>VZRO01007579.1:388086-429359 GCA_013397915.1 Daphoenositta chrysoptera
GACAACTAATTCATCAAACCCCAGCAAAGGCAAAAGTTACTACTAAAAGGTCTGGAGTTGTTTCCTCCCCACGTCGGCCAGCGCCGTGGCTGCGTGGTCACTGGGTTTCATGAAAGAGACAGTGCAACGCGCTTTTTGCCGGAACACGGAACCGTTCATCACTTTGGTGGCAGACCCACAGGACACCAGGGTAACAACAACGGGGAAATGCTGCCCTAACCCACGGAATGGCTCTTCTTTCTCACGGCTGCTCTTCCGTCTGGGGCAGGGCACCGAGGAGCTCCATGGGTTCAAGGGGCTGCCTTCTCACTCTTCCTTCAAAGACCCCCAAAGAGAAAGGAACGGGATTGCTATGGTGGTTTCTTCTATTTCCTTTTTCAGAGCTGACAATTTTCAGCAAGAAACCAAATATGAGGCTGCAACTGTAGGAATGTGAATGAAGACTTCCAGCCAAAGAGTGAAAGCAAGGGAATTAAAAGAGTTATTATAAGTAGCATCCTTACTCTTTAGGCGATCTTCATGGTCCCTCCCAACCCTAACTACTGTATGATTCTATGAAATATATATCCCTGCTGCTTTCTCTGTGGACTGTGCAGACTATTTCTGTTCTTGGCTTCAACCATTTCAGAAATGACAAATTTAAAATTTGACCAAAAAATGCTCGGTTGGAGTAAAGCTCTGGAGCTTATTAAAGAGCACACGCAGCCACATGCTGTGAATAATGCATCTCTCTACTCAGCACAGAAAGGACAGTCTTCAACTTTCTGAAGCTTTTCCTGTTAAAATGCTAACCCTGGAAGAACTTAAATGAACAGCACTGAGTGAGGTCTCTCTGGAGGGGACAGCACAGCCTGCAGAGGGACCCTGTGCATTGGGGATAAATGGCAGGGGTTTGGTAGCAGGCAATGACCAGTGTGGAAGGAGGGCACAAATCACAGAATCATTAAGGCTGGAAAAAACCTCCAAGATCATCAAGTCCAACCATTAACCCAGCACTGCTATGTGACCACTAAACCATGTCCCAAAGTGCCACATCTACAATTGAACAGCAAAAATCCTAACATGCAATATAGTATTCTCAAAATACTATAAATTCAAAATTCACAAAAATGAATTAAATACCTCCAGGTATTTAATTGGTGATTCCCTAGGCAGCCTGCTCCAGTGTTTGACCACTCTTTCCATGAAGAAATTTTTCCTAATATCCAATCTAAACCTCCCCTGGTGCAACTGTCACTTGTTACTTGGGAGAAGAGACCAACCCCACCTTGCTACTATCTCCTTTCAGGTAGTTGTAGAGAGCAATAAAGTTCTCTCTAATCTTCCTTTTCCTCAGCCTAAACAACACCAGCTCGCTTTGACACTCCTCATGAGACTTGTGCTCCAAAGCATTCACCAGCTTTGTTGCCCTTCTCTGGACTCACTCCAGCACTTCCTTGTCTTTCGTGTAATGAGGGGCCCAAAACTGAACACAGGATTTGAGGTGTGGCCTCACCAGTGCCAAGTACAGAGGGACAGTCGTGTCCCTATTCCTGCTGGCCACACTTTCTGATACAGGCCAGGATGCAGTTGACCTTCTGGCTGGCTCATGTTCAGCTGCTGTGCACCAGCACCCCCAGATCCTTTTCTGCTGGGCAGCTTTCCAGGCACTCTGCCCCAGCCTGTAGCACTGCCTGGGGTTGATGTGACTCAAGGGGAGGACTCAGCACTTGGCCTTGTTGAACCTCAGACCACTGGCCTTGGCCCACCAATCCAACCTGTCCAGATTCCCCCTGCAGAGCCTTCCTACCCACCTGCAGATAAACACTCCTGCCCAACTTTTCTAAGTACTCTCTAATTAGTAATCAGAGATTTATGTTAATTGGCAATAAGTAATAAAGTAAAAATTCCACAAATGGAGCCTATTTTGCCCATAGCACCCTGAGCACATAATGCTGGCTGACATGAATAAGGAGGCCATAACCCTTGTAACCCATTTGCACTGTAAATCTATGCCAGTACAACCTACTCTGCACTCACCATCTTGGAAACTACATTATTCATCACAAAAGTTTCTCATGCATTTCCAGTGATTTGTCTTTGGACCTGTATCTTATGGGAATCTGGCAAATTATCATTTCGGTGATTAAGGCTTGAGGCATCATTGGGAAGAGCAGGAACTGAGGAGAAACCCAAATCTTCTGGTGATATGGGACTTCTCAAAGAAGCCAGATAGATTTTGCATTAAAGTATTTGAAAATTTTCAGGCCATGTGCAGAGATTTCAGTCCAAAGGAGTACTCATGCATTTTAAGTAAAACGACTTAAAATGAGGGGGTTTAGGAACTTAGAGAAATCTCAAACATCTGAATGAAATTCTGAGTTGCACACATCTTACAGTTAAATCATTGCAAATAGGAAAGAAAAATGTTACTATTCATTGGGAAATGGTTTTTTTCCCATTTTGCTGTGTTTCAGCAACTCCTTTTTATTGAAGGGATCCGTAACAATACAGCTTCTTCCTTCTTAATTCTGTTGTTTGGAACTAAAAGCTGAAGTGGAAAACTCAAACAAATAAAGCAGCCCTTTGAATCATGCTACTGAGAGTGGGTTTTGCTGGAAACTACTTCTAAAAAACAGTCATTAGGTTAAAACCAAAACTGAAACTCTCCTTCATACTGATATTCCAAAACAGTACAAAAGCTACCTGTGCAAGTGCTGATTTTTATGCCTGTGTTGAACTTTTAGTACCATGGGACTATTTGTGGTAGTGCAGATAAGCACACATGTGAGTGTTTGCAGAAACGGAGCTTATCTCCAGCCCTTGTTAGCTGGATTCAGGGTGCTCGAGCAGACACACACTGCTTTCTCTCAGGAGCCACAGGGTGAATACCCTCCAAGTTTCAGATCTCCTTTTCCACTCTCAAGTTAAAACTTCAAAAGTCTGCAGTAAGAACCTTTGGGGATTAATGTAATTCATTCTTTCCTGTCCAAGTTTTACATTGTGGGGTTATTACGCTGCTCACCACAACTGCAAGCTGTGGGCCAGAGACAACTGTTTCAGTTTATTTTAACAGGGTGTTTACCTTATTAAAGTAATAACAAAGAGGGATGATTGCATTAATTACTACATCAAACTAACTGCCATGGCACTCCCCTGCCAACCCTCAAATCAATTAGTTGCATCTGTAAGTTAAGTGATTGAGGATTTTTTTATTATTATTCCTTTTTCCCCCTGTTTTTCTTTTAATCCATTTTGCCACTTAATAGTGTCTCTTCAAGTGAAAGCTATTGTTCTTCACTAAGAGGATGAGAAGATTTAGATGGACTTCTAACATGCGGTAAGAGGTTCAAAGCTTGATTCATGGTTACTCAGACCCATCTGAAGTGATACATACCCCACAAAGTGATTTTTAAATGCTACTTTTGTACTGATAGCAATTTAGAAGTGCCTTGCTCCGGTGTAATTGGTGACAGGGGTGCAAAAAAGCAGTAAACCTTTGGGGTTGTCATATCTCCATGAATGAGTGGCATTAGTGGTGTCACACTAATGTAAATCCAGATTAAGAACGTGACTGAGTTAGCTCCCTTTCTTGTTTTTATGTTAAACCTAGTGTGCTAATGAAAGAGTGCATACGTGCTGCATGCAAGGCAATGAGTGTACATCTTTATCTCCCTACTAGTAACTTTTGAAATCATCACACAATTTCAGAAAAGCAGTTGGGCAGCAGTCACAAAGCTCCAAACAGTTTCAGGAAAGGGAAGGGCTGGTTAAAAAATAGAGGGAATGCTTGTCCCATTGTGGAGGGAGAAGTGAGCAGGGACCTCCCTGTCCACACGCGAGGCACAAAGCCACAATTCCACCACTGGTCTGGTGGGTTGGGAGACACCCACTTTGGTTCCCCACACAGCAACCATTGCAGAGGAGCACACAACTCTGTGAGTTTCTCTGCCCCCAACACTTTGAAGGGACATGTGCAATCAGTGTTTCTTAGGAGCAGAGTTAATTTTACATCAGAGAGAGAGGGATTGTCTCTTTATAGAAAGCTGCCTGCCAAGACAGCAGCAGGCACAGCACAGCCTCCTGAATCTCTGACAGGGATAAGCAGCAAGGCTCTCAGCATTTTTAGCAGTACCCTACAGCTGCCAGTTGCAGATATCAGGTAGAAGGATGAAAATGGAGCTGGTTCCTGCTTCCCAGTTCTAATTTGATCTAAATCAGATCATGAACAGTTAAAAAATAAAGGCTTGGGGCTGCTTTAAGCTAAACCAGCTGTTTATCAATAGCTTGCAAGGACAGGGAACAGCAATACTAGTCCTGTCATCTCCTGTCTTCAGCGTTCTGCCTGCCACCAGCTGCAGAAGCCACTGGGGCTACAGATTTCCCAACAATGGAATAGCTGCACTGTGGGAAGATCCATCTCCTTTTGGTCCCATTGTTCTAACAACACAAAATGTCTCAGTGCAGCTGAGACTCTGGCTCTTCACATCTCTCCCAGCTCCTAATAGGTTTCAGCAAGAAAATGTGTTGCTTGTCTCATTTTACTGAGAGTACGTAATTGCTGTCAGAGACACCCAAACCGATGGGTTTTTTGTGAAAAATTGTTGCACATTGGACATGTCACCTTAAGTTGCTTGAGATGGGAATAGGGGGATATATAGGAGAGGCTTCTGCCTGTGCCATGGGAGAGATCCTCACAGCAAATTTACTATGGTGGGGACATCACTTTTTAGTGTTATTATTAACCTCAGTGTCACCATTGCAGTCAGTTAACAGGACTAGGAATTCCCTGGGCCAAATTCTACTAGTTGATGATCCATTTGGCATCCATTTTCCTCAGCTGGATCTCATGTATGCATCTAAGGGTAGCATTTGGCCCAAAAAGAGGACTTGCCACTTCTGTTATAAGCAGAAGCATTTGGTACACCGCACTTGGGGTTTCATTCCTGGGCAGAAAAGTCTGGGGAGACCAACAGGGTTCCTCTGTTGCCCAGTGATTTAAGGTGTGTTGATTTGCATGACTTCATCTTCTACCTTCCAACACTCATGAGGCTTTACTGAATTAACTGAAAGGAAAGAGAGGCAGCAGAGGAGTGGGAGAATGGGACCATCCTACACGGATCATTCCTATGTACTTAAAACATTAGGGAATTCCTGTGTTTGGGAAGAAAAAGAAGAGAGCCCACCCACCATTGCTGCACCCTGGTGCTTATGGTATTACGCCATGCAAGTAATAGAGGGTATGTTTGTGTTTAAAAGAGTGTGTCAAAGCCAAGTGTGGTAAAGAAAATACCTGGTGTGATAATAAATCACTTTAAATGTTTGCAATCTCACAAAACAGGGATTGTTGAGAATTTTCATGTTTCACTCCACATTTTTTCTCAAAGGAGTGGGAGGAGAAAAAGTTTTCAATTTATCTTGCAGACATGTAATTTTCATGTTCGTGTTACGTCTTTAATTATGTCATTGAGAAGCACTCAGCAGAATTTGCCTCCCTTGCAATACCTTCCAAAATGAAAAATTAAATTCTGTTCTAGTTGTAATAGTAGGAGAATTTTCATCTTCAAAAGAAAAGAAACGTGTTCAGGCCATTTAACCAGGACTCAGGGCATATAAAGAGCAATCCAAGTGCCAAAGCACAGGCACTTAATGCAATAGATGCAAAGTAGCCTTTGATGCCCTGTGGCTCCAAGACACCTGCTTGAGGCTGGCAAATGTGACACAACACATCTGCAGCCTTGGGAAAGGGAGGTGAAGAGCAGCTGGGGTGTCTAAAATGGCACTGGTTACCGCTGCTTAGGCACTAGAATTTCTTCACTCTGTTGTAATTTATTCCTGCATGGGTTTGACATTCATGTGATTATATATTTGATGAGAAGAACATGTTACATTGCAGTGACTCTAGAGTAGACATACGTGAGGAAAAGATGAACAAAAATGATGCCGTAGTGTCCTTCTATGTTACTGTCTAGATGAAGATTCATCAGGAATTAACTGCAGGTGGGAAATCCAGAGAAAAGCCAGGGATGTAAAGTATGCTCAAAGGCATAAAGATAAAATCAGAAGTATTGTCTTCACCTAAGTTACCTTATGAAACCAGTATGTTCTTACTAACAACAGTCATTCAGCTTCTGGTCTGAGGAATAAAACTCTCTGGACTTTTCAACGGCTGAGCATTTAGTGAAATAGTGACTCCAGAGTAAGCGTCCTTAGCAGCAGTTACCCAAAGCAAACAGAGTTGAAATCAGAATAGTATAGAACAACACTGTGCATGGGCTTATAACAAAATAACACTTCTGAAATTGTTATCCTGGAGAAACTCAAGATTACTTAAACCTATGTCTTGCAAAGAAAATAAAAATAACTTTAAACAAAATCTATTGGCGCAGTGCTTTAAAAGTTTCCCTCACCTTTTTAGTTTTAGTCTAGGAATTACATTTCAGCTAGAGCTTTACTGCTTTTGGAAGGTAGCAAATAGAGTACTCAATTGTACAAAATCATGGAAATTAGAACTCCTTTGGCTGCCCAGTGTGGTACTGTTCCCCATGGGCTCATTTGAAGGCGAGCTGCCCAAAGGCCAAACTGTACCCGTGACTGGGAGCACACACAGTTCTCACTCGTGCCAATAGAAATTCCATGCACAGACGAAGGCAGTAAATTGTGCTGCATACTTACTGTAAAAATTGGTGATAAGGAGAAACGTAGGAGATTTTTAAGGAGCTTGTGCTTTGTAAGAATGATTGATATCATCATGCATAAAGTATTCAATATTTAAATGGGCTGGGGAATCTCATCTGCTGATTACTTGATGTTAAAATATGTCATTTCAGAACTCAGAATACCCTTTCAAAAATTTTGTAACTTTCCCACTCTCTGGAGTCATTAATTATACGGTTTTGAGAATCAGTCAAGGGACGTACTCGGTTTTTTTCTCTGCTAGGCAGAGAAATATAGTTCAAAGTACTCTACCTAGTCTCTCAGCAAATTAATAGACTGGCATATGTGCTTCCTTGGCTAACACTTTTCACCTGTGACAACTGCAGGTAATTATTTTGCCCAAGTGAAACTGATTCTGGGCATTCTCAATGAGAAAACCTTTCTTTCCAGGTTCAATAAAATTTGGTATGCGTTTCACCCTTGGAACTTAGATCTTTCATTATAAAGTTGTATGGCAGAAAGAACTGACTCTTTGCATTTGAATATTGGTCTCCAAAGAGACAGCGATAGTGGGAGCAAGAGTGCCAATGTTATTCTTTAAAGATGAGGTAAGTTCCATCCTGTCCAAACTTAGGAGGTAAATGAATTTGTGACAGTTATATTTATTATGGCAGGGCTGCCTGCAATGGTTAGAAAAAAAGTGCTGCACCAATATACTTTTTTTAGGATAAAGTTTGGCAAAAAGTTGAGTAATTCTCTTATTTCAGATACAAATTTATCCTAAAATCTGAAGGCCAACAGAACTCTGGCAAAGCCCACAACCCACTATTTTAAAACTAGTGATTGTTGCCCAGATACTTACAGAAATCCCATTAGAACAACATTGGATGAAATATTATGTTTTTCAGGTAGACCTTTGTAAAAGTGTGCTCCCAAATGCAAACATAAAAAACCTCTCAAAACAACAGCACAATCCCAAACCAAACAAAACTCCAACAAGCAAACAAACAAAACAAACCCAAAAAACAAAGTGAAAGCCACAGGTTCAAATCTGGAAGCAAAGTAAGGGTTCTCTGGCCGTTGCAGACCACACTGGAAACACTTGCCTTCCAGTGTCACCCTTTTCAGCTGGACATGGCCACGGGGTGCCATTCCTGATGGTGATGCCACACTTCATGTCCCAGTGACTTTCCCATCTGGTTTCTGTCCTGCTTCCTGAGTGGTATGGGCGTTTTAGCATCCTGCTGCAGAGTAGTTCATGTACAATCCTAGAAATGTTAGGGCTGGTGCAAGGGAGGAAGGAAACCATGGCTCTGCTCAACTTCTGTTACGTCTTACACCGTTAACCTTGCCTATTCATCTGAATGATCTGAGAAGAAATAAACATCATAATAAGGAGACAGTGTAGAAAAATCATGGTGTTCTAAGACTTGTTTATAAAGCATTTTCAAATACTCAAACGAAATACGGTGGGTGTTGGGTTATTGCTAATAAAATCTGAGTAACTTATTGAAGTATTCATGAGGTGAATGCAAGACTTATATCATTAGTCTTCTTAAAACTTTTCACAATTGAATTGTACAAATCAGCAAACAATTAAATCGGTTATTGGGTGTGGTAATATCTCCTTCACCACTACAAGTTGCTTTTATTGGGCATTATTACGTCAGCTAATCATGAGCAGGTCTGCCCTTAGGAAATTTTGTTTAGCAAACCAAACTTATATCTCTTTTTAATGTGAAACAGTTGACATGAAGGATTATGGATATTAGATGAGGGTTTGTATTTCGAAAGGGGGAGCTGGAATGTGAGAGGCCTCAAAGCACATATATTCCTGAGCCATCTGTTGTGCCAGCTACACAAAAGCCAAAGAGGGACAGGAGCTGCTTGAGCTTGGGAGTGCTCCCATGAACACCAAGGGTGGAAGGGTGCACAGACAGTCCTCTAAAACCACAGACTTCAGGGCTGGGAGGAAAGAGGAGCATCTTAAGCAAACTGAGGATCCAAACTGCATCCACTTTGGCTTTTGGACTACAGTACTCCCTCATCCACTTGCTAGATACAATTATAATCTTAAGAACAATAAGTACTTCAGAAACCTTTTGGAGCAGTACAGGAATTTGGATGCTGAGGAGTGCTCAAAAAATTCATTTGCCCCATCTCATGTTGAGAGCCTCTGCTATTATTATTTTTTTCTTGAATGGCCAGCCTCTCTCTCTCCCTCAGAAAAAAATCTAATACTGATGAAGACTGAAAAGCAATTTGAAAACAACCTAAGAAGTAGAAAAAACCTTTCGTCTTTGATCCCAGGTAAAGAGGGATCCAAACCCACTTTCCATAACTGTGAGAAACACCAGAGCTGTTTGTTTCCTTTTTGCAATAACCACTGGAGTTTCTGCTCAGTTATTTTACAGTTCTTTAAAACATGGATTCTATTATAAACTTTTGGAAAGCAAGTCAAAAAGTACTAAAGGATCCATAGAGCATTAAAATGTAGCAAAATACATATGCAAAATAAATTTAAAATCATAGATGTGCTTGATGAAAACTTCTGCAAAAGCAGAAATATACAGTACTCACACCCCAATGAGTGGAAACATGGGAACGGGTTTTTCAAACCCCACATTTTCCTTCACAAGACCCAAACACTTCCGAATGCCAGTGCGATTTTCAATAAGTTTTTTTAACTGAGATTTATTCTTGAATCCTATTTGTTGGAAAACCATGTATCTTTCTCAACCACTCTGTGACTGACTTATATCCTCTTGATTTTTAGACTGGCAGGCATAGCTTTGATGAGGAACTTTTCACTGTTCCTGTCATCTTTGACTGACCCAAAAGCAAAGAAAACTAAATGCATAGCGTTGGGGATCTGGGGTTTAGCAACCTCAAACACTCTGTCCCTACCCTCATACTCTCCACTTGGAAAGGACAGAGTTCTCACCATCATGGCTGATGAAGAGCTTCTCACTTGTGTGGAGAGTCATAATTTACCAAAAATCCTGCTTGTTTATTTTGGTGTATATTTACCATGATGTAACTGGTGCCTTGCTTCCTTTTACACACATGCCACTGTAGCTCCCCGCTCTTCCCAGCACTTTATCCCCACTTTACTACCCAGAACAGCGTGTGGATGCAGCTCAGCTGGGCACCCAGACTTTCTGGGGCTGATACCTTGATACAAATGGCTTACAGCAGCCAACACTTGAAGATGCACAAGGTAGATTCAAAAGGTTGTATTTTTCTCTTCTGTGTACAGCTAAGGTGGCAGCTGCTGCCAGATGGGTTATAGTTCACATGGAGATCAGTAGATAAAATCACAAAAGAGACACAGCTTGGCTCTCATGGTGTCTGCTGCAGCACTGTCACTGACTTCAGGATGCCTGTGAGGTCACCTCATGCCTTTTATGTGAACTAAGTACATTGTGTGATACCTCTGCTCCTTATGATCAATTTGTTATGTATCTTTTAAACTGTTGAAAAAGAACTTGATTTTCTTTAATTTGACAAGCAAAGGAGATGGGATTTTCAAAATTAATTCCCTATTGCACTTAAAAAATAAAAAAAACTACAACAGACTTCTATTAGGAGAGTATGGAAAGTAAGATCTAATGGGTTTCCACAATTCTATTTGTAGTTAACTTAGTGTTTAGAAAAGTTATATGGGGTGTCTAGATAGATAATGCTCCATATGGCATCACAGAGATTGTACTAGAGATGTCCTTAGTTTTCACTGAACCACACTTTATTTAACCTCATTTATATAAATAACAGAAATTATTTATTTGCTTTTCATCAAGAGAAAGTTAGATAAATATTACTGAAACATAACAGACCTTTTGAGCTTTTATTTACACTGCTTTCACAGCAATGTACTCTTATAAACAAATGTTCTTCAGCACAGAGGCTTGATGTCTGAGGAAGTATTTGATCATGAAACTTCAAAGGCAAGACGGAACAGAAATTCAGAAAAATCTTTCACATTTAAAGAAACCATTGACTAGGCTCTAATAATTGAGATAATTCAGATAGAGCTTGACCCGTTGCTGACTGCATCTCACCTGCATTTCAGGATTAAGAGATGGGCTGCAATTTCACTGTAAGAAATGCCCAAGGATTATCAAGACAAAACACCTATTATCCCAGTGGTACAGTTATAAAACAACATAAAAACATTGTAAATGAAGAGTGTTGTGTATCAGAAGAGAAGTTTTTGAATATATCAAATGTATACAGGATGTGTGGGTAAGAAGTGTTCCACTGAGCTTTCTGAAAGGATATACACCATGTCAATCCTAATGTTCAGCAAAATTCTAATTGTATCAATTACTTATTATTTATCTGAAAAGTAACAATGGGACTCAACTAAAAATAACTGCAAATGATAACACATCCCCCCAGGGTCCATCCAAGCCATCTCACAGTTCCTGCCTGTGACTGCTATCACAGGATTAATGAAATTTTCTACATTTCAATGAGCAATCCCAAATAAATGCCTCTGTTTTAGAACTACCTTAATCCTGGTGAACTCCGTTTCTGAAAGTCAGATGTTGTGAAATCAGATTTCCAAAACTGAATCAGTGTCACATTTGTAGAAAGTGAAAACCAAAAACTTTATTTGGTGTCCCAAGCATTGGTGTGGTTCCTGTGAAAAGAAGCAATACCTTCCCAAGCACACACATATCATGTGCAACTGACATTTTGGAGACTCTGCTGAAAAATGTAAATTCATTTATCGCAAAGGGCAAAATTACATTTTTATAATGCTTTAGGAGAGACCTATACTATTCTTTACCTCGCTGTCCCCCAGTAGGGGTTCAATTAATAAGAATCTTTTATTGGCCTTACTGAGTTTTAGGGAAAGCCAAAGGATAAACTTACTGAGACACCATTATTAAAATAAAAGCTTTGTTTACTAAATACAAGCAGGCATTTCAAAGAGGCTTCTGATTCTGGGTGCACCATGCTGGCCTACTTTTCAAAAATGCTCAGCACCTGCAGTTCCCCCTGCAAAGGAGGTTGGCGACTGAGACATTCAACACTTCAATTAGTGTACTGAAAGCACAAAAGCTTTAATTAACATAAGATCCAATGCAGTGATTTATGCAGATTAACCTTATTTACAAAGTTGAGCTCTAACAGGTGTTTTGCTGTCCTCCCCCCAAATTTAACAGTGTTTTAATTTTTCACTTAGGCAGTCAAACTCAAACAGAAACTCGGTTGAGTAAATATATGGATCTGCTTTTGCCACTCTCACATCACAAAGATCATTAAATCACGGAAGACTGGACATCATCATAACAAGAAAGAATGCCTTACAAAAAAGGAGAAAAGAATTATGAACAATCCTGCATGTGTAAGAATGTCTTTCAAAGAAGACTGAATACTGAACGAACCCTTGCAGTCCTTGCAGTAAAGCTTCACGTATTGTACCTCCACTCTTGGACTGTGGGCATTATGCCTTGCCAATTCATAATTAACATCTGCTCTAGCCAAAGAACCCAATGCCAGATGCAAACTGCTGAGGTCCGTTTCAATTGTAGCACCACAAGTGCAGAAAATGATTTTCCACTGAGAGGAGAAAGTTTCAGAACATGCTCTACAGAATGATTCACTTAGAAGTCATGCATGGCATTATTTAGCTGGGTTTTTTTTCTGTAGTTATCTGAAAAGTAGGGATGCAGAGTCAGCTGGTGAGAAGACTCCTGACTCTCACACTTGTGTCACCATCACCTCAGTGGCCTGCCTTTGAGTCTCCATCTTCACCTGACACCTTAAATCAGAGGGGTTGTTTTGCCAATATCTTACCCAGAGGAAAGACTTCAGCTCCATTTGGCCTATTTGGCTGTTCATGAAGAATTTTGTCAGGATCACCTGCAAAGCTTTATAGATGGTGATGCGTAAACCCAAGAAACTGATGTAAGAAAATAACCTGGAGATCTCTGGTCAAAAACATCCTCATATCCAGTAATTAGGAGGTGAATTTAAGGGTGACAAGAACCAGAACCTCCTCCAAAATTGAAATTCACTGTGGTATCCGCAAGCAAAGCTGTGTGTGTGCATACAAAATTAACACTGTCTGTGAAAATAAATAGCCTTGGCAGCAACACTCCAGAGCTAGAGCATAATTGGCCTGCATTTTACTCCCCTTTTTTTCCTTGTAATTTCTTTGTGCTGTGTTTCTTTGTGCAAAGAAACCCTCATTCGTGGGATTTATAGCCTTTCAGGGAGGAAATTAAAGATTCAGTGTCTCTCCATCACTCACAAAGAGCAAGATTTGATTTTTAAAATAAATTATTGTTGTTATTTGTGACTGCAGTTTATCTGCATATCTTCAGACAACATTAGCTGTTCTTGCATGAGAGCTTGAAATACAGCAACTAGTGAGTGCGATGGGATGGACTTAAAATAGGAAGCCTTTTCTTTTCCCTCCAAGGCATATTAGAGCACAGTGTTCACTGAACATCATGGAGACAGCCCATATTTGTACCTTCCCCCTCACACTTGTGTGGATCAGCCTGATGAAAGATCCAGATTTAGGTTCATAGCATTCCTTGCCCTACTCCTCCTAACACTTGATAAAAATAAAACTCAGGCAACTGATTATGGATAATCCAACCCCCCTGCCCCCAGACATTACATTGAAACTTCAAAAAAGCGTATTCTAAAGGGGCCTTAAAGAGCAGGATGAGAGGTTATTCATTACCTCCTGTGAACTGGACTGCATTAAGTGCCTGGTCCTCAAATAGATCTGATCCTGCAAGAGGGGGAAGGCCTGGGTCCCACAATGGGCTCAGTGTGGCAGCCCCCCTTGCCTACACAGAATCCCATTGACAGCATTCAAACAATCTCGCCCACTGATGGGTGTTTAAAGGTCTGCACTGGCCATGAGGTTTTTTCCAAGAATAGCTATGGTTATTCATCCTAAATGGCCCCGAAAGCCTGGAGAAAGCTCCCATATTTTTGTTGAACATGATGCGCACAAAACATGAGCTCACAAGGGTTAGCTGCAGACTCGAGGAGGGAAAGACCTTAAGTGTAGGTTTGTTCCACATATTTAGATCCATTTTCACGGAAAAGTTTGAGAATGTCCTGTCTCTGAAGATTGCAGCAAATGGAAACAATGAGAAGTGCTAAAGCTTAATCGACCCCTGGGTAAATGACATAATCCTCCCCAGTGCCAAAACATTGTCTGAGGAATTCCTCAGTTTTATACTAACCTGCTGTAATTTTTTAGGTGTCCCTTAGCTCTCATACCACTCCCCCAGGCACATGAAACCTGGCTATTTTACTGGACTCAAGTGTTGGGACTGCACAGAGAGCAAAAAAGAATTTCATAGAGAAAAGGAGCAGGTATGTTACAAAAACAAACCAAGACAATTTTTCCACTATAAATAGCTTACAGATTGGCACTGTCTCTTTGCTGTAAAAGGTTAATGCAAAAGGATAGCTGCTCTCCTGACCTTGTTCAGCATGGCTAAATTTCACTCCTAGTTCATTTTGCCTCATCATTCTGGGACAGCCATCCAGTATTTCACCAATGGGCCTTTCACTTTTCATTTGAAAGATCCAATTAGCAGAAGAAACTTTATTTGGTTTAAATTCAACTATAAACTTATCTGCTTGATACAGACTTATACTTTCAAAATAATATACCTCTTTGGGCATATATATCTGTTTCATACAGCAACATCCTGAGGTGCTGCAGTAATAATGATTCCTAGTAGTAGTACTCTTACAAGTTGAATCCAAAGGCAGTTTTCCTGGAGACACTCTGAAGAAGACCTAAGAAAGACCCTGAAGTACAGAATAACACCCTAGCCAAGAGACAAAGGGAAATCATTGCTTCTCCTAAAGAAGCCATACAGAGTGCATTCAAAAAATCTTCCATAAAGTGTAAGTTTTGTGGCTTGAAGAAGTATGCAAAAGGCTTCAGTGGTAGATGCAATGAAGTTATGTTTAAGGACTATTATGATCACCTGAATAATTTCATGGCAAGTAGGGAAGAAAAGTCTCTGATACCTCATGAATATATTCAAGTTCATTAAATAAACCAGTTAACCCATGGGAAACTACTCTTGATTGTTGAACTTCTGAAAGACATTAGACAAGGTCTCTCACCAAAGTATGGAGAAGAAGCTAAACTGCCACAGAGCAAGAGGAAAGGTCTTTCCAGAGAGTAGGAAGAAATACTCAGGTTTCTCTTTGGAGAACATCAAATACCCTGGTAGAGTCCGGTTCGGGGAGCCACACTATTCAACAAATGCATAAAACTGTAGAAAGACAGGTGGGTAGTGAAGCAACAAAATTGCTGAGGATTGTAAGAATAAAGGACAGCTGGGAAGAACTGCAAAAACATCAGAAGATAGTAACTGGGTAAAGAAAATGGCAAGATGAAATGTACAAGGAATACAGACAGGAAAACCAGCCATCAGTTGTATATTGTATACATGATGGAGGCTTCCAAACAATTCACAGCTACTCAGGAGAGAGATTTTGAAGTTAAAACTGTGTATGAATATGTGTCAGTTAAGAAAGGCAGATCATACTACATAAAATAGGAGGAAAAGGGGAAAGAATAAAAAGGAGAAGCTCCACTGCTGCAGATATGAAATGGATATCACTGTGCAGTTCTGATTCTGCCCCACTTGAGAAGTTACAGAGGACCTGGAAAAGGTGTGGAAAAGGCAACAAAAGTGATCGATGCTAAGGTAAAGCTCTCACCTCAGGGATGATTAGGGAGGCAGATTATCCAGACCTGACTGCAGGGTGGTATGCTACAGGCTAATGAAATCATTAGTGACGAGAATAAGGTAAATAGGGAAAGAAAGATTGTTTATTGCCTTCTAATCCAAGGACTAAAAAGCCATCTAAAGATAAAAGCAAGCAGCAGGTTCAGATAATCAAGGGGAAATACTTTTTCATTTATCATATTCTTAAGTCATAGGACTGTGCTATGCCCAAAGTAACCTATTTCATTTTGGAGTTCAAATTTATGGAGATAAGTCTACAGCACCATCTTGGGTCCAGGCAATCCCTGAGCATGAGCAGCTGCAGCTGGAAGAGCTTGTCAGGGGAAGCATCACTACAGGTTTTCCTCTCCTAAAACTCTCCCCCGGGCATTTATTGTTGACCAGTTTCAGACACTAATAGATTTGGCTTCTATATGTGAATTAAAACAAAAGAAGCACCTCATGAACTGGAGCTACAGGAGAGCCGGGACTTAATGCTGTGAGGCAGCATTTTGGAACACAAGTGAAAAAAGCAGACATTTGAACAGTAAATAAAATAATGCATTAGCCATGGAACAGAGGCCAAAGAGAAGTTCCTAATCTCTTTTGTAAAATGAGCTTGAGGAGGCATTCAGTCAAAGTTAAGTGTTGACAAAACTCCGAGCTGGCTGAGGAAAACACCTTTCCGCATGATGTGCAAACAGGCTTCAGCATTCAGCTGTCAAGGCCATGAACTTAGCAAGCGTCAAAAATGAACCAAATATTCATGTGGATAAGTCACTGTTAATGATGATAACTTTGGATGGGACATGGAAATTCACACTTCTGAGGTTAAGCCTATCCTTAGAGGCTAAGTCTAATGAGGGACGCAAGTCATCCAAAGCCTGCTGATGCAGGATTCTCACACCTTCCCTTCTCATCAGGCAGGACACAGACATACATAGCTCCTTGGATCAAATCACAAGCTCTACAATGGGAACAATTTTGTAGCTTTTAAAAAAATTTCCACCAGTTGTAGTTTCCATGCTGATTTATTATGTCCTTCTTCCTGTTTTTAATAAGAATTTGTAAGAATATTTATGATGTCTTTATTTCTTTTCTGTTATTTGGGAAATTTAAGAGTGGGAGAACTGCAGAGGCTCCAAATATATTGTCTGTGACCATTTGCCTGGACAGGAACTTGATTTATTGGCTATATCACCACATACTTGATAATAATCATAATAACCAACCTGTGAGGTATCAGCCATATCAAAAAGGAAAACACAGGAAAAAAAACAGGTCAAACTGATAAAGCATGGAGCTATTATCTGGTGCCTACAGAGCGAGTACAGTTATGGTACTCATAGAAGGAAGTTTAATGGTGACTGAAAACAGCATCAAATGAATCCATCCAATTAACAAAGTTCACACTTAAAATAATACCTAAAAAAGACTACATAGCCTATTGAGTCTGTCACATATAAGCACTAGCCTGGATTATGATTCCTGGGCAGTCAGTAAACCCCCCAACGAAGTTCCATCAGGCTGGGAATGATGCAAATTATTTTCAAGCACAGCTAACTAGTTAATTTAACCATAAACACTTTTTTTTCATAAAGTTGAAGTCAGTCTAAATCCAGAAATTTTTTCAGGTTAGAAATTAAAACAAAATCGATCTCTCCAGAAAGCAGAGCATTAAAAGGCTTTTCTGTCTCAGCAACACTGTATCATTCTGTGACATGAACTGGAAAAGGAGGCAAAATAGATCCTATTAATATATTTACATGTATAAACAATGGAAAAACTGAATACAGTAAACCTAAGCAATAAAAAATGTTTTCATATTTTAAGGTGTTTCAACAACCACAGTTACTAGTAAGAACAGACATAATTCACACTTTTTTTTTTTTTCCACACATGTGAAACACTTAAAGCTACTAATTTAGTCAGTGGTGTGACCTGTTGACCCAAAGCTATCATATTTCATTATGCTCAAATTGGAGACAGTTTGACTCCGTGGCAGGAGACACCTGCATCCCCTCCCCCCACCCCCCACCATCTAGCCAAGGGTTGGGCTGCGAGCATGAATAAGCAGATATGGGTGAGGAAAGGAGGACGTGGATAACTCAGGCAGGACACGGCAAAAGCAGGGAGGTGGAGATTTCCTAGGAAGGACTATGGAAAGTCCTTAAGGACACTAAAGGAGTACCAAACTTCAGGAGTACTAAAGGAGTACTAAACTTCAGTTCTGGTCCTTGTTGCCCACCCTTTCCCAAGTTATCACACTTGTTAACTCCATAAAGGTGGCAGGAGGCTTCACTAACATCTGTGAAGTACTTTAAAATTACGTAATGTTATTAAATGTGCATTGTACATGCCAAAAGTAAATCCTGCAACTCTGGCTTGCCCAAATGGTTCAGATAAAGCCAATGGGAACAATAATATCTGGGTGAGCAGAAAAAAAAATTCTCTTAAGGAATAACACGGAGCAAACTCCAAGGCATTTATTGTGAGAAGAAGGGAAAAAGCGTATTTTATTCCTTTTATGACAACTATTGCACAAAGCTGCCCTCACTTGCTTACCCCCAAGGGGTTATACCCTTTCCAGCAATAATGGTCTTTGCCACTTGCATCAGCCATTTTAGTCTCCAGCTCTGTTCTTGTCAAAGTTAAAAGAAATTTCACAGGGTCCTCCCAGGGCAGGCTCCCCAGCCTGGTTGTCATTGACATTTTGTGCAATCAATCTTATTTCCATTACTGAAGTGAGGAACTGGGTAACCTTTTGTGCACATAGTTATCAAAATAAGCATTTATAAATGAATATGCAAAGGACTTCTTTAAAAGGAACACAAAGAGGACTTGAGAGGGTGCTGGACTTTATGACCCTGGTACACAGCTAAAGAGGATGGACAAAGGAGTGGGAGGAGACATGAAAGAGTTAAAGAGTTGTAAGGATAGAGTTTTAACAAGTTATTTGGCATGGGAATTAACATGAAAGGGAGACCCAAAATACTCCTTTTTTTGGATGAAAACCTGTCCTGTGTATGTTTAAGGAAGGCTCGTGATTCAGTATTTGCCTTAGCCCATCCTGCTGCAGTCAGAGATGTTTTTCCTCCCTCAGCCCTCTTCATGCAGCTGGCCCTCACCACCTCTCTCATGCCAAAGTGGTTCAGTGGAATTGATCCAGCTGAAAGCCCCCCATTTTTTCTGGTTTACTGATCAGCCAGCTCAGTTTTCAGATCTGTCTTCCTCTCAGATATTGGTGGCACAAGGTGGTGCCGGCAAGGAAGGAGCTCAACCACAAACAAGGAAGGGACAGAAGGGGGGAAAGACTTATCTACAGTACCAGGGGAACTGATCTACTAGGAATTGCAAGAGAGATCCCTTCCCACTCAAAAAAATGTAACAAACCATGAGTAAAATGATGAAATTTCACAACCTCGCTAACTTCCTGGCCTTGATAGCAATTTACAACACAGCCTACAGAGGTATATATTGCTCCCAAAAGAGCAGCATACAAAATATGTGGAGACTCCCATGCCTAGCTCCCACCTTTTTAAAGGCCGAACAGGGTAACTCCACCTGGATTTATACTACAGTAGTAGAATCAAAAAACCTACAAGGGTTACAAGAAAATAGGTTTTAAGCAAGTGTCTTACTAAGTGTCTGTTTAACCTAGTTCTGGTGGGAATACGCTGCATGAAGCCTTTTTGAACACTCTGTTCAGCACTGGTGAGAGTCCTCTGTAAAGCTTCAAGCTCCCCTGTGGTCAGCTGCTGAAATATCAGTGTAAGCTCTGAAATGAGCATCTCTTAACCGTAGCACAAAAAGCAGAAATACATCAGCAAAACTACAGGAGATTATTGCCAATCTTAGTGAATTCAATAGATTTTGGTACATTGAAAGAACAAGTTAATTGCATACTTAAAATAAACCTATAATATTATCTCCAACATATAATTTTAGTTATTTTGTCCTATATGAAAAAAAAAAGTTTTATAAGAATATCTTCTGTTCTGGTGTAGTAGATTAATTTCTTCTTATCCTTAGTTTTATTTTTTTGTTATTGTTTTGAGTTGTTTGTTTTTAATTTGCCAAACTAGAAAGTTGAAGTATAGCACCAGGAATCTTGTTAAAATATTGCAGGACCATGCCTGCTATTGAATTTTGGACTAAAGCCTAATGAAAACCACAGGGTCTTCAGAACCCTTCATGTCTGCACACATCCCTAGTGACAGGCTGGGGGCAGGAGTAAATTCTGATATTAGAAGAAAAAAAATCATAAAGTTGTTGATAGTTTTAGATTGAAAAACCTTATTATATCATCTAAACAATCACCCACAATGCTCCCACACAAAGATCTCAAATATGTTCTCCAGCACTCTCCAGGCTCTACAACTTTAGTCCAAGTCTGAAATGGTTTAGATTGCAATGAAGGCCTTGCTGAAATAAAATCATTTTAATTGACTGGTTTTTTATCTGACTAGGAAGACTTTAGACTCTTGCCAATGAAGATACAAAATGGGAAAAAAGTCATTCTGTTAAGTATTTTCCACTGTCAATAGTACATTTCCTTTTTACTTTAGCTTTGTTTCTGATTTCATTTTCACAGTTCACACACACCAGCTAATCACACAATGAATACACTAAGTTGAAGGTGGGGTTTTTTTATACTTTTGCTGCCAGGTTTTTAGTTTCATGAAAACCACCTGTTGCATTCAAGATTTTATTTTCACAGTCTATATAGGAATCAAATAATTATATTTTAAAATATTTTTGCTCTGGCAGAGGTGAAACAGGTTCAGACTTGAAGGCTTTCTGTAAACATAATATAGGATTGAGCTTTGCAAATGTAAAATAAACAGAATAAAGCAGTTAATAATAAAATGGCATCTATGACATCTGGTCTGTTATATCCGTTTTCATTCCTGCACCACTTAGCAATCATTTTCTCCATTCTTTGGGGAAGGAACGGAAAAAATATTAAGAGGGTTTTACAGCACTTGAACAGTGTTTGAAACCTTGTTAAAGCCTTCCACACATTAAACGGTATTTTCATTTCCCATTTACAAAGAAGCTGTGATCACTGACGACATTACAAAGTTTTTTGAAGATACACAGAACTTGTGGGTAACCAAACACCTGAAGTTTTGAAGAAGAATTTGACAGAACCAGAGCAGGACAGCTAGAAACACCTCATACACAAGCAATCTATTTGCATCTGAAGGAGGTAATGCCACATACCTTTATAACCCTCTACTGCTTCTCTGTTTCCAACCCCAGGAAGGACAGGGGACTCTCATGAGGTTAAACAAGGCTCAGTGTAAAGCCCTGAACTTGGATCAGGGCAATTCCCAGTACCAATACAGGCTGGGGGACGAAGTGATTGCGATCAGCCCCACTGCAAAGGGCTCGGGGGCACAGGTGGGTGTGAAACTGCCCAGGAGCTGGCATGTGCACTCAACACAGCCGTGTCCTGGGTTACATCCAAAGCAGTGTGCCCAGCAGGTCCAGGGAGGTGATTTTGTCCCTCTACTCCCCTCTCATGAGACCCCATCTGGAGAGCTGCATCCAGCTCTGGGGTCCTGAGCCCAGGAAAGACATGGACCTGCTGGAACGGGTCCAGAGGAGGGCGATTAGAGGGTGAGTACAGGAGGGTTTCATGTCTACTGTGAAGACAGTCTGAGAGAATTGGGGTTGTTCAGCCTGGGCTGAAGGGGCAAAGGGGAAACGACTGCAGCCTTCCAGTCCTTAAAGGGCGCTTGTAAGTCAGATGGGGACAACTTTGTAGTAGGTCCTGTTGCAATAGGACAAAGAGCAAGGGCTTTAAACTAATAAAAGGGTCGGTTTTGTTTAGATATAAGGAAGAAGATTTTGACAATGAGGGCAGTAAAATACTGGAACAGGTTACCCAGAGAGGTGGTAGACATGCCATCCCTGGAGATATTTAAGGTCAGGTCAAACAGGGCTCTGAGCTACTTGATCTGACCCTTGCAGGGGGGTTGGATGACACGACCTTCAAACCCACCCTATCCTATGATTCTATGATTTCACAGCAACGAACTTAGAGATGCTGCCTTGGTTTCTCCGCCGCCCAGCACTTTCCTGAGCAGAAGCGCGATCCGCGGTGCCGCTGCAGCCGCCGCCGGCGCCGCTGGGTGGCACNGGCTTCCGCGGGAGGCACTGCGGCCCCAGCCCCTCCGAGGGCCCTGGACAGCCTGCGGACGCTCTCCTCCCGCCCGTGCAGGCTCTGCTTCGCTCGCTCGAGAGGGCAGAGTGTGGCAACACACGGGTACCTCTGCTTTCACGCGTGCTTGGTGGCTCCGGCACGGCTGAGACAATCCTCTTCCAGGTTAAAAAGTAAAGTTTATCTAGGCACAAATACCGTCTGGGATACCATGAGCGAAGATGTTCTTATATGGCAATCACTGTGAAATACATAATAATGTGGACACACATGCTTTTCTTCATGTTTTTTGCGACCTCAATTTCTTCGCGGATATAACCGGCATTGCTCCTTAATGCCAGGGAAACTCTTTTCTTTTAGTAAGTACCACTCTTAACAAGCCAAATACCTTCAGTTATTTTAACCACTGCTGAGTCTGGAAAGACAGCTCGCTTGTAAGCAGACAGTGTCAGTGTTACAATCACAAGCAGAAACACTGAGTAAGCTGTGCTCAGCCCCAGTGGGTTCAATAGGGCTACACAGGTATTTTCAGCTTGCAGAAATCTTTTAACTAGTGATAGGTGAGCTGGAAAAATACAAGTTCTATCTCAAACACAGCTGAAGCCTGGGACCAGAAGTTACCAAAAGTATCTTTCTACTTCTAAACTGCAGAAATACATTATAAAATGAGTGGAGAAAGCTAAACATAAAAGTAATGTACCTCCTTTCAAGCCTTCTCAAACAGGCCAATGAGGCTTATTACAGCTTGTTCAGTTTTACCAAAATTACTTTAAAATCTTAACACACTGAGGGCATTTTTCTCAAAATCACATAATCTTTCACACTTCTGGGGCAGTAAGCAATTTCTGTAAGTTTGACCACACTGTGGCTGAAGTGAGGGCTGCTGTTTTTTTCTGCCAGAAGCAACACACTGGGGAAAAAAAAGGTGAGCTATATACAGGAGATGCTGGATTAGCAGCCAGTGAACTGTTGTAATGATCCATTGCAGCAGCTCTGTGGCCTTGCCATCTTGAGCCATTAATCACCAAAGTTTCAGCATCCTCTCTAGCACAGGTCAGTCAGCTGATGCTTAAAACACCATATAATCATGCTGTGCAGGCTTGTGCTTCAGGGCTGAAATTCGGGATTAAGGTTGAAGATCCAGGCTCTGGAAGCCTTTGTGCTTTTTATTTCTACTGCAGAATGCATTTATTTGACTGCAAATTGAGCCAGAAGAAGCACAGAAACCCTGTGACCATCTCACTGATTTTGGCTTCCTCTCCATCTCTGGACATTGAGACTGAGCTGCACTTCAGTGAAGCTGACTATTTGAAAGCCAGATTGTCTCACAGAGCCCCTGTCTGCAATTCAAGAATGGTCCTAAGACTTATTTTCAGTTTTCCACTCCAAAGTCAGCAGCAGGACTTTTCCTCTTGAGATCCTATTAGAGCTGGAGTTGGTGGAGTTGCAGCAAATGTACTTAAAATGCTTTTATGTGATTTAGTTTCTGTGCAATTCCCCCCCTACCATGCACTCCCTGCAAAAAGGGCTGTAATTAGTGCTATTCAGTGCACTGTGGATATCTTTATTTAATTAGCATTGTTAAATTACATGGCAAAAAAGCAACTCCTCCTCTCCTTTCATGTCCATGAAGGGTCCCACAGACAGCAGAACCAGTATCTTCCTGGGAAGCAAAATTTTATGACATCAGGCAGGAATTTCATATTCCTTAACATACTGCAGAGGGGCTCTACAGGCTCTGTGTGTGACTGGAGACAGAAGCAAGGGCCTGAGGAGAGCAAACTGCAGTTCTTAGATTCAGGGCTCATATGCTGTTGATTTCTTTATGCCCTGTTGCTGGATCACTACTGTCTTGAACAAGGATTACTTTTCGCCGTATTTCTGTCCTCACTACATTTATTTCCAAATATTAAGCTTGGACAACGTCATTGTTGATTGTCCAATTAGGACAACAACAGGAGACCTACTATTCAAAACGATGAGTAGGAAGTAACTTTGGGGCAACATTTTAAGATTCCATGATCTTAAAACATGCTCTGTCACTAATGCATCCCACTTTCAAAAAGATGCGGATTCCAGTACTCCATTCCATCAATGTTACCGGCTTGCTTGGCACCCAAATAAAATAACTTGCTTGCAAGCATTTCACTACTGAGGCTGAATCTTTTATTACTGTTGTTTGCTTTACATCAAACTGACCTTCCCTAAGAGCTATGTATCTTTCCCTGGTTTAGAAGTACTGGTTCCACTCCAGCACATAAGAGTGGTTTTATTCTGCAAGAAAATTGTACAGTGCAAGGAAATGAGAGGGGGGTCTTCTCCATCTGGCAGATGATCCTTAGAAGTGGAAAAGAAGATGTGCAGGCTTATGCTATTAAACTTTTTGAGTTCAAATGGGATCCAGCTGTTTGGGATCCACAGCATTCTTGCAGCTTAACTGTTCACAGTATGTATACTTTCAATCCCTTTATTTTTGTTTTCTTTAATTGTTGGGGCCTGAGATCATAAACGCCTCAGTCTTTCAAACGTGAAGTGCAGCTCTTGGTAATTTGTTCTAATCAACTGCAGTAAGAAATGTCTGCTCCATAACCTTGAATGCTTTTTCTCTCCCTTGACAACAGAATAGACTTCTTACCAAAAAAAAATAAACATCTGGTTTGAATTGAACATCAAATTGCAGGTTTTTTAAGTGCCAACTATTAAATTACCTCAAATGTTTTATGTTTGAACATGATTTTTCAAGACAGCTAAATTTTTTAACTGTAGCACAAATGTACATTTAAAATTGCTTTAGAAGGTTAAATCCTTTGAACATAGGGTTTTTTTTTAAGTCGTGTAGTTTGGCCACTCTTGCTTTCCATTTACAGAAATTATTATTGAGACAGGTTTTTATACAACCAAATATGCCTCATCACACAACAACGGGAAGAAAAGGTTTATCTAGAACTCGGGGACTTAATTCTGAACTCTGGAACATAGGGAGGGACTGTCAAGACTGTCCAGAACTTATTAAATCAAGCCAAAAAATCGTATGGACTAAGATTACAGTTTGCATTTTCAGCAGGAAGCTGAGCATTAGAACTCATATCTAAGACTTTCCTCACTGGAAAAAAGCCAGCCATCTTTCCTTATCTAGCATTATTTTCTGGAGATGAGTTTTGCAGTCTGATTTGCATGACAGCATTTCAAATTTACAGCTTTACATAAATGTTGCTGTTTACTTGAAACTACCCGGTTCTTGATTCACCACATTTTTGCAAGACAGATTTTTCTTTTAGTTTTTAAATTTTTTTCTCTAAGTAGGTTTCCAGTTCTCTCAGAGGGATTTTTTAAGATAGAGAACAGTACAATTTGAACTATTGAAAGCAAATTAAAATGAACAGCAAATTTGCTGTTTTGCTAATGCTTGCAATTTCTGTATGACTGGAATTGACAGTGTTGCTGAGGCTTTTTTATGACGTTTCAGGGAGATTAAAAAAAAAAAAAGAATGTTTTATTCATTGTGAGAGGCTCTAAAAGGGCACCAGGGAAGTGTAAAATGAAAACCATTTTCATATTGCCTTCTGTATTTCTGCAAAGCCCTTCTCCAAACCAAAACAGAGTAACTACAAGTGCAGACCAATAATAGCATTGTTTACTTCTTCCCTGATCAAAGTGAAACCACAAGTACAATTAACAGGAAAAAAAAAAAAATTAAAAGCACAGATGACTGCAGCTGGGAAAATTACTGGCAATTATTCTGGTGACTTCTAAATTGGATGTGACCCAGTGTCAGTGGTTGTCTATGCTTGTGTTTTCACCAAAGGTGATTGTAATCGTTGTGATGATAAAGTTACTCCAAGGAGAAATTAGTAATTATGTAGGTGGGGCCATCTGATTGAAATTTCCAAATTATTTAGATGGCTATTCATAATACTGACTGGTTTTGTCTAGAATATTTTAATTCTTTAACACATCTCAATTCTCAAATTCACTGAGGAACACACTGAAACCTTGGTCATAATAAAAATCTGCTGACTGTTTCAGGTACTGCATGGGAAAAACAGTGACTGTTTGTTTGTGAACTGTAGATAGATAGGAAGAATGACTTAATTTACCACGTGTTTTTTACTGAAAGTGATCTGAACAGGTTCAAGACACAGGCCCAAGTGATCTGACAGGTTCTTTGAAATCCATCATAGAAAACAAAGAGCACATTATCATTCTGGAAAACACCTAAACAAAACCTGACTAACCAATCCTACTCTTGCTAGACATTCAGAGTGGCTGGACAGTAGATGTACTTGATTTTCACTTACTGAACTTCATCAGCACAGACATTCTGCTGTATGGGATTAGGGGAAAGCCCTACATGTCTTCAGCTAGAAGTTCTTCAGTAGCTTGATGAAAATGGCTTCAGTTACCACTTAAATAATGCAAATGGATAAGGATGAAAGTTAAGTCACAAAATCACAGGAGGTGAAGAGGTGAAACTAGAAGGTTATATGCTCCAACACCCTTCTCAAGCAGGGACACAGAGAGCCAGTTGCCCAGGACAGCGTCTAGATGGTTTTGAAGTCAATTTCTCCCTAACTCTGTTCTCTAAATTCTCTAGTCTGATGAAGTTATTTCAGTTTATGTTACTTATTAGCAAAACTTGTTAACAGAAATTTGCTGATGGAAAACATGATGAAAAACTCTTTGGTTTCCTTCAGTACATTGAAAGAGGTGGCACTGTTATTTAGGTTCTAGAGGGAAACTGGATCAGGAAGTAACATGAAAATTGTTGCCACAGAAACAACAAAACTTGCGAGAAAAATAATAAATGAGGAGATAAGTCCTGGAGGCAATGCCCTTTCTCATCAGAAGTGCCATAGGGCTTTTAGGTGAAGAAGAAGCTGAGAGAGCTGAAGAAGCATTCTGGGATCAGATGTAGTGACTAGCGTGGGGTACTCAAACAGGGATGCAGTCAATACTGTCTGCACCCACATATCCTATCAAGTAGGTATATTCCCAAATACCTATTTAATTACCTAACACAGTTTTTTAGAAAAGGTGTTTATTACTTTCCTTCCATTTCTTCCCCAAAATTCCCCTGCCTGGTTAACATTAACAGTAAAAAACTGGAAGAACCAACAACCTTCAGCTTGTTTTCAGCTGAGATATGTTACTGTTTTTGAAAACTGCTCAAGAAAGCCCCAGCTTCCTCAAGCAGCTTCCTTTCATCCTAATGCATGAGGCTAGACAGGCCCTAAGGATCTGAGGTATGTTAACCTGTTAAAATGTTCTCCCGTTGAAATAATTTGTGGAACTCTATTCCAGTTGAATTTATGACATAATAATGAAATAGCAATCAATACCAAAGCAGGATTATTTCATTACTTTACCACCCAGGAGTCTATAGTCAGTCTTTAAACAAAACATCATCTACTGAATTTCATATGCCTCCAGCAACAGGGAGGGTGAAACCTAAGAAAGCTGGGTTTTTTCTGAGTCTGTTAAAGTGGTTAGAAACTGAAAATGACTTATTTCAGAATAAATATACTTCCAAATTTTATGAAAGAGACATATAAACTCATTCACCTAATCCAATAAGGATATTTGAACAAGGAAGAAAAAAAGTCTGCTTTTGTATTGGGACAGGGAATCAAAGTAAAACAGGAAGAAAAGGGTCAAAGAAAACTTGCTGCCTTAGAAATATTCCACTGTTTTCAGAAGAAACCAGTGCTAAAATGCCTGGAGGCATGGAAGTTGCAGACAACTAGGTCAACTCAAGCAGAGAATACATGTGCCAAGGTTTTTTGTGTCATTTAATTTTGTGTATACACTATCAAATTAATTACTGGCTTGTTTATAATCTTAATATATCAACTCTGTAATTATGTGCGACAACATCAAAATTCTGAGGAGGTAACTTGTGCATCCCCAAGGATGAACTTGTGAGGAAACATGCTTGAACTAAGACTTTCAAAGGGGTTTAAATGAGTTGATTTTTAAGCTTGACATCCCTTTTGAAGGAAGGAGAAGAGAAGCTGTGCTCAGGAGAGGGGTCAAAGTTACCATGAGAAAATCTGTCAAGAGAGATGCTGGGAATCTTCACAACATAATTAATCCACTTTTTTCTGCAATACAACATAAAAGGTTAATGAACACTCAGCCAGAAAGAACACTGTAAGGGCTCTAACAGATGTGTGGGAACAATGTCAGTAAGAAGGAGTTAAGAGAAAAAATAGAAGGAAAAAAGGGTGAACATAAAAAGAGAAGGAAAGAGAAAGAAGCAGAAAAAGCAAAAACTATACAAAGCCAAAAGAGCATAAGGGTTGCATTTTAAGAAATGTGTGTATATTTGTGCTCCCTTCTCTGTATCCCTAGTTCCAAAAGTCCAACTACTATTTTGGACATCCAGTACGGTGTTCTCTTTCAGTCAGCGTCTCTGGCCTTACAGAGTCTGTAGGGGTTTTGGCTCTTACGGAGCTCTGACTCTGAGTAGAAAAGAAGGGAGATTCAAGGAGGAGAGGTACATGCAGGAAATCTGCGGAGTGCCTGCAGTGAGTAGCCCGACTGTTTAAATGGATGATTAAATAACTGTGTGCCTTGCGCTCCGCTCAGGGCTGAGCCTGCCACATCCTCCAGGGGTATGCACACTGCCACTCAAACTCTCCGTCTAGGAAACTCCTTCTCCTGAGGCCAAATCTCCCTCCAAGAGCCTTTCTACCAATCTGGGCAAGTCAGCTGCAGCAGGGAATTTCTCCACACCCTGCACATTGCAGTGAGATCTCATGTGAGAGCAGAGGAAGAAGATCGCATTCATACTAGAACACCTACAGGACTCAATTACCTTCTTGGTTTGTGGCTGAAATAATAATTGAGTTTAACTCTACGTACCTGCCCACATATCACCATCTCTTTTATCAGTAGAAGAGAACTCCATGACAGTACACCTTCATTTGTTAAAAATTATCCTACAGCATCCAGCCAACAGCAGCATCACCCTCATGGAAGCTTACACATAGACCTCATGCAGCAATGCAAGTTTCCCATGACTTTCAGCAGCTTTTAAAGAAATTGCTTTTATTTCCAAGAAATGTGATATTTGCCATTACTTGTAATTTGACAGCATCAACCCACAGCTGCAATCTCATGCCAAAAGCCTGGGAAAGCAAATGCAATGTACAGCAACCTGTTCAGGGAGAAAGAGAGAAGCAGAAATGATGCATGGCAAAGATGGAACTTGGCCGTGGAACCTCTCCTTCCAGCTGCCCCAGAGCCAAGAAGAGTCTGTGATCCTATTTAAACTGCCTTTAGACCTGCTCACTACTAAACAATGATACTTTGCTGCTGGAGGCAGCAGCCTACAGAGTGGATGGACCTTATTTTTTCAAGAAAATTCTGTCCTCAGTGGACTCTGACTACTCAGTGCACAGATGGGCAAGGGGGGTTATGGGGTGGTGAGAGAGTGGAAACACTCATATTCCTTTCTTCTAAAAAGCCCAAGCAAACAGGAAGATCTATCTCCTGACTGTTAGACAGAGATGGAAGAATGAAACAATTCAGCTGGCCAAAACAACCCTATGAGCACTTTTGGCCTTGAATTTTCATAACCCGGTCAAAGGTTCTGCATGCTGCAACCCTCTTTTCCTCACCAAGCCCTTGTTTGGCCATCATCCTTGTTGTCACTGGAACTTTGTCTCCAGGCAAAATCTCCCTTTTCTTGTTTTCCCATCCCTGGCTACTGGCTGCACAACTGGTCTGGAAGCTACAGTTTGTCTTCTGGGCTTCTCGCCCACACATGGCTGGGGTGGAAATCTCAGTGTCCTCACGCCTTCCCACTCTTCTTGCAGCTGCTGCCCTCTGGAAGGAGGAGGAAGGGTGTCCATGGCATCCCATCCATTTAGGAGAATCCTGCAGATGTTAAGCCCTTGCACACAGGGAAGGACTCCGAGATCTGAATGTGCTTGGACAGAAAGCAGCACCATGGAGCAAGGCTCCATGGAGGCTGCAACAGGCAGAGAATCACCTGTGGTATTGAACAACCTGCTTGAGCAAACCAAACCAAACTATCCCTACTGCAGAGCAGGTCTAAAATTTACCCTTCTTAAGTGAGTCCTTGGTGTACAGACCTACTGCATAATAATGCAAGTCATTATAACAGGTAAACATTTGCATTCATCTTCCCTTCCCCGAGGACTGCTTTATCTGTTCACCTTTTAGAGTGGGAAGTCCTTTGATCATAGATCTATAATTTGCTCAGTGGAGCTGACTATTCCTATTATTTGTGCATTGTCAGATGCAAATAAACTGCCCAGTTACCTTGCCAACAAGCAGCAAGGAGCAGCAATGTATACTATCAGTAGTGTCATTACCCAGCATGTTCTGGATGGACAGATGGAGGGATGAGCATCCACCAGCAAACAGGACTGTCATTTTAACAGCATTCTGGTTTGTGCCAGCTTAACCTTTCCAGGAAACTGCAGTTTATTCCCCCCACCCCACCTTTGCCTAGCACACCAACAAACAAGGGAGTCACAGAATAACCAGGGCACAGGGAACTTTGAAACCCACACAGTGTTTTAAAGGAATATGTGAAAAAAATATTCAAACCCAGTATGTGTTAACATGCAACAAGAACCCTGATACCAAAACTGCAGTCCACTGGGACATTCTCCCCCTTAGAAATAGCTTTTAAAAGAAACCATTTCTCACATAATGTTTTCTAGTCCTTTGTTTTTCTCCATCCCCTCACATATTATTGCTGCCTGAGATAGTCCTTGTCAGGACAATCTAGACAGTCTTCAAGACGAGCCAAATTACAGAGACCTCAGGTTTTTCACAGTTAGTTGTTCTTTTCACTGCTGGACTCTTCTAAAGCAAACGAGATTGAATTAATATGTTTTTACTGTATCTGTTCCTCTGCTCTGCTGTTTCCCATGGCCTAGCAGAGGAAGTGTGATTGCCAAGTGTTTTCTCATTTTGTTTAATCTGATACAAAAGGTCACCTCAAGTATCCTTTTGGTATTTGCTCCAGAGCTGAATATAATAGGTGGCAGCCCCAAGAAGAATTCATGTTGCTAAACTTCAGAAATATTTGGGTTTTTAGATACAAACAGATGTTTCCTTTTGGTAGCTTCATTTTCCGTGTGATATTCCAAGAAGCGTAACGGGTGTAGCTGAATCACAGATGAATATTTTCCGGAAATCAGTTTCACACAATGCTTCACCAATTATGAGAGTATAACTTCACACTTACGTGGAAGAGATAAACAATTGATTTGTTTAATCAGACTCCTGTTTAAATAGACCACCAATTCTTCCACCAAATTTTGCAGCAGAAGCAGGAAAGTAGAAAAATTGGCTCAGTTCAGGTCTGATGTAGATCCATCAAAATTAGCAAAAATGGGCTGCCTTGGGGTCAGTTGTGCTACACCAGTTTGGCATAATATATTTGCATCAATAAAACAAATAATTATAGAAATAACTATTTAATCTGGAGGATTCATAAGCAACTGTAGGTTTATGATCTAATCCTGTAGTTTAAATTTGTTATTAATATATAATAAACATAGTTTAATTATATCCAATGCTGTTCTCCAAAACAGTCCCTTTTGCAAAGTGATATTTAACTTCATGTAATTTTAAATGGATGGCTAATAAAGTCTTCCTGGATATACTGAGAGGGCTTCTGTCCCCTCAGGAAAATACATGCCATTCTGACCTTTTCAGATGCAAAGTATGTGCTCTTTGGAAGTTTATATTTATGGGTCAGACATAATGACTTTACACGGAAAAGATGAGTCAGGAAAACTCCACTTACTTTTTCAGAAGAGTAAATTGACCATTTGAGGACACTAAAAGGGCAGAGGAATTATGAAACAAAGGTTGTTTAAAATGTTTCAGCATTGCAGTTAAGCAGATAAAGCATCAACTCTAACCCCTGACTTGAAAACACACAGGTCATGACACCAGTTTTGGCAGCTCTGCTGTAATGACCCAGTTGCCACAATCCTGATGTTTAAAAACCTAAAAAGGCAAAGAAGGAGGGGACATGGACAAGGCCAATTATACAGCAGAAAGAAACCCCAAACCAAAACCCAAGATGCAAATCAACTTCCAAAGGCTTCTGAGAAATGCAGGCTGATGCCAGCAGTGCACAGAGGGGTGGGCATTGCAGAGAGGGAAAGATCTGCAGGGGAGACCACAAGAGAAGCTGCCTAAAATGACATTAGTGCCTCAGAGAATTATGCCAGATTCCGAATTCCTCTTTATAATGTATGAATTACTACTCTTGGTTTGAATATTCAGATTCCTTAACAAAAATTCATTTCTGACTGTTCCTGTCTGATTTTGACCACTTTCAGTCCAAAGGGCACTGTCTGAAAAACAGGCTCTTTGAAGTGAAAACATACACAGGTGATAAAAGCTCTACCACTGGCCTGTATGTCAGGATTTTACCTCCTTCTGTGAAGAAACTTAAGAAACTAGTTTCAACCAAACTGAAAAGATCACAAACATAGAACAGGAGAAGTTCAACAGTGTTTCCCTCTCAGGAAGGGCAGCAGTTGTTCTGAAGAATCAGACCAAAGAGATCATATAGATCACTGGGGCTGTCTGCCTGCATTATTGTCAGCTGAATGATAAAGCTTTAGGCAAGAAACACATTTCCTAAATCCTTAATTATTCTTCTCTTATACTTTACTGATACTGCATAAAAACAATACCCAATATATGTATTGGCCATGCTGGAGAAAAATGCAACCTGAGTGGCTGCAGTAGTACCAGGTCAAAAAACAATGTACGAGGTACAAAACTTGACACCTTATTACAGACCACAAAGAGAAACAAAAGGCAGCTAATGATGATATACAGGGAGGATAACAGGGAGGATAACAGTGGATACACAGGGATACAGGGAGTGTAACACATGAATTTGGACAGCTATCCATGTAATGACCACATGACCATAATGTTGAGCTTGGATGCCTCTCAAAATCTCTATATTGCATATTTTGTAAGGCATCAAATTTTCTAAGCACCTCCAGCTTCTCAGACACACTGGATGCTCAGCATCCTTAAATACATATTCCAGTCACTCTTACTGTATTAATCCAAAAGTCTCTAGCCAGGTGGTGAAGAAAAATAAAATAAGGATGAAGACAAAGAACATTTCTGGGGAAAAAACCCACAATATAAGAATAACCAGTAGGTCCTAAAGCATAAAATCAGTTCTAGTGATGTTTTTCACATGCCCAGATTTTGTAGAGTTCCAAATCTGAACAGCCAAATTATTATTCCAGTGGATACACATTTGAGTCCTGCCACTACTGTCACTACTGGTAGACTTCGGCAAATGTAGTACATGGCAAAGCTCTAATCCATCGTGGTTTTTACCACGGGGGTGTGCGTGGGAAACAACAACCAAAACAAACCTGTTCTGACTGTTAATGAGTTTGGCTGTGTTTGGAAGGTTGGAGAAATTGTCAATTCTCCTGTTTCATAAGCAACTGCACATCTCAAGGCCTAGGAGGTTGTAAATTCAGATGATTTTCTCCCATGGTATAACTGAGAAGGCTAAAAGTAAAAACTTATAAGTGAGAATGGCAGAGATTTACAGGTACAGCTGTGCTAATTGGAATGGTAGGTGATTTTAGCAGGTTGCACAAAAGCATATGATCAGACTGAAGTTCAGGTATGCCTCAGGTGCACTTGTAAGTGCCAATAAAAACAAATGAATCCAAAATCTAAGTAGGTCAGTATCACTGCAAGCTAACAGTTTGGAATTCATTAGTATTTTCTGCCTGGGACATATTCTAAATACTTCTGAAAAAAATATATGAGAGACTATTTGAAAGTGCACCCAATTATATACTACAGACACCTCAAAGAGCTGTTAGCACCTTCAGCAAACTGCCAGTTACTTCAGTCTGTGCTGACTTCAGTTTTACAGAGGAAAAGTAAGGAGGCTTCATCTTCAAAAATGTCAGGTGTGAATACTATTTATAACTCTCCAGTTACAAAATCAGCTTAGGTCAATACATATGTTATAGAATAAATAAAGTTCTTAGCCATTCTGGTGACAAAGACGCTGAGCCTGAATCTCTTTTCCATTTGAGCCACAGAAATGGAAGGAAGGGTTGTCTTTATTTTCTGCTGGACCTCTACAGTCTCAGGTTCTTGGGGATATATCCTGGCAGGAAAACCAAAAGGCTCTGCACTTTGTGCAGCAGAATAGTATCAGTGAACCATCCAATCACAAATCATTCCTGAAAAAATAACTTCTGTTTAAGCAGGATTTATTTTAAATTCAACACTCCTTCCTTTTCTTTCTAAGAATAGACTGTATTTTGGCTGTAATCTGTAGACTGTAAATGGCTGTTATCTCTTACTTCAAAACAGATAAAACAAACCAAAACAAACTCCCATTATACAGAATTTAAAGATGAGATAGGAAAAAAATAAACATCTGCTGGCCTGAATGCCCCAAATCTCTTTAAAAAACCCCCTGTGGCGAGGAGTAAGATGCTAGAAGGTAGTGCTACACCAGGAAGAGCACTCAAGTGGAAGGCACAAGTAGAACTGTACAGCAAGGATCCCAGCACCTTCACCAGGCTTACAGGAATTACTGGGAAGCTCCAGATTTTTGGCTCATTTACTACTTCATTTATTTTCATATTGAACTCAGTGAGTACAGATAGCTCTGAGTTATTTCTGCCACATTTGCATTAAAAAGTTACAACAGACTTTTATACTACCAACACCTAATACAGGAGTGGTGCTGGGAGAAAGAAAAACTGAAGGTTTTCATAAAACGTTTTAAATAATATATAGATGTTTTTAGGCAACAAGAGAAAGGGAAGAAATTTGGTTCCAGGGGAAAATTAATTAATTGGGTCCTTATGGTAATGTCTTTAAAATTCTGAGTTAACAACTTACTGCAATGCTTGTGAAAGATTTCCCCTCCTTGGTATTTATCAACCAAGACAGACATTTCCATGTCAGTTAACACTAAAGTTCATCTCTCTAAGTTGATCAGATCTGAGAAGTAATTTACTTATTTTTTAAGATGAACATCTTAGAGCACAGTCCTCCAATAAAAGTAATTCCATCACCCCAGACCTATTACTGATGGGTATCTCCATTAAGAGTCTTGAAGTCTTTTTGCTCCCGTGGAGTGAAAACAGAAGAAGGATTAAGCTGTTGCTGAAAAAAATGGCATGCTAGAACATCTGCTGTATGTACTGAGCAACACTCCAAACTGTCTCATAAGTCTAACATATGCTCCTTGTCTTGCAGCATGCTTGTTCAAGATTTAGATCGAGACATAGTAACGGCAAATAAACCATGTTATCCTTCGGTTATAAACAACTTTTTTTTCTGAGACCATGCTTTTCCTGAGCGTGTTCCTCTACAGTAAAATGTTTTTTGACCTTTCATCTGATTGGTATCACTTCTGCATGTCCTTCCCTACTTCAAATTGTTTTACAGCAGTCAGATAGAGGCTGCTACAGTGTTGAGCAACTTTAAAATTTTAACTTCTGTATTTAAATTTTTAGCAAGATGAGGAATATAAATGGTACGATCATAGATATGTCAATGGTACAATGACAGATGAGAGGCTAAAGATTGTACTAAAATATGGATTTGGACATATCAAAAGAGGTCTTTCTCACTGTCAGGATGAAGTACAGCAGTGAAACAATGAATCACACATACAATTTCAGTGAACTTTTCTGGATCCAGATAGGATACATGTGTTTCTCCATGTAATACAATTTGTTAACTTAATGCCGATCTTTGCTCTCATTGGCAAGGAATTAAATGGGAGCACCATGAACTATGTGCAACCTTCCTACCTTCTTCATGTTCCAGAGAAAGAATATTCCTTTCTTTCCTATTCTTGATTTAAAACTGGCATTCAGGTTTATTTTAAAGACAACATCCCTGAACTATTTGTCCTGTGGAAGATAAATCAATCTCTCAATGAGAAAACTTGTCTCATTATCTTTCTGTATATGATTTTTATCTATTATATGTATCCAGGCCTTCTTCAGCTATTCATATTACATCTAAATATTTACTACAAATAAACAAACATACACTGGACTAATGACAATGAAACAAATTGCACACATGAGAAGTTAAGTGAACCAGGAAAATGCTGGCTAACAGGATTATTGCCAAGGACTTCACAAAAAGCTTATCTACTCTATTTCCTTGAATTCTTGTCATATAGTCATGTATTTTTTCTAGTCTCACATGGCAAAACAAAATGAACTAGACTAGCCCAGACTGATGTATAAGGTGCTACATTACAGTAATATATTTGCCATCACTAGAAGGCACAGCTGTGACTCTGCATGAATGTTTTGTTGGGCATTCATTCTCATAGTATGCTGAAAAATAAACCACTCACTTCACAACCTCTGAGCACTTGCTGCATTACAAAGTGCTATACATATATTGACTGACAGATTGCTTTAGTGTTTGTTCAGATCCTGTCTTGGTACAGGTTTCCCATGGATGGATCTCAGAAGTGCAATGAAGTATTTTGAAATACTGAATATACACAAAATTGGAATATTTGGGCAAAAAGAAAGTGATCAGAGATTATGTTTGTCTGGACATTAAAAAAAACACCTTGGTTAAGTAAAGAACAAGATTACACCTATATCTGAAGTCAAGAAACAACACTTAATTTATCAGCTAAGGATTGCTTTACTTGCCAACAACTTCAAATGCACTTTGCAATGAAAAATCAGGTAATACTTTGGTGAGAATAAATACTTTTAAGAGTGCCCCAATTCTCTTTTAAACACTCAATAGCTTTTGAGATTTATATATGTGGGGGTCTTCCCATTTCTGGACAACAAACAGTTTATTTCCTCAACATAAAATTATTACACATAGATTATCAAACTACAAATAACTATACCTTTAAAAATCCAACAACAAAGGAGATGAGTGTCACAGCATAAAATCTCATAAAGTCTCTTTAAAGTGTCAGATTCTTTGTTAGTAACTACCTCTATTATGTTTGAAGTAGTTTTCTTCCAACTATTTATTCATACTGTATTATTCATTCTAATTCTTATGGTCTTGTTGGTAAAAACAAATGCGATATCAATTTATTTTAAAAGACTTATCAAGGAGCATCTCTATAAATAAAGTAATGTACAATGATACTAAGATAAATATTTATGTTTAAAGACAATTGACTATTTTTCTACAGGAATTTAATTTCTATGGGAATTAAAGTATGCACTTGAGAAAACTCAACTTTTTATGGAGAAAAACACAACAGCAGTATTTGGACAGGCTGCCAAAACTACACTATATTTAGCATGGAGAAAAAAGAACAAATCCAACATCCAGCACACACTGTTTTCTAATACTTATTCCTCATTTCTACTTAGCAAATATCAGATTATAGATTCAACATTTATAAAACAATTTAAATTCTCTCAATCTCAAAGGAGTTGCCCACCTGAAAAATCAAGTACATGCCTATGTACGCATAATTTGTCTGATTTAATTTTTAAAATAATTTTTTAAACCAAAGCTTCACTTGTGGACCTCACACAACGTATGTATACACTTGGTGGCCAGAGAAACACGAATTAGTGGAAGCAGCCAGGTTTTTGGAAATCAAGTAGTATTTTTCTTGTTCACTGGTGGAGTTTTCTACAAATACTGATACTCTCATGGAAACAAATTATTTTTGTAGACTCATCCCCTACAATCAAAATGTTCGTTTAGTAGTTAAATAAATATCCTGACGAGTAGACAAATAAATATCCTGGAGCAGACATTTTTCCCTCCCAATTCCTCATTTTTCAAATCTCTTCCAGGAAAGAGCAGAAAGGAGAAGACACAAGAGACATGCACAGACACCCAGTCCCTTCTTCTAAGGGTTCAATGTTGATGATATTTTAAAATGTGGGACTTGCAGTGCATTATGAAAAGTAAAGAGCACAGCATAAAGAAATCACTATTTTTATAAATTTAATTCTGCTAACTCAGTCTCTGATAGTCAAGTGGTGCTTTTTAGCAAGGGGTATTCATCCACATGTAGACATTCACTGACACCATTATACCTCTGTTCTCCTCAGATTGTTTCTCTCTAGCTTCATGCTGTGACATCAATATTTCTAGGACCTTAAAGAGAAGTTCTAAGCATTTTCAATTCTGCAGATCATAAATGATTTCTGGTAGAGTTACATCACCTGCATAGGATTTTTCTGTAATGTCAATAGCCTAGATTTTCTTCGACTGTGGACAAACTGAACGTCAGGACTGAGATTGTTTAAGCAGCTTCTTCCCATCTTTGACTGTTTTTTCCTGCCTCTGAACTCCACACCCACATTTTGATACTTCCACTAGGTGTGTGAGTTAAAAAGAATCAAAGAAACTAAGCTGGATGAAAAATAGGGGAGAGGGGAGGTACTAGGAAAGGTTATTTTCCAAGGAGATCAGTTTCACAGTTCACCTTTTAGCTGCACCACCAACCATGCCAGCTGGATGGAGTCAGCAACTGAAGATGGGGAGCAGGAGGTGGTGAAGGCTGCCAAATCAGGCAGTGTTGACACTAAGGAAGCCCTGGTACCTCTTGCAGACCCCCCAGCAGCAGCTCACTTAATTTGATGGGGCAGTATTTTGATGATTTTCAATCTTTGATATATACCATGTTCAGTAACTACTCAGGAGAACAGCACTCAGTTCACTCTTCCCCAAGCTGCATGGATTCCATGAGAGGACAGGGCAGTGAAACTCTATCTCTGCTAGAAGGACAAACATTTTGAGCACAAATTGAGGGCAGATTCATCCATTTAGAAAGGGCTGTTTTTACAGTCATTCTTTAGAAAGGAGCTTACTTTAAAAAAGACCCAAATACATATAAATACTAGTGGTAAAAATAGAGCCATGTTATATTTACATTTTTCAGTCATCCAAGGTCACTGACATTTCTTTCCTCAGCCACCTCCTAGTACAGTTCCCTCCCTGCAAAGATGCTGCAAGTAATATCTGCAGTCAAAGCCTATAAGCATTCCTAGAGTTACAGAAGTTGTGGCTTTTAAAAAGTCAACAGCTTCATTCTGTTAACTTTTTGTTGTTGTTGTTGTGCAGATCTATGTATCTATTTCTCCTAGGCTGGAACAAAAAGCGAATTCCATTTAATTCTAGCTTTTCTCCAGATGTCTGCAAAAATTCAAATAGAAGCAGTGAATTCTTAATTAGAACAATATGCACATGCTGAACAAGACACACTGATGTCATTATCCTGATAATACTGAAAATCCCTCAGAACTGTAACTTCCAATGAGCACAAACTACTGATATGATCCCAAACACTCATTATTTCCTAATTTTCCTCATAAAGGATCAATTAGTTCACTGATGTAACAGCAGCTTATTAGCCTGTCTTGAGGCAGTGGTCTACCTGTTTCAGAACTGCCCATTTTAGTTATTTTACTGTTTGCACTGTCCAAACACATTAAAAACAAAATAGGAAACATTACACATGATGAAAAGCTATGAAAGAATGATGAGACACTGTCCACAGTCTTTGTGCTTATAAAATGAAGAAGCTGCAGCCAATCTACGGTTGAAGAGGGATGCATTATGAGATACAATGTAAGACACAAATTTTCTTTCAGCAAATGGATTTATTGACAATTGATTATAACCATGTACAGCATCTATGCATCTCCCATTGGAAGAATATCCAGTGATAGAGCTAACGTTAGTGTGATACACAGCTTTACTCAGTAATCCCACTGCATTTCTAACAACAAACAGTGGTGTATTCCACAATCCTAAATGGCCAAAAGCACCCAGGTGTCCAAAAGAACAGAAGTTTAAAATTCTTAACAAAAAATGAAACCTGATACTGCATTCCCTCAATTTTAATTCCATTCAACATTGTGTCTATTGCAGTGAATTTTAATCTATATACTGACAACCGAGTTTGGCGCCTGATATTCATGAAAACTACAGCCTGTCAAAATGAAATCCCAAAGGACTTCTTGCTACTGACCCAAGAAACAAGACTTTGATTTTTTTCCTTCTCCATTTAAAAGACAAAGATTAAGGCAAATGATCTCTACACTCTCTCCCTCAGAACATGAAGTCTTTTCTCTATTCAGTCACTGAACTCCAACTGAAGGTACCAGTTACTATGGTATCTTTTGTAAACACTTGTTCATCTGAAAAAAATGAAAAGAAAAAAAAAGGAGGGAGAAAACCCCCAAATTACTTACTTGCAATTATGGTAATAAACTACTTGTTGTCACGAACACCTCGGGTCAGCAATGAATGCATGATATTGAGACAAATGTCTCCATAGTACACTAACACTTCCTTCAAGCCATTCAGTTCCACAAGAGTTCATCTGAGGTTGCACATTAAATTCAAAGGAGCAGAAGTTGTATCGATGGTCTCAACAATTTACCAAACTCCATCTAATACATTTGCATTTAAAGTGCAATCCTGTTTAGACCTCTTTAACTAGCTAATTTGTAGACCACACAGAGAGAATTATGTAAACTAAACCACCATAGTTTGTAATAACAGAACCACATTCTGTAAATATTTAGGAAAAAGTCTGAGAAGTAGTGAGCAACTGACCATAAAATGATTAGCATTGCTCTGAAACCAAAAGCAAAATCCTAATTTAAAAAAAACCCACAACAACCAACAAACCAAAACAACTCAAACATTATATACTACTGCATAAGGGTTTAACTCTAGCATTACTCACTCAGCTACACAAAACACATAATCTAGATTAATACACAAAATGTTTTATTTCACAGTAAGGTACATAAAGCTTCTAACTTTAGCAGGCTAAGGCTAAGAGAGAATTGCCTGTTAGGATAAAGATTGTTTCACATTCCTGAAATATTCTCACTTATTATGGTTTCTGAAGTAAGGCACCAAAGATTATTTATCCATCAATAGTTCACCTCTGTATCTACCCATTTAGAAATGAGGATGGATTATGTGAGGGTCAGCAATCTGCTGACCATCATGGACCCAGACAACTACAGCACACATTAATGTGTACAAGTACCAAGCAATATTTATTCAAAAACAATTTAAAAATAGCTCATTTGTAAACATTCTACAAAAATCTGTTAGTTTTTCTTAGTGGTGTCAGCAATATATTCCTGTAGAACTAACCAGCTGCATTATTGTTTCTCGTTTACAGAAAAGTATGAAAGCACACTTGTGCACATTAAATTGTCTCACATTCGGTTGAGTTGAAATGGCACAGCCTTCAAACTATTCCGCAAAACCGCCTGTATTTCCAGTCCTCCGGACAACTCCCTGGTTGCACACAGTTCAATTAAAAGATGACCCTCGATCCAAATTTTTGATTAGGAAGGGCTGGCGCCTTGGAAAGACCTGTTCAAAGCTCCTTACACAGCGCCAGGCCACTCACTGTAACTTGTTCCCAACTTGCAGTCGGAGGAAACCACCTGTAAAATAGCACATTTAAATTAACAGCTCTGAGTTTCCTTAAGGGAGGCACTGGCTGCTGCTGGCAGTAGCTCCTGCCGTTTGCTCCTCGTGGCAAGGCACAGTTACCGCCTCTCCGGGCTTTTCCTTGGGTTAGTGACGATTCCCGACAAAGCGGTGAGCTGCCAGCAGAGGTAACCCCGTCTCAGAGGCCGCCTCGGGCCCGGCCCGCACTGAGGGCGGCTGAACGCAGCCACCGCGCCGCAGCTCTGCCCCTCGGAGCCGCGACCCCGGGCCCCGCGCCG
>VZRO01007579.1:431776-463026 GCA_013397915.1 Daphoenositta chrysoptera
GTCCTGGCTCGGCTCAGGCCCGGCAGCGAGCAGGGGCGCGGAGTGGGAAAGTAGGAATTGGAACCGGCTGTGGCTGCCTCCCAGCCACATGGGTTGCAGATAGAGCTGCGCGTCGGGGAGGGGGAAGGGAACAGAAGTAAACTAGACGTCGTCTGCCCACCCCATCTCCTTTTTTCTTCCCTTGTGTTTAGAAACCTGCCAAAAGCAATAGTTACGGTTTACCACGGATTGAGGACTTTTCTTTGTGTTGAGCAAACGGCAGTCAGAGGACTAAGCGTCCTCTAGTACATAAGGGAATGAATTTTTATCCTGCGCACCGTCCTGCCCATTAGGTTCCCGACAAAGCTGCCAGTGAGGATGCACCTGAACATGGCTCCAGCTCCGTGAGGGGCTCGTCAGAATGATCCAAATGCTCTTCAGAAAAGATTTTACCAATCGAGATTCTTCTTTCTCAACAACATAAAAATTCAGAGCGAAAGGAAGGTGTTTGAAATCATACTGAAAATGAATCGTAATGGGTACCCATCCTTTCAACCACTTGCCTTTCTTGCTGGCCTTTTTTTTTTTTTTTTAAGATTTTACCAATCGAATAAGTGTGTAAGGGCAGGAGGAAATGCCTAAATACATAGGTATGTAAGACATCCAAGGATGATGAGGGAAAGAAGGTAATAACCAGAATACCGTATTGCCAATTTATTAAACATGTTGGAAACTGTTAGCACATGAAGTTGTATGAAACTGCACGCACTTTACATGCATTTCTGTACTAAAGGTGTGTAGGAGGCCTGCTTCTTTCTCTTACCAAAAGGGCAGAATTCAGATTGCTTTTGTGGGAGCTTTGTTTTAGTGGCCATGTCAACATGAGCAGGTAGCATGAGTGGTAATTTGTGGTGAGGCCCCGTTGTCTGCTTTCATGTTACTTTGATCTAACTCTGATTTGGTCCTGAAGAAACTTTGAAGAGAAGGGATAAGGCTTGGTTTGGGCAATGGAACATCACTTTGAGCCTCTCAGTTCCTATCGCTGGTAGTTATCTGAGGATGGGCCTTGTGAAGAATAATCTTTTTGTAGTGGTGACTGCATTGTGCTGGTGTAGAAAGCCAGCACAATGTTTGGGACCAGAGAGTGATATTAGATAATCTGGATGAATTTTGTAAGTACCTTCAAAAATCAAGCTCTGAATTATAACTTGCTTATTGAGAAAACCCAGTGTGAACAATAATGCACTGGAATATGATTATGGCAAGGAAAGCTGGTTGGTTGTCTGGTTTGGGGGTTGTTGTGAGACTTTTATTTGGTAAAAAAGGCTGTTGCATATGCAGTCTTTATAAGCTGGAAGAGTAACTGAAAGATTAGGTACTTAGGCCTAAAAATCTACTTGTAGTAGAAGGCATTATCATGTATTACATTAAAAATTAAAATTTCTGAAGCAAAAATGGTGGAAATCAGAGTTGTCAGATTCCAGAACTTGATGGCTTCTGCAGACATTCACTATCTTGCCATCAAACAGGCCTGTTCTTAGCTTACCTCATTTTAAATTTGTGTCATAAATTGTTGATGCATTGTTTTCTGAATGTGGACTCAAGAGGCCTGTCTATTTCTTGAATGAATTAGAAAGTTTCTGTTTTAATTATTTGTAACTGCTCTATTTTGAACATGCTTGGTTAGTAAGATGTTTTTTCCTGAAATAAATCTGAATAAGTTTCACAAAAAGAACTTTTTACTAGCCTTTTTAATTAATTTTCCAGATTACTCAAGAAAACCATCCTGCATTTATTCATGATTCAAATGACCATGGGTTAAGAATCCAGACCTTTAAGCTCAGTCTCTTCCTTATTGACTATTTTTTCACTTTCTGGATTTTTCTTTTCAATACATCACGTCATGTCTAATATTCAGGGAAAAGTAGAGATATGATTTTCTCATGCAAAGATTGCATGTTTCTTTCCTCGTTTTCAAAGCCCTCATGGTTCAGGGAAAGGCATCCTGGCTCTGAAAGTTTTCTTTAATTCTGAGCAAAGACTAACTGACTTGTGACAAATTTGCTTAACTGTGGTGTACATTAAATAGTGGAATTTTAGCAAACCATTCTGTGTAATGGTATGCTTATTTTCTCTTCCTTGGGTTACTCCTTTGAAACATGGTTAAGCTTATAAGGGCAATTTATTAACTGTCCTTCCTGTAGAAGTACCATAGATCTTTTTCTAGTCATGTCATTGCAACTACTAGAAGTTTAAGTCAGATTCTTTCTTATGTATTGCTTTTGATTTATGCCTTCTGAAACTTAGCCAGTATGATTATTTTCACTGCATATGGGGAATTACAAGTGGCAGGAATTTAAAAAAATTAATTACTGATTCTTAGGAAGAAAATTCATCACACACTTGTTCTCACATTGAAAATATTTTATACCAAAAACGAAATAAACAATTGCAATGGATTTTTTTCTGATTTTTTAAATTAATTCAAGTAGGAAGTTATTCTTCAAAATACATTAGAAACACAGCTGTTGAGATGAAAGATGCCACATTTGTTTTCCTACTTTGGAAGAGGAACTTTCCCATTGCTGTAGTTCTTGTTTCCTTATTCAAGCACACAATAAAATTTTTAATGCATGATTGAAAAGTAGCAATCTTTTTGTACCCCAATCTGAAAAAGCATAAATCCACCTATGAAAAAACTGGGTGGAGGGAGAAGTAACCTATTCTTAAAAGCTTTAAAGGTTACCTTAAAACATACCTCCATGGTTAAGATTTGAAGTATGAGGACATTGAAGGGCCAAAAAAAATAGCAAGATCAGAAATACCGTCTTTCCACTGAGACGTATCTATTCCTATGATAATTATGAGGGAACTGACCTAAAATAAGGTATTGTTTCATGGCTAAATAGTAACCATATGTTTGTTATACCTAATACCTCTGATTTTCGTTTTTTGGTTTGGTTTTTTTTTGAAGAGATATTTTTTAGGCACTGGTGAGAGGACAAGTGATTGAAAGTGAACACTTATTTGTAGGCAGAATGCAAAATGGAGTGAAAGAAGCAGCATGCTCAATGTAGCCTGTCCCAACATATACCGTGACTGTGGCAATGCCCACATGAGAAAATTCCATTAAATCAAATTAATCTTTCTTGACTCCAGAATAAGAGAACTGGTGCTGAACTGGTAAGTTTAAGGCCTGGTATCTCATAGATTTCTGGAGTTGCCAGGAATGGTAACTAGTTATCTGGAGCTGGAGCTTAATCTCAAAAGAGGAATATTTTGATTGGTCTGTACAATTTTTCTGCCCACTGCACATCACAAATGTTTTCATCTGAACTTATAAAAAACGTTTTTAGAAGTGTCAGCTTTGAACGTTCTCACCAAACTAACTGGCTTCATAGAAACTTTATTCAACCTTAGTGTCAGAATTCCCATTTAAAATGAAAAAAAGTTTCTGTAAGTTACTGTATCAGCCTATTTAGTTGGTTACAATATAAGAACTTAATTTGGAGTTATTTGACTTACACTGTCATAGGAAGTTGTTATATAAAACATTACTCCATGAGTCATGCCAAGTTCCCCTGAAGTAAGAACAAAGAAAAAACAAAGCTACTACACCATTCCTGTTTTTAGCTGATGAAGTGTCCCTTTTATAGTTATTTTTGCTTTTCAAAGAGATAAAAATATTGAGGAGCATTGAAAAGTATTAACAAAATCAGTTCATACACCATCTTTATTAGTGGCTCCTACAGCCCATGGATTAAAGCATCTTTTAAGCGGTCACCAGTTTTTTGATACTCCATATGTCAGTACTAGTAATCCAAATACCATAGTATGTGAAAAATAGGAGAGTTTTAGTGCCAAAAATGCTATTTTTTTTCTTCAGAATTGTACAGACAGTTCACCTACATTGTGTAATTTAGGTTGGTTTTGCTTACTGTAAGTAAGTAAAATTTTAAATAAACCTTTTCCTGATACCATGGTTTGTGTGTAATAACTGTCACTTGCCACATCCAGTTCTTCAGGAATAAAGCATGACTCCCAGGCCAGCAGTTAATATTAGATGCCTGTTCAGCTCTACAGGATGAATTCTACCAGATGTTTTGTAGATATCTGCTCCTATCATCCATAGAAATCTGTGGCCTACAAAACTCTGCTGCAAATATCTTCAATCTTTTCAGAATAAACATCTGAGTAAAACCTTGTAGTTTTTTGACGTATGATACCAGTCTAGACATGCCTTTACCATTGTGTACGTGCTTTGTCAAGCAATCAAAGCCCACTGAATTTTGTGTAGTGTAGGATGTGCCTCTTTGGCTTCCTCTGGGCAGGCAGTTCCAGGACTTCGTGTTGATTACAGCAATTGGTTCCTTTGTGCATATCAGTTGACCTACCAAACAATTTCAAATCTGTTTTTGTAGTTTCTCTGCCTAAACTGTGTGAAACCAATTGTAGCTATATCCACATATACACTGTATTCACGTGTTTTCTCTGCAAGTGAAAGTCAGCAAGCTCAATCTATGCAATTAAATGCAATTCAACTAGTGGATGATGTTGCTGTAGTATCAGTATTTCACAACAATAAATGGGGAGTTAGGTGTCCGTGTTCTGTGTGGTGATGTCTGCAGGTATGTATCACTTACAGAAGTGAGATTCACTGAATCATACTTGCAAAAGTCTAAACGATTATTTAGCTGACATATTTGGCTTTATCCAGCACTTCTTTCCTGAGGGAGAAACTCGTTAATGGAAGTACATACTTTTTGCATGGTTCAGCATCTGTGATAGTAAGAGAGAACCCCACTTGTGTCATGGTAAGAGTGGTGTAATTTATGTAAAACAAATGCATGTGTAGCTTATGCAGGGCCAAGTAGCTGTTGCAGTGTCTGCAATTCTTTCACATGGTTGTCTGTTTATACACCCAATCTTTGCAGTACCGTTAGACAGTTTTTCCATAATGGGGTAACAAATCGGGCAAGTGTTCTTGCAAACATTTTCTTCTTCTCTATCTCCATAAAAGGGTATGTGTGCTTGTGTCAATCTCTTTCATAATAGATAATAATACCCTTGACATGTTTTTAGTGTGAGATGCTCTATTCTGTTCCTATCATCCCATAATTTGGAGAGTCTGTAGCAGACAAAACCTAAACAAAATGCCACTTACACCAGATCTTCAATTACTAATTGGTAAAACATGTTCTGATAGATATGCAGAAAAACAGAAAACACTCACTGTTTGATGGAATTTTCTTGTATCAGGTTAGAAGGGATTGCTCAGTGCCACTTAGTCCAGCCTTCCAACTAGATCTGGTTTCTCAGGGCTCTGACAGCTCTCTGAGGGTGGAGGATCCATTAGCTAGCTGGAGACAGCAGAGCTCTGCTACAGCCAAAAAAATCCTTTTCTTTCAGTCACTCCTCATATACTGGGGAGCTTCAGCCTCATGATTATCTGTGGACCTCCACTGTACTTTCTTCCACAGATCAATGCTGTCGTTCTTGTATTACTGGGGCAACCAAAAATCTCAGGGCCACTAAGATGATTGAGGGACTGGAATGAGTGGAACATCCGTTGTATGAGGACAGGCTGAGAATGCTGGAACAGTTTAGCCTAGAGAAGAGAAGGCTCAGGGGAAACTGTATGGTAATACTTGAAGGTAGGGTGCAGAGAGGATGGAGCCAGCTGCTCTTCAGTAGTGCCCAGTTACAGGACCAGAGGCAGTGGGCGTAAACTGGAGGCTTTGTATTGAACATCAAGAACCGCTTCTTCACTGTGAGAATTATGGAGCACTTGCACAGGTGTTGTGGATATATAGTCGTGGAGATATCTCCATCCTTGAAGATATTGAAAAGCCAGATACACTGTCCAATGACTTTGCATTTGCCTTTGCTCAATTTCAAGAGCATTCAGTTGTCTCTTTCCTCCAGTCACTTGAGATCCCTCTGAAGATCACCCTTGCCCTCCAGCATTTCGGGTGCTTCTTCATGCATTCTCGTCCATGACGCTGCAGAATGTGCACTCTGTCCCATTCTGCTGCTTGTTAATAAGGATGTGGAAGAGAATTAGATTATATTAAAGGGGGGATAAAGACCCACTTTTGATACTTGAGGCATGACAATAGTAACTGGATGCCAGTTAGTATTACTGATCAGAACACAATGTGTCTGAGAATCCAACTGATTTTCCATCCAGTTTATCCACTTATTTAAGCCTGTGTCTCACCAATGTTGCTATAGTGATATTACAGGACACTATTGATAGCTTTGCTAAAATCAAAGTAAACATATATTACTCATCCTTTGTCCACTCACCCTTAATCACATTACCACCAAAGGCGTTTAGGTTGGTTAGACCCAGTTTATCCTCTATGAATCCACACTGGGTGTTTTCAGTCACCTTTTTGTCCTTTATGTGCTCAGAAATGACATCTAAGAAGACTTAATTCAGAACCCTCCTAGGACCAGAGGCAAGGCTGAGTGGCATGTGGTGTCCTGGTTCCTCATTGCTCTCCTTGATGGTCTTTTTCCAGTCATTGTGACCTCCCACAATCCCCATAATCTTTTGAAGACAGGGGAGAGCAGCCATGCAATGAAATCAGCCAACCAAGATGCAGCCTGTCCGGGCCCATGGACTTGTACATACACAATTAGCTTCAGTGGTTTCTGATTTGATTATTGTTTGTTGTGGGCAACGCTTTACTCCTACAGACTCTGCTACTAACACAAAGGAGCTGGGACACCTAAGGAAGAAGACCTTGCCAATAAAAACAGAAGGACAAAGGCATTCAATATTTTAGACTTCTCCATTTCATTTATCAGTAGATCCACTGCCCTGTTAAGCAGTGGTCTNNCCGTTTAAACGGTTGTTCCTCCTTTTTCGTTTTTTTTTTTTTTTTTTTTTTTTTTGCTGCTGGTACTGAAGCCTTCCTGAATTTTCATTTTTGTATCTCTAGGTAGTTTTGGCTTCTGCTGAGCTTCGGCTCTCATGTCTGCATGCCACCCTGCTCAAACAGTGTCTCTCTTTCTCCAAGAAGTCTGTTGCATTGTCCATCTCCTGTGGTCTTCTGCCATACTTGCCTGTTTTCCTGAGTGTCAGGAAGGACCATTCTTGTACTTTGATAAGGTTACCCTTGAAAATCAGCCTGCTCTTCTGGGCCCTATTGTCCTTCATGGCAGTATCCCACATGTCCTGCCAAGCAAACCCCTGAACAAGGCAAGATCTGCCTTCTTGAAGGCCAGGATAGTAATTTTTAAATTTATCTTGCTCACTTTACTCCGGATTTTAAACTCCACCATGCTGGAGTCTTTGCAGCTAAGGTTGCCCTCAACTTTCACAACAGCCACGGGTTCTTGCTTGTTCATGGAAGCAGGTGAAACAGAGCACCTCCATAGCTTGTCTGTCAGTCATCTGTATCAAAAAATTCTCATTGGTTTGTGCTCCCAGCTTAAATAGTTTTAAATAATTAAAAACCAGGTACTAGACCCTGAACTGGAGTGACTCATCCTACCTTTGACATTAATAGACATGTGCTTATATATTTTCATAAATAAAGGTCTAGCCTCAAGTCCTAGATGGTTTTTAAGAAACCATTTAAGCACAACCAAGTTTTGATTAGGAAGACTGGCTGGGTGATCAGTTTTCATCATGTGCTATCAAAGTGTGTCTTATGAGTTCATTCACATCCTTTTGAGAGATTATTTCAGGGGTTTTTGCTCCTTTTGCTTATACTGGAAGAATGAGAACATTCTGGTTCTAGCAGGCAACCTTCCAATTTCTGATATAATTTCTTCCTATTTAGTATGCATTTCTTCCTGAGGGTCTAAATTACCCTTTAATTAAAAAAAAAACTTTACTTATCTTTGGCTTAGTGTTCTGATATTTATGGAGAGCCCAGTCCTGTCTCTTCAGGCTGTTCTGCTGTGATAAACAGTCAGAGCTGGTTTAAGCTGCCATGGAGAGATAGTCTCTTGATTGTCTTGATTCCCAGATGCCAATCTGTCTCATCTCTGTTTTAATTGCTCTTTATTGGATATGAGTGATAGAAATCTACACCAACTCCAGACGAAATCTGTTTAGTGCCTGAAGAGAGTTTCGTTTGCTTAAACTTATGCTCACTTTGAAATCACTTAAGGCCATTTCATTCAACCCCCTTCACTAAGTTGTACATTTTTGTCATATATAAACAGTAAAAACTCTAGATTTAATTGAAAAGTCTCTAAGATTTTGTCACTTTTTCTTAATACCACATTTTTTCTATATATGGTGGAATGTGGTACCAAAAATCATAGTTTTTAATGAATATGGGCAGTAAGATAGTGCTAGATGATCCTTCAGCCTCAAGCACGGAGCATTTATATATAAATTGACCTGTGGATATGCATGTGTTTAGTGGGGGAAACATAAACATTTTGTCTTAACACTGCAGACAATGAGCCTTTGAAGCAGAGACATACATATTTTTAATCCTGTATTGAGAGTTGTTCTGTGCAGCCACTTAATTTGTGTAAGAACCTTGATAAAGTGTTTCTAGAGTTTTTCAAAACATTTGCTAGTTAAAATGAGGGGACCTAGAAAAATGAAGTAGAAGCAAAAGCACTGTGGACCTTAAATTCTTTTATTTTCATAAATATTTGCATTTTGATTACTTTGAGTACTTAATACCACATGATGAAATGTGATACTGGATCAAAGCTGTTGCTCACGCTGTAGCTGAGACTTGTTTAAAGTGGCTGATTTATTTCTAGTATTCCATTATACTCCATACTATTGAGTTACATGTTATGTTAGCTGAATATGTTCCAGTTAGCTCCAAATAAGAGTATATGATATTGCCTGGCATTGTGGACAAAAGAGAGGCTTCCTATGACATGTATCTTAATGTATAGAGCTGGTGATGAAAGAGCTCTAAGAATACCTAACATAAATAAGAAGCTACTCTGATATTCTCAGGGTCTGAGTACATATAGGTTAGATGATAATATTCTAAATTGGGGCTAAATGTGGCTGTAACACTTACAACTGATCTGTGTTGGTAGTTGCTTTATAACTTGTCAGATTTATCAGCTTTGGTTCTTCAAGGATTTATCCCCTGCTGTGCATTATTATCTGTCATTAAAAATCTGCATGATGGAATAGAAAATGCTTATTTGATTACTGGCAATTCTGCACAGAGGAGGAGATGCAGATATTGGAGGGTAGGGTCAGAGATCACAGTTAATTTAACAATTAAATAATCTAAGGAAAAAAAAGTAATTCATAATCCCCAAAAAGGATGTGGTGAAGAGAGAATGTAGGCAGGGAGGGCAATAAGGATGATGAGTGTTACAGCAGTTTCGGTACTAGGAGAGGATATATAAGCTGATTTAATGTGCATGTCTGTAGTTTTCACCACTCTAAGTAAGAAATCTTATCTTAAAAACATGCTGACAAGACAAGAATTACTTTTATTTTTTGGGTTGTTAATGGAGTAACAGAGCTCAATAGTTTTTGAGTGTCTAAATTGAGAGGCTCATCACCTGGTTTATAGTCATCATTTACGTAGTATTTAAATATTTAGTTTGTAGCTTCTGCTGACTGAACCTCCACCTTTCATTTAGAGGTCACTCCTTTTGAAAATTGGACTTTCCAGATGGTTCAAATTACACTGCCATGAAATAAAGGACTCTAAAGTTGTGGGGGTTGTGGGCTGATCTCTGATAGAGACAAAGATAGAAACTGCTACTCCATGGAAGCATTTAGGTATTTGGACTCAAAATATGCTTTTTCTCCTTAACCCTTCCAGTCCGTGTCTCCTGTACAATCTCACTCTCATGTTCTGCTCATAGAAACCTCTTCAAGTCTTTCAATTTCCATGTCACTAAGCCAAGATTCCTGCTTCCTTGATAAAGAACTATGCAATACTTAATACCAGAATATATGGAAACATATATATGTACATAAATGCTCACAAGGTTTAAAGGCAACCTAAATTCTGAAATTTCTTAATAGCTAGATGTTTAACTTTTAGAATCATAGTATATTTTAATGTGATTTTTTTGTGTTGTTAATTGAAGTTCTTAACATTTGAAGTGCTCTGTAGTTCCTGGAGTACCATAAATCTCCTCATACATTATAAAAGAAAACTCTTTTTGCTTTCCGTATCAAACTGTGAAGAGAAGTACTGTCCTTTTTCCAGGTTTCACATGATAACTCATGATCTGGCTTGAAATTCACAATCTTCTGAGAAGTCTGAAGTTACTTGGACAGTGATTTGGGTTATATTCTAAAGTAAGTGTTTTCTTTGATTAAGAACTCTTACATATTTCTCATGTAGCACACAGCATCTAGAATATTAATTTCTGTAGTCATATATAATATAGTTTTTATCTCTGTAGCCTTGTACAATATGAATAGAGTAACGTCATAGAGTCTTGAGAGGGCTTCTGCCTTGTCTTGTTCAATTAGTCATTGTAAAACTGTCCAAAAAACCCCTATTTCAGATTAATGCTGAATATTTAGATAGCTACATCAGCATTGTTCTAGCAGTATTATTTTACCTCACTCTTTTTCTTTTCTGCCTCCCCACCACCGTTTGTTTTACATCATGGGTAGGGGTTTTGCACAAAATTAGGAAAATAAGCCTGTACCAAAATTAACATCCTGAAAGTAATAAAACTTAATAGAAGCCACATTTGTGATGGACTGCTTGTTAACAGAAATCTATAGGATCACTGCAAATGTATCATGTTACAGATATCTCATTCTTAATCAATGCGGGTTCACAAACTTGGCTTCAGAGGCAGAGGAAGTGAATAGGGGCAGAAAGGAGAACTACAACTTAAGGGGAAAATCTTGTAGATTTGTATTTTTATGGTATTTTCAGGTTACTTTTTGAGGAATTCCATCATTCTGCTCTGCTGTTTATTACTATCCATCGATTATTTTATTGTCCTTGTTATTTCACAAATAGTTTTATATTGCAGTGACTTCTTAATTGCTGACCTACTGTTGATTGTACAGGCCATGTGAAAGAAGAAAGTAAACAATAGTGCCACCAGGGAACTTGAGTAACACAACCCAGTGCTGTCCAGTCTAAAATTATGGAGACTGGTCTTAAAAAAAAATACTTATTTAGCTGGAATCTCAAGTGAAACAATAATCTTGAGCCTGTGGTATAACATACATGTACTTTTCTTAGGGGAAAGTGCAGTAGGCACAGAGTATTTGATTTTTAATGATTTGCCTGCCTCAGTGACTTTTCTGTTAAGCTGAATATACACTATATTTTGGGCCAGATCTTCATTTGGCATTACTTTTTATACCATTACAGGCATTTCCTTACACAAATTAAAGTGCTGGTCCATCAGCATGCAACATTTTTACTCAATCCCTCCAGTAAGTATTTAAAAATCTTCTATAACCTGGAGAGATTGAGTTATGTATGAAGCCAAATTACAATAAAAATGAAATGTGTTCAACAAAATTAGTATTTTTTTTTCCAATTGTAGTATTAGGTAATATTGCCACATTCAAAGTTGAAATGTAGTAAGAAAAGTGCAGAAAGGATTGCAGCTTTTCAGTTATAACTTCCATTTTGTTCATGCCGTAGAATAAAAGTGTATCTGAAGGAGTAATTAATTTAGAATTCCTGGGGACTTCATCCTCTGTAATAGCCATGATACAAGGGGTTTAACGTTCCGCAGGAATTACAGGGGAACAAGTATTAAGTATATACATAGTATAGAGTGGTAGAATTGTTTAAACACATTATTAAAGTTGCTAATAAAAGACTAAGTAGCTTTAAACCATTGTGAGGTAAAAACCTTTTCTGATTACTCACATAACTTCAAAATTTTAAGGACGGAGGACTTCCTCCTTTCTTCTTCAGTGTTATCTGTGTTGAGAAAACCTTAGTGGGTTTGGGTTCTCCTCTCCACCTTTCCTTCTTGAGATACCTTTACTTGAAAAATCTAGGTCTAGATGAGGTATTATGAAAAAATTCTTTACTATGAAAAAATTCTAATTATCTCAGGGTTATGAGGCCCTGGAACAAGTTGCCCAGAGAGACTGTGGACTCCCCATCCGTGGAAATGTTCAAGGCCAGGTTGGATTGAGCTCTGAGTCTGTGTGGAAAGTGTCCCTGCCCGTGGTAGTGGGGTTGGAACTTGAAAATCCTTAAAGTCCCTTCCAACCCTAACCATTCTATGATTCTATGAAGTAAATAAAACCTTCCTCCATGGGCTGCTTTTTGTTATTTTCATACTTGAAATATCATGTGAAATGTAAATTATGCATAGAAGAAGTGTTATACCTTCGGGAAATGATTATTTTCTTTTCCTGCTAATAATGAAAAATGGAATTTAATATTAGGTCATAATCAATTGTGAATATCATAGATTTAGAAATTTGAAAGTTAAAATTACTAAACTCAAATCAAAAGAATAATCGTATTTATAGCTTAGGAAATAAATATCTGAAGCAGAAAGAATGTAAGAATTCCCATCATTTGCCACTTGGCCATTAAGACTGTACCTCTTTTATGTCTTACCAGAGAAGCTTTCAAACTTCTCCATCTCAGTGAAAATTCTTTCTCTTTTCCATTTCAGAGTTGTCAAGTCCACCAGTAGAATAAACACAAAGTGGGATTCTTGGAGTCCTCCAGCTTTAGGCATCTCATGTAGGAAAACTCAGTGGTAGTGAGGTCAGTTTATCTTCTGACTTAGTAAAAGTGAGAGTCTCTGATCTTGCTCCTATTTTAAAGGCCTGGTTCTGGCATCAGAAAAATTACTTGCTAGGCTAAAGAATAAAATATATGTTATCCTACAGCTATGTCTAAATTTCAAATACATGTATTTAAGAAGTAGAATGAAAATATGCAGACTTTAATCAATGGACAAACATGATAATAATGACCAAGTTTCTGGGGGAAAAAGAAGGCAAGGATCAAAGTTGTAATTGTGTGCAAACAACTTTAGGTCATGATTTCAACTGAAATGGGTTATTAAAAAAATGTACTCGGATAAGAAAATATGAAAAATATGGGCCTGAAGACTTCTCCTATTGGCTAATCTGACTTCAGTTGTCTTCACACATGACCGTGATGCCACTATGTAAGAGCAGAATGGTTTCTGAGGCAAATCCAAGGCTATGTGTACAGTGTTGTGAAGTATGGTTTTTGCTCTACTATCAACTGACATGTCAGTTGGAGATAGAAGAGAATTTATTCTGTCAAAATACTATGGTGACAACAATGAACTAAAAACATTTGCAGAGGAATATGTAGAATAGTCTATCCTACCATAGCTATGAAGATTTCCTCTTGTTCAATAAACTTTCTCTTTTAATATTTTTTCTTAATTTTCTTCCCCCCCCCCCTTTTTTCACAAATGTCATATACTCTTATTTTTTACTCCCTTCTTAATTCTTTCATTTGATTTAGATATAAATATCTATTTTCTGGAAATTAAACTTGCCTTGACAATAAAGGAAGATTAATAAGCTCTTTATGTGTCGCTACTTGCAGTTCATCAGTATGAAGCTGCTCTTGTGCAGCCTGCTCAGCTATTTCTGTTGGCACACAGCAGAGCTGGAGTTTTGCCTAGAGTAGCACAATCTTTTTATGTGCTGGAGAAACAGCTAGTCACCACCTCAGCTATATGATGCTCTGCCTACTGCTATGCAGGGACACAGTTGCAATGTTTGTGATAGTGCCCACATCTCTAAAGCTCTGTGATGTCCACACTTTATAAATTTTTTCCTAGCAATTCTCTGTTTTCCTGGTTTTTATATGTTTCTGATGGTTTCTTTCAGCTTCTTACTCTCAGTCAGTGCCTGACTTGACTACTTGCTTGCAGTTGTCATGCCAACTCCCAAGCCTGAAAACTGAAGTAGAGAGAGGATTTATCCTTTTTTTTTCCTCCTTTTTTTTTTTTTTGTGTGTGTGAAGTACTCACTTCACAGTTACCAAGCTGCATGAACTGAATGCATAAGTATGGTAAACAGCTCTGTGACATTGGACTGATACTTAAATTTCTAAATATCTGTTTCTGCTTTGTACAGACTTTGTACAGACTTCCTTAATCCTTGCTGTTTGTCTGCATCTGAAAATCAGGAAAATTAAAAAGATCAGTGAAGTGGAGAAGGAGTTTTATAGACAAGTTGTTGCATTTTTCTTACTTACACTGAACTGCAGACATATATCAAATATCCTACATTGAAGTAATCTTTAAAAATACCATGAGTCTGTTCAATCTTTTTGAAAGTTAGATATTACTCAATTTGTTTCACTTTTCATGCCAAGTCGTTCAATATTTATGTGTATCAGCTTTCCAAATAAACAAGTGAAAAATATGAGAGAGGTACAGGAAATCAAAGATGCAAACTCTTAACTCCTTATACTGAAGTCATATGCAATCATATTAGTGATATATGTAACAAAGACATAGTTCTGTGAAAAAAACTGTTCTCTAAAATAAACAGTAGTTTTAATAGGTTCCCTGTAATTGACAGATACATTCACAGGTGAATTGCTTTGGAGAATATAATGTGTTTAAAGGGAATTGCTTTAAAAAGTAAAAAACACGGAAATTTCATCTCTGATAATATTGCCCTCTGGAAATTCCTGCAGAGGTAGGTTTGCTCTAGGTTTCACAGGAACCACCTGTATGGCTTTTGTACCATTGCATCTAACATGTATCTTGCTTTTCTTAAGTTAAAAAATGTGTCCTTTTAGTTGAAGATATTTCATGTATAAATACTTGCTGTACTACATTACATCTTTTATTTTAAATTGAGCTTTCCAGGCTGCAAACTTTTATTGAGAACATGCATTTATTTTGCATTAAGAGCTTTAGAGAATCAAATAAACTGGCTCAGCCTTTTCACAATTGTTTAATAGTAAAGTATGTTTGCTTTAACTGAGCCTGTTCTAAAATGGAAGGCTTTTATATCTCATTGAAGAAAGCAAGAAACCTCAGTTATCTAAAGAAGCTTTAACTTAGTAGGCAGCTGCGTTCCAGAGATGTATTAAACATTATCCTATACTCAGGCAACCTTGTAATAATCTCAGATAATTTAACTCCAAATGCAGGAGACTCTGCAGTTTATCTGAAGCATTGACTTTTTCTTCTGCAGCCCTCTCAAGGAGTTTATGACTTGCTCTGGCCCTTTATACAGACAGAGAAGTAGAGGTAATTGCAGTGCTCAAGAACTTCAGGCCTGAGTGATTGTGGGTAACTGCAATAGATGTTAAATCTAAAAGGATATAGGGACCATTTGTACCTCTACAAAAGCCTGTAAAAAAGGTTAAATTACAAACTGCCATAGGAAGAAATAGGAAGCACTGAAAATGTGTTGGGATCCTGTGGTAACACAATCTTTGATCAATAGTTTCTGCATGATCTTTGGAAGTGTGTATATAGTGTATATGTACATGCTACAGGCAAGAAATCCCTGACAGGACTTACCTTTGTGCTCCCAATTCTGATGCCTTAAGTGGGCATGTGAGCAAGGTGAAATAAGCTGTCCTTGAGAGGTTTTAATGCTTTGAAGAGCACCAACACAGCCCAACTTGTTTATTTCTTCTTGTGCTTTCCATCCTAATACTTGCTCTTGATGAGACAGTGTTTGAAGCACATAAAAACAGATGATCTAGCAGCAAGATGACCAAGAAAGATTGTTTACATTCTACATCTGCCAAGAGGAAATAAACTCTTGGTCTTCTATGCTAGGAATGCAGCTTGAAAAGAAATGTTACTTTCACATCATCTCCCTGGTACTTCCTTTATACTGAATTTTATGCATCTTTTCCTAGCTAGATTTACTGTGAGAAGATCCTGGGATGGGAGGAGGCAGAGCCAATTAGGAGAGCTAATCAGCTGGAATGCTGAGAACCACTGCTTTGGAGGCCTCCCATCCACACGGCACCATCAAATGCACTTTGCTGAGCAAAGGACAACTTGTTTGTTTTGGCCATGGCTCATGTGAGCAGAGATAGTGAAAAGCCAGGGAATCCAACTGGATAAAGAACATCTGCAAATGATGTTCTCTTAATGCATATTCTATCCAAAAAAGCCTTGATGCTTGGTCTCAACTTTGGTCTTAGCCACACAGGCAGGTTCATTCAGGCTCAGCTTTGGTTTCCTGTAAATAAAGGGGGTCCAGAGTCTGTTTCATGCTAGCCCACAGTAAAAGTGTAAACTATTTCTCAAAAAAAAAAATTGTTTAGTATATGTAATTCCATTACGGAACTAATTTTAAAAAATGTGAATTTAGAAGTTTAATCAAGTTGTTGATTGTTTGAATCTTGCCTATATTTCTGTATGTTTTTTTCATGGTTTAAGAGGATGGATTAATTTGGCAATCTATCAAGAGAGTATGAAAAATAAATTGCCTGCTGCCCCATGTGACATAGAGGCTAAAAAGTTAAATATAAAATTTTGAAGGATATGCTAGGTGACTTTAGAGAGGTAATGGGGTCATATTGCTGCAGAAGGAGTTATTTGTTACCAGTTCTGTGACTTAAGTTACAGTCTAGGACAAAATAATTGGCCTTTCAGTTTGATAATCTTTTTCTCAAGGAGAAACGTCTCTTTAATTATTTACTGTCAAGGTCCTAATATATTAATAATCAGGAATAGCTAGTTATTAAAGTTGTATAATTTCTTCATTCTGCATGAGGGTTCATTCTGTACTCTGGTAAGGTGGGATAAGCACAGTCTTGAAGTTGCTTCCAGAGGGAAAAATATATACCTTTTTAAGAACACAGAGTTGGAGAAAATTTGCATTTGGGACAAATTCACATTTAATTCAGTTGCTTGAAAGCACAGGCTTCGTGTCCTGTACAGATGCTTTGCATGGACTTACTGGGGTTGATAGCTGATATCATGTCCAAGGAGATATTGTTGTAATATGTTTTATGAATCTTCTGTCTCATGGATTCCACTCCTGATAGAGATTTTCTTCTCTGTAGCCTTTTTCCAAGTGAAGAGAAAAAAAGATTAATCATGGAATGACCTATGGCATTTTGTATTTATGGTAGTCTTCAACAAGGTAAGCAATAAGTTAACAGCCAGTATTTCACAGTCTAACAACTGCAAACATTTGTATCTATGTGTCCCTTTATATGAATTTGCATTGTTTGGTAAATTAAGATAGTATTAAATTAAGATAATGACCCTTATCTATTTTGCTACAAACTATTTTCTCTTAAAGCTATTTAATATCTATACCATTGTTTCAAATTTAATTTTATGAATCAGAGAGTTTTAGTGTGAATTATTACTTGCACAATACACCACAATAAACCAACCAATTAAGCTTTCTTAATTGACTGTCTGCACTGACTGTTGTTGGGTTAATGCAAACATTTTTTCCTCTCTTTTTTGTTGCATATCTATTTTATGTAATGGATTTTTATGACTTGGCTGACAGCTTTTTGGTTCTTTTTTTGTCTCATCTGAGATTCTTTGATCTTCTGTTTAACTGATTCCGTTAAACTGATGAGGAAAGAACATGGATGGTCTGTCTCAGCTCTCAACTGCTGTTAGTGAGACCAGGGTGCCATGTTTCTAGATTATGGAGAATATATAAGAAGACAGTGAGATTTCAAATATATTTTCGTCTTTATGTGTAGTGTATCTTCTCCCCTCTGTTTTTCAATATTAACATTATATTTAAATAATAAAAGGTCTTTTTTCTCCGTGACTATAGTGTATCAGACTTGTCAGCAGTTTGGATACTGGGGATAAGAAAGCTTAAATTTTAAGAGATTTAGCTCTTTATACATATATCACTAGTCTAATCTATGAAAATTTCATTTTGTAACAACATGTGAGGTAAAAAACCTTTTCTGATTACTCACATAAATTCAAAATTTTAAGGATGGAGGACTTCCTTATTTCTTCTTCAGTGTTTGTTATCTGTGTTAAGAACAGCTTTGTGTTTTGGGGTTCTCCTCCCCACCTTTCCTTCTTAAGACACCTTTACTTGAAAAATCTAGGTCTAGATTAGGTATTATGAAAAAATTCTTTACTATGAGGGTTATGAGGCCGTGGAACAAGTTGCCTAGAGAAGCTATGGATGCCCCATCCCTGGAAGTGTTCAAGGCCAGGTTGGATTATAATCTGAGCAACCTGATCTAGTGGAAGGTGTCCCTGCAGGGGTTGGAATTAGATAGATGATCTTTAAGGTCCCTTCCAACCATAAGCATTGTATTCCTAAAACTCAGCTGTATTCAGAGGACAGTGAATTAGTGTAATTTTTAATCACTGCTCTAAGGTGAGTTCAACAACTTTTCCAGGACCTACAGCAGCTTGGGTTTGCAAGCCAATATCCCCTGCCTACCTAGGACTACAGAAAATGAATCTGCAGACAACTGCCCACTCAACCTGAATTATGTTGCCTCTCTCCAGCTGCAGGGATTGCAGCTTACCAGTTATCAGCCCAAATTGTAGTGCTACACCCTCTCTGAAATTTATCTTTCAGCCTAAAATCTCTATCAATACCACAATTAAGTACAGTCATCTGGCTGTAGCAACTCCAAATACACCTGCATTTGGCATGTGTTAGTAAGTAATTCAGTGCTTCTTCACCTTATGCAGAGACACCCCTTCAGTGCTAATCAGGGGCAGAATCCTTCTGATTCAATAGGTTACTCTTCCTGCTGATCTGCTTTTTAATGTGTAGTAGTGAATGTGTCTTTTACAGCCTACTGAAGTACAGAGCAAATTTTTCATACCTCCAGAACACAATATAGAACAAAAAAAAGAGCTGAAGGTTTTGAATTTCTTTGATTGGCTAGTAGAGGATTTTGAAGCGGTAATTAGGAAAACGTTTTTGAATGCCTTTAAACAATATAAAGATTAAAATTCTCATTTTGTATGAGTAATTTAGGCTATGCATCCAGTTTGCTTTTGAGAATAGAGTATCAGTGGCTTTTGAAAATTTCTCATATTGTTAAGATACATTTTTTAAAAACATAGACTTTACCAACTAGACATTTGCAAATTAATTGCTCCTATAACACTCGCTCTATTAAAAAAAATTGAATGGATTAATCACGTCGAAAACTGAGTACAGTTAAGTAAGTATATACTAGGTTGCATACAGCTTCAGCATAGCTAGATACTTCAAGTATCCAATGACATCTGAATGACTCTTCCAACTATATTTAAACATGAGAAAGAAGGTCTGTTAGCTAATCTTTATTGTTTAAAGAAAAGTGAAGCCCACTCAAGTAAAATAAGAGAAAATCTGATTTGCATTACAGAATGACAGCTTATTTTAACCTCTCTGTTACATTTTTGTCTAACAACATATATGTTAAACCCTGTATTATTTATATGTTCTTGTATTTTGGCACAAAAGAATCTAAACCAGAGTATTACTTTCAACTCATAAAGTTTACGCTTAAAAGCCAAATTACTTCTAGCCAACTCATTTTACCTGTTTAATTACCTTCTGAGAAATAAATTTCTCCATCTGACTTTCTAACGTATGAGATCCTCTTTTCTGGATACATGTTTAAAATGTATAATTATTCCCATGAGAAGATTAGTAGATTTATTTTAAAAATCTCTGTGTTCCATGATTTCTGACGTTCACACAAGACAAGAAGAAAATGCAGGAGGAGAAGCATTACTGCATTACCCGGTCCCTTCATGTTGACACTGAGTATGAAAACCTGGGCTCCAGAGGGTGAGAGAAAGTTCAGACTTCATGCTAACTCAGTTTTGGGCCTCGCTCCCAGGATTTGCCAGCTATGCCAATTTCTCTAGGACATAAACTCTAAGATAATGTTAACAGAAAGCAAACCACAGCCACCACACTCATTTTCCTTTGGCAGGGGGATCAGTTTAAATCCCCAGAGCAGTCAGTGCTGTATCCTTCCAGACAGCACTCTCTCCCCTAATCCAATCAGCACCATGACCAGAAGCTGCTAACCATGCTGTGGATTTCCAGATTTCTGCCTTAATTGCCGGTCTGCAGGAACTTGAGGCACGAGACAATAGCTGGAGTAGTCAGGTGGGTGAACATCTGCAGCTCCCCTGCTCCAGGCTCTGCTGCAGAGCACCGCTGGGAGAGGCTCCCCCAGCAGAGCCCACGTGCCCCAGCTGCAGCTGGCATGCTCCTGGGAAACAAGGGTGGCAGTGGGATGTGGTGTCCCTGCTGACATCAGTTGTGACCCAAGCTTCCTCTTTGACCCCTGTGTTGTGTACAGGCACTGGCTTTCGGATGTAACTACCCTGTGTAATGTACCAGAAACAGTGTGGCCAGCAGGACCAGGGCAGTGATTGTTCCCCTGTACTCGGCACTGGTGAGGCTGCACCTCAAATCCTGTGCTCAGTCTTGGGCCCCTCGCCAGAAGAAAGACATTGAGGGGCTGGAGTGTGTCCAGAGAAGGGCAACAGAGCTGGGGGAGGGTCTGGAGCACAAGTCCTGTGAGGAGGGGCCAAGGGAGCTGGGGTTGTTCAGGCTGGAGAGGAGGCTCAGGGGGGACCTTATCACTCTCCACAAGTACCTGAAAGGAGGTTGTAGGGAGGTGGGGGTTGGTCTCTTCTCCCAGGTAACAAGTGACAGAAAAAGAGGAAATGGCCTTGAATTGTGGCAGGGGAGGTTTTGATTGGATATTAGGAAAAAATTCATCAAGGAGAAGGTGGTTAGGCACTGGAACAGGCTGCCCAGAGAAGTAGTGGACTACTTAAATACCTGGAGGTATTTAAAAGATGTGTAGATGTGGCACTTAGGGACACAGTTTAGTGGTGGACCTGGCAGTGCTAGGCTATCAGTTAGATTCAATGACCTTAAAGGTAATTTCCAACCTAAATTATTCTATGATCGTGGATTTAAATAACCCAGGAATTTAAATAAGACAAACAAACATCAAGTTGGTTGAATGACATCACTGAGGTGTATCTTAGTGATTTTACTCCTGTTATGTACAGTCCCAATTAAAATAATCCTGACTGAAGTAGTCTGGTCTCTGTTTTAGGTTGTAGTAAGGCTTGCAGGAGAGATTGCATGATCCCGTGCATGTGGCAAACCATCTGTCAGGCAGAGGTAACTGCAGACAGACATTGCAGCTCTCACCACGTGTCAGGTTTACCAGTGTCAGCCTCTCTGTGAAGGAATGTACAGCAGCTGACTGACCTGGTGCCATGGTGTATCCCACAGGTCAGTGACATGCTGTGCAGGGCAGTGTTTCTTTCTGGATTGTATTTACCTTCTGTTCACTTTAAGCCATATTTTCTCTTTTGTAAATAACATGCTTTAAAAGGAAACTGAGGCTTCTTTTTTTCTGTAACGTACCTTTTCCAGTAGCTGAAATAAGTGCCTCCAGCTATGTTTTTCATATCTATTTCTCTACCCTTTCCTTCCCCCCCCCAATACTTCTGACAACTGTTATCTCCTGCATGAACCTTTACAATAGCTGCGATCAACACTGCTCTAGTGAAAAGTGGTCACGTCTCCACAACGTACCTCCTGCAGAGATGCCAAGCTCATGATGGACATAAATACTGTTATTTACTGTGCTCAGCTATGGACTGAATCCAAACAAAAATCTCTGGTGGCTTGCTGTCAGGAAGGTTTTGGAAAGTCCTTGAGGCACTTCTGCAGCACTGCACATGAAAGAGCTGAAGGGAAAGGATTTCTCTGCACTGGAGTTTTCCAACACAGAGCGGCATTGTCTCATATCTTAGATGAATGCCAAACAATGTCCGACAAGTGATGACTTCTGAAGTTTAACCTAATTTGTTAAGTGGGTAAGCCTATTGTTTAGAATAAATACTAAAACAATCAGTGGAAGTAGCCAGTCTCCCTAAAGGATATTATTAGAGAATGAATGAATTATTAAAGGGAGTATGTTTGTTCTGGATCCCACCAAAACCAAGCTCTCACTGACATCCTTCCTTTCATCCAAAAAAAGTCATTGCTAAGGGCAAGTCAAAGATTTAGAGTAAAGATTGCAGATATTGTAAGTTAAAAAAAAAAACAAAAAACTTGTACATGTAATTAGCAACATCTGCAAAGAGAAAATTTGTATTTATTTCCATGCTGCAGAAATAAAGGTTTACTTTTGCCAAAATGCTGCTATTTCTTTGTCTTTCTTTCCTCCTTTCTTCATTAGCTAGCTTTATGCTATGTTTCCTTGTGGTTTGTCTGGGATATCAGGAAGCACGTTCAATTAAGCCAGTGAGAGGAGTACTGGGAAACAGATGTGGACAGGCCCCAGCATAAGTGGGCGCACGAACTGCTGGAAGCACAGAGCAGAAAAGGCCAAGCGTGTTCTTGTTTTCTGATCTCTGGCCTGGGAATGGAGCTGGCTGATAGTGGGTGTTTTGAACAGCCCTGTGGCTTTGTGGTCATGCAGTGCAGTATCATTTGGGAGAGCAGCTGGATTCCTGATGTGGAATTATTGTTCCCTGGCTGGGATGTGCTATGGAAGCAGCAAGCTCTGCTCCAAAACTCAAAGGGCAACCTGCCGTGCATGGGTGAAACTGGAGACTAAACTGGTAAGAGACAGCTTCACTCCTCATGCAGATGGTTGGCAACTGCAGGAAACAGACTCCATGTGTAGTAAAATGCAACCAAGAGCTAAGGGATGGGTGGAGACCCAGGAGCTTCAGATGGATTTTGGAATAGCTCTCAGTGAGTGGAATGGGTGCCTTGGCTTACAGTCTCATCTGCGGTTCCCAGTAGCTATAGAAAATCAGCCTGGAATATGAAATTAGGAAGTATCAACATTACATAATTCATATGTTAAGGGGCTTGCAACCAGATTTTGTGCAGTTCTTAAACATTATTTACATACTGAAACTACGAAAATTTAGTACTTTTAGATAAAGCTGCATGAAACATTCCAAAGATATATTCAAGTTTTCTTTGATACAAAATTTATTTTAAAAATGCTTTTCTCTAAAGAATATACCCTGAGCCTATTACAATGGTTTCAGAGTAATAAAAACTATGAGAATTTCAAGTGAGTCCACTCACATATCCAACAGGAAACAGCACCCTGATCAGTCAAACATCATTGTAAAATCGAAGCCAATTGTACTGTTTAAAATAGAAGGCAAATTTTTTATGAACCAAAAAAGTGTGCTTCCTTTGTTGGCACCCTACATCAGCCCTGGAAAAGGATCATTTATTGTCCTTTGCTCCTCTACTTTTTGCAAGAGTTAATGCAATGGAAGAGATCCTGCTTTTGCTAAGGAAGAGCATGCAAGACAGATTTACTCCTCTCTCCACAGCACACCCCAGAGAAGTCACCCCTGAGTTGAAATCAATGCTTGCACAGGCGATGTCTATTTTGTGTCAGCTGTGAACACCAGGCAATAAAGGCCCTTTTATTTACTGCCACTTACTTCTAGAAAACAGAAATTTGTGCTATTAAAAGCCCTTTTTTTTCTTCTCTGCCAGCACAAATGAAAGTGTCTTCCCAGCTATTTTCCATACACCATGGGCTTGTGCCTGCCCAGTTTGACCCTCACCAGCCAGAATGAATGTAGTTGTTCATTCTGCACATACCAATGGCCGTGCATTCCATGTTTGGAACAGGCTACATAAGCTGTGCATTGTGGCTGCCTTGGGTTGGATGCAGTGGTGGTATCAGCTGCATCACTCCCAGTCTTGTTCCAAAGCAGAAAAATCCCTGGCAATTCAGCAACTAGCTGGGGGAATTTGGAGCTTCAAAACACAACTGAGGTCACCAAGAGTTTGTCTGAAGTTAGTTAAAAGCATTGTCTTTAAATAAATGCAGTTAAAATCTTGGAGAGGGAGGTAAGAGAGGTTGCTTGCTCGCTCTTTCGAGAAGTCCCCCTCAGTGAACTAAACTTGCATGGATCCTCTTTTTTCACACTTTCATCATTCAGAACTGGATAATTTATTAATAAAATAGTTTTTTACAGTAATACCTAGGAAGTGCCAAATGAAGACCAGAGTTTTCTTGTATTAAAGATCAACAGGTGTAGGCATTTATTTGGAGTCCAAGGCAGGTCTTGGTACTTAATTTGCAGTCCAATCTAAGTGATTTATAGCAGATCACTTCCTTTCAGTATGACAGTATGGTGGCAGGATAATTGGTCCCATCTCATTTCAGGATATTTTCAACATTTACTACATTTTTGCTTGCATGTTTACCTCAAACAGAAACTACAGAAGAAGGAATTAGTTGGTTTTGGTTTTTTTGGTACATATGAGTAACCTAATTGATGAAGTTGTATCTGTGTGAGTAGCAGCAGTGAGATAGTCACATCTACTTCATTGGGTGAAAGAAGGAGAAAGAAATGGACAGCACAACAATGTTAATTTTTATATTTTCATTCAATAAAGGTAAAAGTTGAGCTTCTAAATTGTACTTCTAAGTGTAAACCATGCCAACATTCTTGTTACTCAGACTACTTTTGGAAGCCTCGACTGCTGCTGAAGTCCTGGAGGCACAGTAGGCAATCTAAGATGAGACTCTTTTACCACGTGTGGGCCTGCAGGCATATAATCCCAATTTCATGAGCAACAGTTCAGGTGGAAAGCCACAAATCATTTGGCATGTTAGCTTGTTCAGTGGCTGGACAAGAAGTGTTTATTTAGCACATTAGGGTTACAAAGGCTGTGAAAATAAGCAGGGTCACAATAAAAAATTCAAACATTCATTTTGACAGGACAACTATGACAACCATTAAAGATGTTTTAAAATCTAAATCTAAGAAGTTATATGGTCAGCAAGGATAAACTACTGCTCTGTTACTTCCTAATTTGTAGAATTCTTTCCTATATAAAATCACTGCTAATCTGAGAATGTAGAAGATGGGTTGATTTTTATTGTATTTGACTACCCAAACAAAATCCTAGTGGAGTTAAGCTTTGAATTGAGCCTGTGGTACACATGATTGAGTTTTTTTGGTAGTAGAACTGCAAAATGAATGTACACAGAGGAATATATTTGGGGGAGAAAGGGAGGATCTAAGGATTACAAAATGTGTACCCACTCATCTGTCAGGTTTGCACACACGTGTATTTAGCAAGAATTACTATTAAATATTCAGAGGGTCTATGCTGCCTCTGTGCTATACTCAAACTGTCCACCAAGTTTTCTTTTCAAAGACCTGTGCCCAAGCAGCAAATGAGAATCCAAGTGCGTGCTTCACAGAGCAGGCATCTGCATTTTTAATTTAACAAAGACTGCAATAAAATCAAGGTTTTCTTCCTGAAAAAGAGCTGGTCCAGGAATAATTATCCCAAATCTATTTAGCAGTTTGCAGACTGTCTAATATAATGTAATGCCATGGGGCAAACCAGAACTATCTGATTAGGATTTGTCAGTTTGCTACCTGTATTTTGTCTTTAAAAGCTCTTGCTTAGAAAGTTGCCAGGAATTTTTTTTAATTTATTCAATTATTTTGGTTAAAATTCTGCCCTACCTCCTTTGAGTTCATTACATACAGTAGCACTTAGGCTTTTAAAATTGTGTTGCTAATATTAAGGTTTGATGAGCATTTGCGTCACTGAAATTAATCTATACTCTCTTAGGCAAAAAGATTTGGATTTGTTTGGGGAATTTTGGTTTTTCGAGTTTTGGTTTGTTGCTAGACCAGTATATTTAGACCTGTTCTAGTGTGGTTTAATAAAGAGTACTTGGAAGATTAATCGAAACCCATTTTCAAAGTACAAATGTTTCAGCCTGTTCCTAAAATATGTTTTAACATGACTTTATCTCAAATACTTCAATGCTCCAGTATGTTTATCTTTGCAATTTGTAATTGTTCAGTGCAAGTTTTCTCTTAGTTTACTGAGGTATCCACATGTGACAGTTTTTGCAGCTATTTTCCATCTCTGTCATATATTCCCACGAAGGCTGAATATTGCATGAGTTTATTTTTTTATCCTCCACTCCCTCTTCCACTTGAAACTGTTAAGGTGCAGAGAGGGGCAGTGAGAAAAACAAGAGGCACAGAGCAGTGTCCACATAATGGCTGAGCAAAGCAAGTCTCCTCAGTCTGCAAAGGGACAGTTGAAATTAAATATGCCTCCAGTAAATAATGAGAGGCACTAAGAGGGTGGATAGCCATTGGTTGTTCACTGTTTTCAGTGTAAGCACTACAGAGTATCCAATAAAGCTAGTAAGAGGCGAAGTTTAAAACAAAAAGGTGGAGCTTCTTCATCTAACTGACAGGTAGGCTGTGAATCTCTGTCTCACAGTACTGAGAATGGATAGGGAGCCAAAGGGACGCTGCAGGGACCGCCAGACACCACGACTGAGTCCCATGGTCCTGGAGGGATCAGTGGCTGCAGATGGAGACTGCCAGTGCTCGGCTTCCACATCTGCCCTAGGAATCTGCTTCTGGCTGGTGTCTGAGACAGAACTCTGGGTTAGCCTGTCCTTTAGTTTTATCCAGTTCCTATAGCACCAATTGATGTATGAACTCATCATGTAGAGTAAGATTCATATTATTGTCATTACTAGTTACTTAAAACATGGTTGTAGCATATCCTTAAATCATCATGTTTTCCATTCCTTCCAACCTAATCTATACCAGAAGATTTTACCAGGTAAAATATACTGTAAAATTGATGCCATGATAATTTTTTGCCTTTTCTTTTATATACCTTTTATATACCCTTTTATATAGCTTTTATGTATCCTCAGTGCTCTTAGCACGCATACTTGAAATTCCTTAAGTCTGATAACTTAGCATAGTCCTAATATTCTGTTAAGCCAGGAGACCAAACATCCTGGATGCCTCACAGTTGGAGGCCAGAAAGCCCTAGAAACCAAGGTCCTCTCTAGAACACATCCTGTAAACTAAGATAGGCCCATCCAGGGCGGAATTCCTTGGGATAGGGGAATATCCCAAGTCTCTCATTGGGGAATCTTTGATAGATATGCTAATTTGCAAGGTCTATAAATTGTATACACAATCTATCATGTGTGTGCATTTCGGCACATTCCACCTGGGTGAAGTGGTGCACCTTAAGGATCCTTAAATAAATACCGAGGTAAAAACCCCTTTCCCCTTAACCATGTTTGGCTCTTAATTTTAAGACCAGGGAAAGGCAACAAAAGGAATCAGCCAATTGTGAAAACTCCAAAAGCATACCTACACTTAACTGTGTTGAACCTGACTTCTCTCAAACCAGTTTAAGTTGGTAATATTCAGTTTTGGTTCATTCAAATAACAAGTTCATGCTGCATTAAAGATCAAAACTTAACTGTGCCCAGTTTTTTGGAGTCATGTTTCTTTGCTCTTAATTTTATGTCTTTTTTCTTAAAGATAACATTTTTTCCCTTCTCTTTAACACACTGAGCATAGACAGTAAGCATCCATCATATTGTAGTTTATTTTAGATTTAAGAACCAAAGGGTTTGGCAGAAAAAGTTTTCATTTTTGTCAACACAAGCATATGCTTCTGTTTAATGTAACTAATGCTAAAATGAAAGTCCATAGCAGTTACAGCCCATTTTTCCATTTCCACACACTTACCATTTGTAAAGTCTCCAAAGATTCAAGTTTCATGGAGAACGCTTTTTTTGTTACTGCTCAACAATTGTATTTGGTCCTTGAGCAGTGAGAAGAACGGATCTCTGCCAACATATTTAAATCAACCATATAAAAATGAAAAGGCCTGGATTCAGAATTAAACACCACTTAATTATCGCAAACATGTGTAAGTCTCTTTTTTCCCTTTCTGCATGTAATGAAATGTTACAATCTGTTCTCAACATATGTGTAGAGGCTGTATGGTGTGTGTGTGGATAAATCACTAGGCTAGACTTCTAAGACCCAGATTCTAATATGGACTTTGTTACAGGCACCAGGAAAAATCCTATCACATCTTCCTGGACAAACTTTTCACCAGAAAAGTGTAATGACAACAAAGAACCAGATAAAGGGTATTTATTTATGATTATGTGCACAATTTTATGAAAGAAATGAATTGCACCCTGTAATTTCCCAGTAGTTTCTGATAAGGCTTTCAATTAAATAATTTTACTTGTCTTTTCACCCACAATTTGCTCATTCTAGTTTAAATTGGATCCACCTTCCAGGTTGCTAAGCACTTCAAGAGTACCAGTTGTCACAAAACCAGGTGTAAATGTAGGAGGGTGCATACACAGAAAGAAAAAGCACAAGAAAACCTGAGGATTCCCTAAGACCTTGTTTTCAAAAGGGGAGCTCATTGTGCTTAGCATTTTTGTTCCACCTATCTCCGGACACACACCAGGAAAAAACCCAACCCAACAAAATGAATTCTATATAGTTTGCACTCTCTGTGGTGGATTAAACTCCAGAAAGGCTTAGTTATGTTTCACTATACACAGCAACAGAAGACGCTCAGGCAGGCTACATAGCTCAACTAATCCTCCAGCTGCTGACCCACAGCAAATCCACGGCCCTTCTGTGAATCAGAAGAATCACTGTAGTTACAGTGGAGACCCTTGGAGAGAGCTGTGACAAGAGATCCAGAGCACCCTTGCAGGCTGCCTGGGGGCAGTTCAGCCACGTGAGGATGGAGGTGCCTGGAGCACAGAAGAAAATGCCTGTTTCTGTGCTCTAGAACGGTGCTTTCCTAGTGGACAGGAGCACCCTCTGCCCTGGAGAGAGGGTGTTTGACAGGGCAGCTGCTCCATGCGCTCCAGGCAATGAACTGCTTTACAAGCCTTTCCTGTTGGAGAGGGTTTCTCCTCAACAAGATACTCAGAAGGTATTTCTGTGGCTTCCCAAAAACAAAGAACTGAATGGCCAAGAGGTGCACTGTCTCATGGTGGCAAATTGAATAGGAGGAGAAGACTCTGTGAGTCGAGGACAGAGAGGGCAAAAGGAGGATCCGAGATACGTGGTAAGGCTGCAGGGGCTTATGGACCTATTCTCAAAAGAGATTACTTCAATTTGCAAAATAAAAAATGTAGGTACAAACTAAATTCAACCCAAACCACTTAGAAATCCATAGGATGTCTGTGCTCTCCAGGGGCACCATTTTTATGCCTCTCTGAATCGGATCCTGAAGGTCACAGGCAAAATTATTCTTGGCTTTAGCTGTAAGATCAGTGTGTGCTCTGGCTCTTTTCTTCTTAACCATTTCTGTGTAAGTGGAATGGAGTCTAATCAAGTTTCTTTTTTAACAGGTTTTAATTTTCTTGTTACAACCAAGAAAAAACTACAGACACTTTAAAACATACTGTAGCAAGACAGATTCCCGAAAGAATGTTCAGACGAAAAAGAACCGCTTTGAGGTGCTATTTAAGAAAATAGATGTGTTTTCTTCCACTCTGGGACCTTGAACTCACCCCATCATACCCCTGTATATATTTTGGTTTTGTATATATTTTGTATATATTTTGTTTTGTATATAATTTTGTTTTTTGAATAGATCACTAAAGAGCTCAAAGAAGTTATCAGTTGCAATATGAATCTCCATCTGTTGCCAGCCCTGTTTGAGAGCTTGTATTTCATATTAGAAGACATGTCGTGGAGCATTTTGCCAGCTTTTTAGAATGACCATAAGAGGCCTCAGACTCTCAGCTTTCATAGTTATATTCCAAAATTGGAGTGTTCTCACAAATTGGCGGGTTTCCAATTTCTGAAACAAAGTACAGCAAAATCCAGCACCGTGAGCTATTAGCACTTGTCCCCAACATCCAATATTTAAGCACCTCTGCTGGAGCTCTCCAGCTACCCACAAGAGTTACCTGGACTATGGTAAAGAAATTACTTATAGTTGGAACTGACATTCAGTTAACAGGAAATTTAACAAGTACCACAAAAAAGTCATATTTAAGAAGAAAAACACCACAGGAACCTTATGAATATGCTTTAAACTAGTAAAGAACACATTTTAATTTTGATACTTGTCTTTCCATTGTTAATTCTGTAATAATTTTTCTGGAGATGCAGTGAAGATTTTAAAGACATTCATGTAGATCTCCTTATTAAATACTTTTTCACCGGGGACCAAGCTCTTGTTTTAATTTTGAACAAGAGAATAGTCCTCGTACGGAATTGTCTTGTGTCTTCAAACCTGAGACACAAGGACCCAAGCCACATTGAGCCGTGTGGAGCTGGGTGTAGCACAGCAGAGCAGTCTGAAGTGGTGGCACTGCGCAATGCGGCCATTGGTGCCACTGGAATTGAACCAGCGGAATGGAGCAGAGCAGTCCAAAGTGGTGGCGCTGTGCAATGCAGGCAATCCATCTTTTCTGTGGGTTCATGCTTCATCGTTTTTCTTGGCTCAGCCTCAGGGATAGGAAACCCTGGCTGCCATCTTCTCTTTGTGCTGGGAGGCCATGTGGCACTGGGCACAGGAACCTCCTCCTGCCATCCTGTCTTGGAATAACTCTGTGTCAGTGCTGAACCACAGCAACATCCACCATCTTGTCTTTGCCTCCGGAATAACCAGACGTCACTGATGAGTCACAAGAGCATCCCCCCACCATCTTGTCTTTCCCTCAGGAGTAATCACTGTCATTGCTGAGTCACAGGGACGTCCCCCACCATCTTGTCTTTCCCTCAGGAATACCCCCTATCATTGCTGAGTCACAGGGACGTCCCCCACCATCTTGTCTTTCCCTCAGGAATACCCCCTATCATTGCTGAGTCACAGGGACGTCCCCCACCATCTTGTCTTTCCCTCAGGAATACCCCCTATCATTGCTGAGTCACAGGGACGTCCCCCACCATCTTGTCTTTCCCTCAGGAATACCCCCTATCATTGCTGAGTCACAGGGACGTCCCCCACCATCTTGTCTTTCCCTCAGGAATACCCCCTATCATTGCTGAGTCACAGGGACGTCCCCCACCATCTTGTCTTTCCCTCAGGAATACCCCCTATCATTGCTGAGTCACAGGGACGTCCCCCACCATCTTGTCTTTCCCTCAGGAATACCCCCTATCATTGCTGAGTCACAGGGACGTCCCCCACCATCTTGTCTTTCCCTCAGGAATACCCCCTATCATTGCTGAGTCACAGGGACGTCCCCCACCATCTTGTCTTTCCCTCAGGAATACCCCCTATCATTGCTGAGTCACAGGGACGTCCCCCACCATCTTGTCTTTCCCTCAGGAATACCCCCTATCATTGCTGAGTCACAGGGACGTCCCCCACCATCTTGTCTTTCCCTCAGGAATACCCCCTATCATTGCTGAGTCACAGGGACGTCCCCCACCATCTTGTCTTTCCCTCAGGAATACCCCCTATCATTGCTGAGTCACAGGGACGTCCCCCACCATCTTGTCTTTCCCTCAGGAATACCCACTGTCATTGCTGAGTCACAGGAACACCCCCCGCCATCTTGTCTTTCCCT
>VZRO01007579.1:463376-528771 GCA_013397915.1 Daphoenositta chrysoptera
TCTTTTTGTATACTTTTATTATTAATATTGCTGCTGTTACTGTGTGTTTCTTACTCCATTGCTGTTTGCTTTGAGTAAATTGTGATCTCAACCCACAGTCTCTCCTTTGTCCCTCCCTCACCGGGGGGGGACAGGGGAAGTGGAATGTCCTACCTGGAGTTTGATTCCCAGCTGCTGTTAAACCATTAAAGCAGTCTACCTGCATTGTCCAGGTCAATAATGAAGATGTTGAAAATTATTGGACCCAGTAGGGACATCACCAGTTCTTGTTTGATTACTTTGTCACCATGGAAGCAGCTTAAAATTTCAAAGGTGAAAATTATTCCAAGCTATCTCTGCCCATATACTTTGCCTTCCTCCTTCTTCACCAGGGTTTCTGCAGGCCATCAGTTCCCAGCCCTGCTCTTTATTTTAAGAATGAACTACTAGCTGATGATCACTGGTATACGTAGAGACTGTGGTAGACGCAAATTTTCATCCCAAATACCTAAAAATCCAGATTCTGTAAGGCATGTTTGACTCCAACGCTCTCCATAGACTCCTGACAACCTCCAGAATAGAACAGAAAGCTTCTCTTTTATGGGACATCTCATGGCAGCATTTTATCTGGTTATTCATTTTGCTGTACAGTGTATGTGCATTTCATATTTCAATGACAAAGGAGGAATTCACAAAGGTTCACTTCAATGAGAATGTGCCTCAATGACAGGGAGGTTTGGGGGGCCACTTAGAGCAGGAGCTTAACTTCAGACACTCTAAATCATAGCTCTGAAGGAACCCCTTTCTTTCCAGTCCCTGTAAAGGAAGTGCAGAGAGATTAGCCTCAATCAACACTCCTTTAAATGTCAATGCAAAAGATTGCATATGACGGCAGTTAGGAAATCAGATAGTTTAATGCAGCCATTAATTAAACAAAAACATTAAGGCAGTCTCACCGTACATTTTCATAATGTAATTGAACTAGAATTTCAGTGTTTGTAAAGATTTTTGTAATTAATTGCATCTGTGGAAGCGACAAAATACTAAGTGTCTGAAAAATTACCCCTTGATGCCCCCAGCACATTTAAGCGAGCAAAAAATCTACCCTGTCTTTTCATAAGTGGATTTACAGTACAAAAAGAATGGTTTGAAGAACTGTCATTCAAAACGTGGTATATAACTGTTGCAGCATATAAATAAAGCAGAATGAAAACTTTGTTAAAATGTTTGTGCACACTGTAAGATTTAATGTTTCCTTAAAAACACCATTTACAAAAGTGGTTGATATACTAAAAAATGCACTTAACCTTTGGACTGTGTGTCTGAGCATTTCCTGGTATAGGTTCATGGTGGCAGCATGAGGAGCCATAAATCTGTGGAAGACACCACAGTAAATGTGGGAATTGATGTTCCTGGACTCCATCATGGATGGACTCATCATGTTAGGAGGAAACAGGCAGATGCTTTTGGCCAAGGAGCAGGAGTAAAAAAAAAAAACAGCACCCCTATGTTGAAAACACATATTGCTTTAGAGGAAACATATTATCAGTAGTCAATAAAGCAATACATTGGGTAACATTAATTTCTAAATTCCAGGCTGGAGTAGTGTTTCCATTTTATATCAATCAGGAGCCAGCAGCAATTTTGTGGGATTTAAACCAACATAAAGATCTTTTTGTGTGCAAAATATAAAGGTCTTTCCTCTATGAGCTACTAAAAATCCCAAGGTAGGCACAAAGGTTTTTCTGAAAAGTCTCATCCCAACCAGATGAATGAATACTTGCAATGTTTATGTGTGTGAGGGGTGTTGAGAGATCTGTATTCCTTATAACATTGAGGGAATTTTCTGCAGCTGAAATATGTACCAGCATAGATGCCACCAAATCTGTCTTTTATACCACATAATGGATGCAAACACCTAGAATTACTGTATGCCCAAGATTATCCATTTTAACTGTGTTATTCTCCTGTTAAGTATTCTTTCCAAAACATTAACAAGCTCTCAGATTACATTAATTGTTAGCATTAATTTCTTCTCTTGTTTGCTACTACTAAATGTTTTTATTGAAGTGTGCATGGCTTTATCTACATAGAAAATGCAATAGGATGTATTCCAAGGTAATGTAAATATGGGACTACAATACAATTCAGATAGAAATCATGGCATTTCTCCATCATTTTTTCCATGAGTAATTGTTGCAATAGCATCTTATTTGACACAGAAGAATGAAATGCTACTTTAATGATTTTTACAAAAAAGAACAAGATCTCTAACATAGATGACAACTCAGCAGGTCTGTATGTGTTAAGCAGATTATTAAAAGAATACAATATGGAAAGATAAGGTAGACCATTCCAGTGCATATAGAACATTTTCTCATTAACACTATTTTACTGAGAAGCCATCAGAGACTTATTAAGTGCATTATCAGTTTACTAGAATTTCCTTTATTATCAGTGGATATATTTTCTCTCTCTTCTCTCACTTCTCTCTCTCTTTCTCTCACTTTTCTCATCCTAAAGCTCTAGGATCTCTTAGTGGTAATTATTAATATGTTATCAGTATTTTGGCCCCTAGCATATAAACGTGTATTAGATATGCAGGTACTGAGCCGTACAAACACCATTAATTTCAGAGGAGGAATTTCGGGGAATATATTCATTGCAGTTGAATTATGGCAGATTCGGTGTTATGTCTGGGCTCTGAGCCAGCCTTAAAATCCTTCCCGTGCTACCAACCATCGAGGGCACACAGTCACCGATGGGGGTGTCAGCTTGAGGCTGTATAAGAAAGCTGAGACCCAAGGAAAGCCAAATATATGGAAGGCAGCTCTGAGGCAGCTTGGCAGCAAGTCAGATTCTAAGTAGTAATGCTTGTATGAAATATATTCTGCTTCCACGCTTAATAATAATAAAGTTAGATTGAAGTCATGTTCAAATTGCACTCTGTCTGATGCCAGGTATTTAATATTAAGCAGTTTGGGGATTTTTGCTATCTGAAGCAAAAGGGATTTAGATTTATTCCAGACTTTCACAGTAGAAACTTGCTCTATGGCCTGGAGCCATGGAGCCAGGGAAAAAAAAAAAAAAAAAAAAAAAAATGCTACTGGAGATCTGATCATCTTCCTTTTGGGAGAAAAACTCATGGTTCTTTTGCATGCTTTTCAAAATTGTTCTGCCATAAGAGGAGTTACCCTTTGCTGTAGCACCAGGAAATCCCCATTTTGCCTTGAAACTGCTGCAGGGTTGAATATGATGATATTATTTCTTTCTACAAACACAGAGCTCAGAAGTCCTGTGATTATGAACTCCCATCTCCCTCTCTCCCTCCCTGTTTTACAGAGACACTTCCTTGCCCTTGTGTTTGCAAAATTAAGTTTGCTGCAAACAAGAAACTCAAAACCAGAGAAGCAAAAGGAAAGAACTACAAGTTACTGATTGTCTTTTCCTTTGTTATTTAGAAAGCCTCCTGCTCCTCTGGCAATCCAATTATATTTGAAGCCTGGCTCATGACTTTTGAATACTCTCTGGCACATCAGATATCCTTGGGGACCCACAGCAGGCTCTGATGTTCCATAAAACCTGTATTAGGTTAATACATAATTCACCATTTAGAAGACAGATAGAGGGACAGCCTTGCCAATACAAATTCTCCGTTTACTTTTAGGTGATAGGCAATACAGGTCCTGTATTTGAACTCTGATTAAAGATTTTATTAGCTCAACATTTCATACCACTAGCTAACAGCCCACATGCAAATGTGTTGTATTCATTTGGATTTGCATTTACTTGGGTGGTTTTACCTATAATGCAGCCATAGACACTTACAGGATAAGAATTGTCAATAAAGTAATCTGTATACTGAGGGAGATAAATCCCTACCTGGAGCATAAACAAAGAATTTTAAATTCAGAACTGTTGGCAAAAAGGGTTTTGAAATGTGCCTTTAGGGTAAGTGTCCTTTTGAATCCAAGTGCAGGTAACAAGAGGAAATTAGGGGCATCCTTCCACACTGAGCTGTGGCCTGGGAAAGCAGGTGACTGGCCAAAGTGTGCAGACGTGTCCCCTCTACCTGAGCACCCTTAGCTGCACCCTTGCAGTAACACTTGAGAGTTGCTTCAGGCTCTCTGCTCGATGCAGAGAAAGTTTTACTCTTCCATCCCACCACCTTCTGTGTTTTTAAACTATTTTCATTGTTATATCTTGGTCTATTCCTAGAAGATGATCATATTTTGCAGACAAACCTGTAGGCCTTTACCAATGACCCAGTGATCCCAGTCTCCAAGCTTTTGTGGTTTCCTGAGTGGGGAAGCACTGGAGCAGCAACCTCAGCTCTTTCTGCAGATTGATCCCAGTTGACTGCAATGCATGTGAATTTTACCAATTTTCTATTCACTGACCAAACCAAGTCAAGAGTCAGGATGGCAGTGAAACATCTGCAAAGAAGAGAGCATATTTCTTCCTTCTACTGCTGAAGATTCTGGCTAATTCTGGAATGCTTTTGGCTATAGCAACACAATAGTTTCAGCTTTGTGCTATTCTGTGCCTCCTGTGTTTTTTCCTTGCTGCAGGGGAAGTGGGAGGAGAGGAAAAGGATTTTCCCTGGTGCAATTGTTTGTGTCAGGTAAACTCTCCATAAATCTCTTCTTGAGGAATTCAGTTCATTAAAGCCCAATTAGACACCAATGGCTTGATTTACCTCATTAGGGCTAATTTAAATTAGCAGAAACAGCAAATTGCTATTAGGGATTTATAGCTAGAGTTTTAGTGGACTGTGGACAGACAAAGCAAAGGCTTGTTTTCTTTGACTATACTTTTCACTCACTCATATTTTTGAGCATAAATACACATTAAAAGAACATTTACAAAACCTGAAGTCAAACTGAACTTGCAACAAGGAAGACATTAACAAATAGAGTAATTTAATTGTAATTCTTTCATGCGTGTGTGGTGTTATTTTTGGGAGGGGTTTTTTTCTTTTTTTTTCCTTTCAGTTTTTGTTGTTGTTGTTGTTTGTATTTGTTTGAAGCATAACCACATTTTTCTTCAAGATATATTAGCTGAAAAGACTTTAAAAAATGAAAATAGTCTGGATGAGTTTTTCCTTTCCCATAAAACTTGTAATAAAAGAAAATAAAGTCCCTCCAGAATCAGCATTTGTATATGTTGCATCTGCCAGCATTGCAAAAGCAGGTTTATTCAGTTTTGGAAACAATTATATATGAAAGAGTCTGTGCACACGTGATGGAGAAGGATATGGTCATTATAATATACTCACAATTTCAAGAACTTTCAGAATAAGTATTCTGGATAAAAAATGACCCAGGTAGCCTATCAAGCTCTTTCAGAGGCCTGGATCCATATAAAAGGGAACTTTGTTTCTTTTCTTTACCAAGCTGAAAACGTTATCACTATCCCAGAAATGGCTGTATGAGTGGGAAAGAATCTACACATATTTATGTGAATCTATAATTCTTTTAATTTGGATTCATAAAGTCAACTTGTGTTCCCAGAGGCCTGTAAGCAATCAAAAAGTTTGATATCTAACCTATACTGCTCATCCAGTCTCCCTCTCAGCTTAACAAATGTGCAAGCAGACTTTTACAGGTCCTCTACAAGAGCTGTGTTGTCATCTTGTCTTTATTGCCAGGTTGCATGCTACACTATTCTGTGTGCTGGGGTGCATTGCTTTAAGAAGGCAGAAGTTAGGTAAGGTCACATGTTGTCTTTTTTTTTCAGCTGTCATATGGTCCAATATTTCAGAGGGCTTACTAGAGGTAAAATTTTAAGATTTTGAGTAGCTATTTGTATTGGGTTTGCATGGCCAGGTTTTGGTAGTGGGGGTGCTGCAGGGGTGGCTTCTGTAAGCAGTTGCCAGAAGCTTCCTCTGTGTCCAGCAGAGCCAATGCCAGCTCCAGGGCAGACAGGCTGCTGGCCAAGGCTGGGACAACCAGAAATGGTGGGAACACCTCTGTGAAGAGGAAAAAAATTATTGAGCAGATGTAATTGCCACCAGAGAAGAGCAGGGTGAGAATATGTGAGTGGAGCAGCTCTGCAGACACCAGAGGCAGTGGAGAAGGGGGAGGTGAAGGTGTCCCTGGTGCTGGAGCTGAGATTTCCCTGCAGGCCCTGGTGCAGCCCCTGGTACAGACCCTGGTGCAGCCCATGCTGAGGCAGCTGTGCCCCTGTAACCCGTGGAGGTCATTGGGGTGCAGAGATCCCCTTGCAGCCTGTGGAGGAGACCCATGCTGCAGTGGGTGGATGCCTGAGAGGAGACTGTGACCCTGTGGAAAGCCCATGCTGGAGCAGGGTCCTGCAGACCCATGGAGAGAGGAGCCCACACTGGAGCAGGTTTCCTGGTAGGACTTGTGACCCTGTGGGGGACAAACACTGGAGCAGGCTGTGCCTGAAGGACTGCACCCTGTAGAAGAGTGATCCCTATTGGAGCAGTTTGTGAACTGTTGCCTGTGAAACTCATGTTGGAGAAATTAATGGAGAACTGTCTCCCATGGGAGGGACCCCACACTGGAGCAGGAGAAAGACTCCTTTCCCTGAGCAACAGCAAGAACAATGTGTGGTGAACTGACCATAACTCCCCTTCCCTGTCTCCCTGCACTGCAGAGGTGGAGGAGGTAGAGCTCGGAAGGAGGGAGTAGTGGGGGAAGGTGTTCTGAGGGTCTTATTTTACTTCTCATTATCCTGCTCTGATTTTGTTAGTCATAAATTCAATTAAGATCTCTAATTCGAGTCTGCTTTGCATGTGATGGTATTCAGTGAGTGATCCCTCCCTGTCCTTATCTCAACTCATTAACCATATCTTATATTTTCCCTCCCCTGTCCAGCTGTGAAGGGAAGTGTTAAGAGGCTTTGGTGGGTGTCTGGCATTCAGCCAGAGTCAGCCCACTATCAGACACTGTATCAGACACCACACTCCAAAAGCTGCACCAAACTACAACATGGGTATAAATTGCATGTGCGTGTGTGTACATAAACCTATAATATCCCATTTGACAAACAAAGGATGTAATAGTGCATCCTCTGATTTACACAAAAGGTCTTCCCTATGAAGAGCCAATCTCAGGAATGATTTCCACCCCAGATTTATGTTCAACTATCTAAGGTTACATGTGCTTAAGATAAAAGTTCTCAGACACATCACTGCCATCAGTTTTTTTTTAGACTAAGACTCTTAGAGGAGGGACAGGTTGCATAAATCAAGTAGTTGAGCATTTGAACTCAAATTTTGCAACTGAAGTTGGTAATAAAGTTTTACATACAGCAAAAAAATGGTAAGTTTGGATCACAGTTTTTTCTTGTACTAAAGATACTGAAAGGATGTGCTCTATCAAGAATATTTTCAGCTTAAAACATCAGTCCTTTGCTGTTAAACACTCGGGCTACAGACTGGGAGCTCATCAAAGCCGTTGAACCATGACAGACAAATCAAAAATATAGGAATGCATTCAGCAGTCAAGAACAAATGCAAACACTGTAACAAAAATATTATCTATCTCAAATGGAAAGTTATTTCTGATATTCTGAAAAGGAGCTAAAGCATTAATAGCAAGAGAAGATAAAACATAACTGCAACCTCAAGGTCACCAAAAGTTCTGTTGAAGGCTTATGGTCATGTCTTAGTAACAGAAATAAATCATAACCTTCTACTTCTGGAAATTCATCTTCAAAATACCCACAGTTGCCACAGCTCTCTCTTCACATTGCTCTCTCTGACCCACCTCAGAGTGCTTGAATAGAAATGGGATGCTGACAAAAGACCATGTCCCAGATCTGGAAGCTTCTTTATACTTTTTTAATCTTCCTTCTCTGATTTCCCTAACAGTCATTGCTAAAAAATGCCCATCTCTTCTGTGCTAAAGCTTAGTACCCTTTTGAAAGCAGTGTTAAAATCTAATTGTTACATCTGGTAAAGTTTTCTCTGGTGATGTTCATGGGAGAAATTTGGAGATCATTTTACACAGAAACCCAGAAAACCATGACTGCAATTTAAGTCACGTGAAGCCAGTTCTCTCAATTAAACTGAATTTTCACTTTACCCCCTAGGAAGATTTAGTATGTGAAAATTTACACACTCCAACTAAGGGGAATTTTTTTTCAGGAGCTGTGCAGAACAGCCTTTCTCCATCACTGCGATGCCCGAAAGATAGGCCGGAAATAAATCCCCATAGACCGATGTCTATAGAGCAGGTATTTGTTTATTGCAGCGCTGGTGATGAGGGGGATTTGTCCTCCTAGCTCACCCGCCTTTGTCAAGTGCAGTGGTATATTTATACAATAAATTATGCTTAATGTGGATATGTCATCACAGCATCATCATATAGGCACCGGAAATAATTTACATAGCATGATCTCATGGTTATTAGGTAATTTCTTCTCACTGCGCCTGCGCTCCCCGAATTCGGGGCTCTTCGGTGCTCTTTGATGAAGGCTTCCAAAGTCTTCTGCGCACTCGAACTTTTCAACTTTGGCTTCGGAGCATGCGTAGTTATGGTGCTCCTCGGTCTCTCCAGTCTTAACCGGTCTAGATTCTTTGTTTTGTGGCTAATTGGCTCTGCATTTGCCAATTTCTCATTAGTACTACTCTTATCTATCTCTGAAGCTACACACCTGGTAAATCTTTTCCTCTCTTTTTGTCTATTCAGCATTTAAGCAACTATTTAACCATATACTAGCAATTACATTGTATAAAAAGTTATTAATATTAGATATATATGAGTATCAAAAGTCATGATTTAGGTTACATAAGTAAAAACTATAAAAGGCTATTGTTTCAGGTTACAGGGTATATTGATATTAAGGTTACATAGATATCTTTTAACTCAAGCTATATGAGGTCCTTATTACTTTGACTTAGGTTATATAGACATCAACTGCCTGGATTGTGAGTGAGCCTACATTGACTCCAAAGCTAAAATCAACAATTCAACCCTTAAATGCACTTAACAGTGTGGTCTGGTGAGCAGCTGAGCTGGTCTAAGAGTCTGCTGTTATCAGAAGGCAGTACCTTCATCATGCTGTCCCTTCTCCTCCTCCTCTTCCTGCATTTCACCCACAGGATCACCCGCTCTTCAGAACTGCAGCCCCCCGATGCCTGAAGTGGCCACCTAAAAAACCAGAGACTAGACAGAAATAAGGGAATAAAGGTAGGTATTTTATTTGAAGGGCCTTCAAAGGTACACCCTGGGCAGGCCAAAGGCAACACCCAAAATGGATGCCGAGTCACGAGTTCTTCACACTTCTATAAGTTTGGTGCATTTGCACATCAGGGTTAATTCTCCAATTAAAGCTTCAGGTAATGATGTAATTTCCCCAAGCTTAATTCCCCCCCCCCCCCCAAGATTTTGGTTTACACATTTTGGGCCTAGGACATTCTGGGTGTCCTTAAAGAGTGAACTTGGAGAGGCTTTGTTGTGTCTAACCAGCATGAGAGAACAGAAGTTAACAGGCCACAAGAAACTTCAGAGTTACACACTATGCAATACAGGATTTAAAAAATATAAAACTTAAAACCTAAGGCATCACCCCTGCAAAGCAGCCACAGTCTGTGCAAGAAGGGAGAGCAGAAACTGAAAGACTGCCTCAAGATAACACAGCAAGCCAGTAGAAAAGTGCAGACCAAAATTCTGATCTTGTAAATGCCAGCCCCCAAAACAAGTCTGCTCTGTGCCTTGTCTAAACAGTCCCAGATAGGTCAGCATGGGAAAACAGGAAGAGGTAAAATAAGCAGAGGGCTTCTTTCTCCCTCCTTCAAGAAAACAAAGTGGTCAAATAAAAGGAACTGATTTTCTGCCTATATTTAGAGGAAGGCATTGATATATAGAGATCATGTTTCAGTTTGACAAGTGATACCAAATAATACCCAGTTTATGCAAGTCACAGGGGAGTGTAGCAGCTCCATTTTTATTCCGATTTTGGAAGGGCCTGGGACTCCTGCAGCTGTGGTGTCCATCTGGCTCTCCCCACCATACCCAACCACTTTTGAATCTACTGGCCAGCTTCAACTCAATGTTTATGAAAAGCCATTTCTAAACAGAAGAGAAAGAAGCCTAGATTATTACTTTAAGAAAAATACGGCTGCAGTCTGTGGTTATTCAGGAGGCAGAGGAGAGAGACCATGGTACCGTGGGAGATTTAGGAGACACAGAGGCAATTTAATGATATTGCTGCAAGGGCTAAATTGATATGAGCTTAGGCTATGTCTGTAAAGTGTCACAGGAAACAATACCGTAAGAATCCAGATCTGTTAATTCTATTGATTCTTTCATGGATGAAAAGATATCTTTGTGGAGTTTTTAAAACAACATCAGGTGTTTGAATCTTTCTGTTCAAAACCTTTTCTTCTGAGTAATCTTTTGCTTTCAAAGAGGCAGGAGGCGATTGTATGTTTATGTCTTTTGTGGATGGAGATCTTACACAGAAAATAACTGATCAATGCTTTTGTATAATTTTGAGTCTTGCATGTGCAGCTTTCCAAAACAAAAAATAAATGCACACACCCGCAAAAACATCTGTATTTATTTTGGCCTTTTCAAAGTGAAATTCTACAACTTTTTACCAATGTGTTTCTAATTTCTAAAGTAAATGCAACACCAAATCCAAAATTTGAAATGAGACACCATAGTGCCTGTCCTAATTAGGAAGAGACGCTTCTGCTAATTTTTTTCCAATGAGTCAGAAGCAATGCAGTAACATTCCTGAGCAATGGGGCAAGTTCAGAAGAAAGTGTATGGTCACAGGCAGTTGCACATCCTGTATTTTGTCCTTTGGATATTAATGAACAAGGTATCCCTAAAATAGCCTTTGTATTTTTGACTTCATTTGGAAATAATGCTGACAAATATTCCTTCATTATTCAAGTCCAGAAAAGTTCAAGTAAAGAAAGTCAATTGATTAAGTAAATGTTGTAAATTTTTTAAGTGAAGAAAAAGTTTGATGCCTGAAAGAGCAGAGGAACCCCAGCGTAACCTCAGTCAGCCACTCTGGCTAGAGGGTCTCCAGCGGTCAAACAAGCCTGCCCATGGGAGACAAATTCTCCATGTTGTCTAACAGCTGCATCGTAACAAAGTGAGGCGTTTCAGCAAGGTCAAGCAGTCTCACTTTTGGGAAGAGTGACCGAATGGGTGCTCTTTGGTATATAAAACAGTCTGTATGAAGGATATCCCACCTGGAGTGTTCAACTGTCCTATACCATGCAGACTAGCCAACAATTGAAAAAAAGAAGAGGTCTGAAGGAAGACATTTGGCCTCCAGTACTTGATAAATTAGTGCAGATTAATAACTGATTTGTGATGAACTGAAAAATCAGAGCTGAACATTTCTGTGCGGAGGTATGCAGGGACAGAGGGCCTCAGCATCAATCGACAGAAGAAGAGGAAAATGCTCCAGGACAGCTCTTGACCAAACAGACGTGCAAAGGCCTTGCAAGCTTTCCCAGGGAGCTTGCAACACTGCCTCATATATTCCAGATGTAACCTACAAGAGTCATTTGTTCTGATGATGGCTAGATAGCGGTATTTCATATAAAGGTCTCAAATGGTAAGTGACTAGTGGTTAAAAATACCCATCACACAAGTGCTGTTCACATCAGTGAGCAGGAGATCCGGGATCAGACATCACAAACTTTTACTTTGTTCTGGCTCCATAAAGGCTAAGACCATGACACCAAGAGTGGCACAAAATTACTCTGCTTGGTCACCACGTGAGTTTAGCAATGGCTCCTCAACATTTTTCTCTGTAATTTACCCAGTGCTAACTTCTCCAGCTCTTGGTTTTTTCATCTATGAAATGAAGAGATTCCATACATCACTCAAGTTCTGCAAGACCTGCTTTGTTAGTATTTATGAATTTGATCTGGTGTGGAAAATGTACGTCTCATGAGACGGTATCGGGGCAACAGACTTTCCGAACAGGAAAAACTGTGCTGAAATCCTCTTGGGATAAATAATAATTATTATCCAGGCACCAGTATTTAGCATCAGAAGATTCATGGGCAATCTTGCAGAACTGCGTTGCCACTGCAACATAAAAGTGTAGTTTTGTGAAAATTAAATGCATGCTGTATGACAGCCTAGAGAAATCTTCTTGTGTTTGGTAGATTTTTAGATTAACTGCAATATTTTTCTTTTTTAACTTTACGAGGTTTTTTCCCCTTCAGGATTGATTTTTATCACTTTCAAAAATATAGAGTGTCTGAGAAGACAGCCCAGAGGTAAGTGCAATACAATTAACAGAATCAATCAAGGCTAACAAGTATAGGAAAACCTAGTAAAACCAGCAGCAATAGCTAGTGTGCTAACATGCTTACTCACAACACGAGCACCTCATAGAAAATGACACAATGATAATATATCTCAAACAGGAGACTTAACTACAAATTGAGTTTATTTACCAAATTCATTTGATAAGAGTTAAGTCCTGCATATCCAGGTGGAATAATGAGGATGAAAATGTTTAAAAAAGCAGAAGCTTCATTCAAAAAGGCAAGAATTTTCAATTTATTTCAGTGATCTAAATGCTAATTATGGTGGAATTATTCCCACTACTACAGTTGGGAATAATTCCACTGCTACAGAAATTCTTAAACTTGCATAACAAATATAAATACTACTTACAGGTCTTTTTCTAAAAAATAAAAGAAGACTTCTGTCAATTGAAACAGGCGGTTTTGGGAGAATAAGTAAAAAGCTTTATTTGTCTCATGATCATATCAGCATGACTGAAAGTGATTGGTTTCTTTTAACTGCAAAATAAAAGTCTGTTTCAAGCTAAGATGATGCCAAGCTTGCTGCATGCTATTTCCATCTTCAAAAGTCTATCCTGGAGAAAAAAAGCAGCCTATCACAACTCTGACTCATGGATTGCTTCTGAAAGTAGTTACCTGAAATTATGAATGATTCTAAACTATGACTTTTGCTTTAGTTGTTCGTAATAGAAAATACCAAGAAGAAGGATGCTGGATGAGAGGCTGGACGTGAGCCAACAACGCACTCGCAGTCCAGAAAGTCAGTCATATCCAGGCCTGCATCCAAAGCAGCCTGGCCAGTAGATTGAGGGAGGGGATTCTGCCCCTCTGCTCCCCTCTGGTGAGACCCAGCTGCAGTGCTGCATCCAGCTCTGGGCCCCCGGCAGAGGAGGGACATGGCCCTGGTCCATGAACAAGTCCAGAGAAGAGCCACAAAGATGATCAGAGGGATGGAGCACCTCTCCTGCGAAGAAAGGCTGAGAAAATTGGGATTGTTTAGCTTGTAAAAGAGAAGGCTTTGGGGTGTCATAACTGGGGCCTTCCAGTACCTGAAGTGGGCAATGATGAGAGAGATTACTTACAAGAGCATGTAGTGACAGGACAAGGGGAATGGCTTTCAACTGAAGATGGTAGGTTTAGATTAGACATTAAGAAGAAATTCTCTGCTGTGAAGGTGGTGAGACACTGGAACAGGTTGCCCAGAGAAGCTTCAGGTGCCCCATCCCTGGAAGTGTTCAAGAAAAGGTTGGATGGGTCTCTGAGCAACCAGATCAAGTGGGAGTTGTCCCTATCCATGGCAGGGGGTTGGAATCAGATCATCTTCATGGTCCCTTCTAACTGTAACCATTCTATGATTCTATGGCTAAACTAGATGTTATTTATATTTTGAGTACAAGATAGGATGTACTGAAGCATACTTTTTAAGTTGGACATTGGCAGTAGAACTTTTTGGATAAGAAAATGTACTTTAAATGATCTAATGAAAGGTAGGGGTGTGTTATTTATAGCAAATATTTTTTCTTGTGATTTTTCTTATGAATAATTTCTTTGGTTGATGGCTTTTCCAGCAAATCATATGATGACAACAATGTGATAGATAATTTATAGATCATTCTGTAGAGAGATATTTGTGGTAACGAACAGAAGGAGCAAAAGAAGTACAGTGAACAATAAAAGAAAAAGAAATAATTCTCATGCACAAACAGGCATATCTTGCACTAAAAATATATATAATTTCCTCTGCATTTCCAGCCCATTTTGGGAATAAGCATTTACCTCTTGAACAACTGAACTAAAAGATTGAATAACTAGGGTACAATTTCTAGTGTTTTGAACAAGTTAAACCTCTGCATTCCATTGCTTTCTGTGCAAAAAGTGACTAAAATAAAGGAAATTGGTTGGATTTTAGGACTTCAGTGTGCTAATTAGGCTCAGAAACATTAGGACCTGGATACTAGGGAGAAGCTGCAATTAGCTGAGATTTAATGAGCTGTATAATGATAAGTGACAGGGCTATGTAACTTTACAGCCATAATTTCCTGATTAGATGAACTCTTAAACACTGCAATCCTAAGTCCTACCCCAAGGCACGTTGACCTTTTCAGCTGGCCAGAGGAGAAACAAAGTTTTGCCTGCAAAGTTTTTAGGATATACACAATATTTTAGCAACAGGAAATTCCTACAGTTTCAGGGTAATTTCTCACTCTGATCAGAGCAAGCATCATTTTCCATGCTAGTCTAAACATTTTTTTCTGCTCCTTTTAATCTAGTTTATGTGGCTTGAAGTGTTTGTCTGATGACAAGAGGATCCTCTGAAGTGGCCATGGTCGGATAGGATATCAAGGGCATCCAGTATCTGCAGCCACATCAAACACAGTTTGGGTGATGGAGAGGATGCACAAAGAAAGCCTATAATAAAACACCTCATAAAAGAGGACCAGAAATGCAATCCCAGAAAGAAAGGAAATCCCAACTTTAGAAAAACTCTGTTTGTGACATTCATGAGCACCAAGGGAAAAGTCTGCTAGATAAACCATGGGTCTGAGAATCAAGGGACTTGCAACCATTAATTGCTTCTGACTGTCTATGACTTTCAACAAGTCAAAGTCTCACTACCAGTCTTAACATGGGGAATATTACAGATAAAAATTATTTGAAGATGACAAAGTCCTCAGATTCCCTATGGAAGACCCTAACATATTGTGCATGCTTTCAAAACCCAATAAATGCAACACTTTCTTTTAAATCTTAAACTTTCTAGGATAGATAAACTGTAACGTGCCATACCTGTGTGATCACTTTCTTTTTTTTCCTTCATACCTTTGCCTCCTTCAGCACAGAGCACACATTGGCCATGACTGATAAGCACTCCACAGATTTGGCCTGAATTTTACCACATTTTGTTCAGCCACCATCCCCTGTTCTGTCCTTCCATTTTAACAGAATTTATCATGAACAAGACTGAGAGATAATGCAATGAAAGAACACCTGGAAAGGTTCAAAACGCCTATATTCTTTCTAAACTGAGACTTTGTCAGAATTTAAATATCTGGATCTATAAGAATGATAAAAATCTCTTTCCCCGGCAATACATTTCCTTTGAGGCACCCAAGACCTTCCTAGACACAGACATTTCCAGCTTGTACCTGCAGCAAGAGCATGAGTTCCCACTCCTGTTTGAGCACGGTCCAGAAATTCTGCATAGGTCATGGAGTCATTGAACTGCTGGAATCTGGCAGAAAGCCCATCAGCGCGGTCATATCCTTGGAAAACATGCACAAACCATATACACACACAATTCATGGCACTACTTGGCACTCTGAAAACATCTTTTGAAAGTGGGTGGCAAGAGAAGGAGTAATGAAGGAAACAGATTAAACATAGTGTTCCGCTAATGCCACATCTGCTGTCTTTGCTGTCATGTATTTGTTATGGTGGGTGTATAAAGCCAGCAGTATGATACTGAGAGCTTATCAAAAGTCCCAAGGAGATAATAACTGTTCTGATATGTTGTTCAGAGCTTCTGGGGCTGTGAAATGTGTGATGACATGGAATTCCTCAGCAGTGTTACCAGCTGTGACATCCCTCTGCCTTTCTCCACCACCTGTCACTCTTTGCTTCGTCAGTGGCTTGGCATGTAGTGTAATTATATTTTTCTGGGGCTGGCAGCAAAATAGACTTTTTTTACTTTGCTTTTTTGTCTTACCTTGTTCCCCAAGCCAGTGCCCAGCCTGGCTGACAGGTAGTCACACTCATGCATCAGAGAAGGCACAGCTGCTGTGACAAGGGAGTAGGAGTACATTAAGCCAATTTTGTTACAAGAAGAGTAATGTGTAATGAGATTGTGTGAGAACCATGACCTTATCTTGCTGTGAAAGGAGTCAAATACGATTGCAACTCAGTTAACATCCTTAGGAAATAATTGCCAACTACCTTTTGTGCTGGAAAGCTGGCCTAGCCCTGGACAAATATTACCATGCTTCATTTACACTATCACCAACACCTACAGCTATTCAAAACTGCCACACAATCTCCATTATTTAAATAATTAGGCAAGGAGGAACATGATTAGGCAAAACAAATTTTGTATTTAAAGATTGTAAGTTCTTTGCTGTGGAATTCTTCTGTAATCAACTTCTCCCTATTTTATCCTACCTGATGTGATAGGAGATGGGGAGGTTGCAGGCAGGGCTCAGGACACAGGTCCCTTGTGCCAGCCTTTTTCCTGGGACATGCCTCTCACTATCTTTTTATCTGAAATAGGCAAAGTCAACCAGCAGCTTGGAGAAGGACATGGATTTAGTTGCAGTCTTAGGGGCCATGATGAAGAACAGCATACTGTACCAGGAAGTGTCTCTGGGGGAAAGGCAGAGCCATGATCCATCTGCCTTTGGAGATCTCCAGCCCGGGACAGGCTTTGTAAAGGGGAATCCCCTTTCCAGCAGCACTGTGGATTGTGCTCTGAGGGTGGGCAAGAGTGGGAAGAGGAAGCAACAAAAGGTTGAGACATTTAGTTACTACTACCTTTTTACCCTGGCACGGCTATCTACCTGCTCCTAAATGCAATTTTGTGGGGAGGCTACCTCTTCATAAAAACCAGAGTCAACAGACTGCTGCTGGCCTTGGTTTTCTTTATTTCCTTGTTCATCTTGCTTGCACACTTCTCAGACTCTGAAAAAAAGGCTTTCAGAGATGGGTGGATAATATCCAACTATGACAAAAGCTTTCAACAGTCATCTAATGTTCCAAATGAGTAACTCAACGTGGAACACAAAGACCATAGAATGAAGTGCCAATAATGATTGTATCCAACCGTTCCCAAATAACTGCCACAACATGCACAGTTATGCCTTGCCAAGTAACCCCAGAGTGGAAAGCGATGTACCACCAATCTTTGGGAGATAAGCAGAAGAGTCACACAATTCACACTGGCACGCCACAGACAAGCAAATCATCACATGTTCCTCATAGTATTTGGATTTTGTGCCAGTCCTACATATTGGTGGCATAGCAGAATCATTGGTGAGTGGATAAGAAGGGTTTGGTATGTTAATGTCATTTTATGAAACCTGTTTCTCAGCCAGTCACAGGGATTTGAAGAATAAAGTATACCGTTCACCTTTCTTTTTTTCAATTAAAATAGCAGCAGCCAAAAACTTAATGCAAGAAGATTAAATGTATGTGAATTATTTCCTGAGGTCCTTTTCTGATTTTAGTATGAACAATGCAGCCAAAGTTGTGGGAGAGCCTTGAAAAATGGCCAGTTTGCTCATATGCCATACTTTAATCACTGCCTAAACCTGTTGGAATAATATTTCCTTGAAAGTGGCAGTATAAAGCATATTCTAGAAAAGCTTGATAAAAATCTGTAAGCAATGCAATGAAATACTTCAACACCTGCAAGAGAGAAAGGTACCAAATTCTTTTTGCTTTAAAGGCGGCTTGATACAATCATATGCCCAAGTAACAGTGAAAAAACCCACAGCCTAATCTCCAAACCATAGCACAGAAAAAGTACACCGAGGAAAAAAACACATGTCCTATGCTTAAGCAACAAAAATGTTTTCATAAGATTTTGCACATTTTATCTTCAGTAAACCAATATGAATTAATTAAAACCCCTGCTGAAACATTCTGGAATATAACATGATTTGAGAGGAGGAAGCAGCAAGGAGTTCACTAGGTTTGTGATCCCTCCAGAGGACTAAGTCTAATATAGTCATCTGTTTTAAAAGGCTTTCCAGCCAGAAGTTCCTCTAATGCAGCAACTTCCTCATAACTGTCATTGATCAAATAGATAAACTGGTGGAAATTGTCGATTCCCTGTTCCAGCATGAGCAGTGCATGATGAAGAGTAAATCATTGTTTGGAAACAATCACCTTCCCTCTGTTCCCTCCAGTTTCATCTGGCAATTCCAGTAGTCCTCTTACAATAAGATTTATATCACCAAATGTTTTCCCAGGAACTCTTTAGCTCAGCAATGCTATTGCATTCTTATGTAGTAAAGGACTACATATATTGATAATACCCCACCAACTCGATCTCTGGCATCTAATTTTCAAAACCAACTTCTGGCAAATAATCACAAAAGCAGCTTTCATAATAAATCTACCTGTTTTAGCTGCCACAATAAATACTCTGCTATGACCAGGGCAACATAGAGCTTGAATCCCAGCTAGTGTCTTGGATTGAAAGCATTTTTCACTTATGTGCTACAAGGCAATGCAAGAGTTGCTCCACTGTGTACTTCTGTATCTGTTTCATTTTCCTTGAAGTTTAATCTAAGTCTGGATTTCCTGAGGATGTAATGCTTATTCTTGTGATAATTGTCTTAAATGACTGATTTATACACGAACTCAATTGCAGTTTAATACTGTCTTTAAATCAAAGGAGTTCCTTCAGGGTTTTTTGGTGTTTTTTGGGGTTTGTTTATTTTTGTTTGTTTTCGTTTGGTTTTTTGTTTTGCTTTTTTTAATGAACGAATTTATGTGTAGAATCTAGATTTAAAAAGTCAAAGAAAAAAAAAGTTGGTACAATGGTTGTTTGAGGTTATGTACCATGAGAACGTATTTGCTCGTGCAAAGTGGTGAGATGGGCTCTCTATCTCATGGGCCTTGGAAATGGTGAAGGCAACGAACTTGAGAAGCTGCAGGAGACTCAGTGGTGAATTTGGGGCAAACAGATGGCTAAGAAATTGCAGACAACAAACAAAAACTGCAGGGACGTCCAAAAATGCCAACTCCAGGGCATTCAGAAGAGTGAGTAAAATTCAACCATCCAACAATGAGATGTTACTGAAGCTGGAAGACAGATACTCCATTTTCTTCCTTCCTTCCTTCCTTCCTTCCTTCCTTCATTCATTCCATCCTTCTTTCCATCTTTCCTTCCCAGCTTCACATCCAGTAGCTGCGCCCCTGTTACGAGCCAAGGACGGGTATGAATTCCAGCACTGCCCTCGAGTTCATCCCCACAGCTCCACCACAGTCAGGATTTTTGTCTCTGCAGAGCAGCAGACTCTGGCACCTGGGCCAGCCCTATGGGAGGAGCTGCCTGATGGGCACTGCCTTCTCAGCAGTGCCAAGGAGGGTAGTTTGGGGGCAGCCGCCTGGTTTTGGGAAGGAAGAGATAATAGGTATAGGGATACAAAATTAGCTAAGGTGTTTCGCTGCAGGGGTATTAAATAGCCTCTGGCCTCTTTAATTTGATCATGCTGGTTATTGAGTCTAGGAAGTACACAAAGAAGCAATTTTACATGGGATTAAGAAATAAAGTCTGCTTCATAGGACGTGAAGTCTGTTTAAGGGAAGAAGCTCATCTCAGTGAGAAATGGGAAAACACAACCGTTACTCATTCCCTACATACAGATAATGCATAAGATTTCACTGAGCTGTAACAAAAGGAGATGTTTAAAGGTCTATGTTGCTATTCATAGCAAAGACATTTTTAGTAAATAAGGTTACATTTCATCAAAGATATTTATTTATTCTTATATAAGTTTTATGCCAAATAATTATTAAATCTAGTCATATTCTAGATTTTCCCCTTTACATTTGGAGTAAGTATGTGATGTCATTTGTACTTAACAAAGCATTTGAAAGCAAAATTTGATTCATACATGACGAAGTGACTCATCTAAGCAGAGGAGAGAGAAGTGACTGAATTATTTCTTAGCAAAAATTTGCTCGGAGAGAAAGAAACTCACACCGAGCAGCCATAAAACATGACAATGGCTGGAAATTAATTCAGACATGTAGAAAATTAAGCATATTGCACAGAGCTCAAGCTAATTGTAATCACGAAGTTTAAACCCCTTCTGGCTTTTGAACGAGCCTGAACCAGTTGCTTTGCTTTGGATTTGCATTCTGCACAGATAAGCTGAGTAATACCTGCCTCAGCAAGTGTTCAGTCAGGAGGTGTGCACTTCTTCAGCCCTCACTTTCAGCTTGCAGCATGCAAGATATAGTCTGTGGCAAGAATTGTGCTCCATTTTGGAGGACAAAACATGTATCACTCATCAGCACAGAAATTGTGCAGCTAAGAAGCTTTGTAATTAAGAACCCTCAAAATTGCATCCCATAATTTATTCATAGTATCAATTACAGAATTCCTGGTAGAGGAAGTCAAACTAATTATATTTTTTAAAATTTAAATTAGGTTCTTCTGTTCAATTAAGGGAAGCCAGAAACTCTTCAGGGTACCCATACTGCCAGTGGCAAAGTGTAATAGCTTTGCAGCGAGCCAGTCAGCTGGAGCAGCTGCTACAGAGCGCTCTGCAAAACAAAAGCACCAGTAAAAAAAACCACGTTAACCACCTTCATCTTGGAGAGTGTCGGCTCAGCCTGCTGAGTACATAAGTGTTACTGGCTTTATATATGGTTGTAGCTCTGCAACTTTAAAAACAGACACAATGAGCAATATCTTCAAGAACTACAGTCTGCCTTTCAGGGTGATGAATAAGCTCTCTCTGACCAGATGCATAAATGCAGATGATTGCTTGTAAGGTGTGTGTTAGGGACACACTCATTCTAGACCCAAATCACCTGCTGTGTCCTCCTCATCACCTTATGATGAGCAGAGAACAACCTTTTCCTAGGGCAGATCCCTCAGATGCATAAACTGAGAGGATAGTTTTGGCCCTGCAATCCCAGAGTGCAGCTGAGCTGTGTGTTTATGTCATCCTAATGGGATGAGGGTCCTGTCACACCCTCCACGGTGGCACTGGTGGTTCAGGGGCTGAATTCAGCAGAACTCCCCCCTTACATCCTGGGCTGCATCACTGCCTCCCCTGTCCTCATTTCACTGCGTCAAGGACATCACTGTAACTTTTTTGTGGAGTTGGAGGGAGAAGGGAACCTTCAGTTTTCGCATAAAATGAAAGCTGCTTTATTTATATTAGATCCTCTCAAAAAGCCACAATTGCTTGCAAGGAGAGTGCACACAACAATCAGCGTATCTAAGAATGCTGTGGGTGTTTTCTGATGTACTTTAAAGTACCAAATAAAAAATCTCTGGGCATGTATTTCACCCGCAACTGCTTATGCCCTGATAACAGAGCAGAGGGCCCCAGGACCCATCACAGCAGTTATTACAGGACATTCCTTCACATATCCCACACAGTGAGTTACAGCAAGCTGTATTATAAATCCAGCTGTATTTTTAGGTGCATTAGCGGTCGCTTGACTACAGCTGAGTCCGGTCAGAGTTCAGATGCTTGGTGGAGTTTTTTTTATTCCACACTTTCTTCCTAAGAGCTAGGATATAACCTCTGGGCTGCAACTTGCATCTGCTGACTGGGACAAGAGGAGTGTGTGTGTGTGTGTATTTCTTTCAGGAAAAAATTCCAGAAAAATTGTGTATAATACCAAGTAGTTTATTTTATTTTCTAATTACAAAGACAGCAGGTTACCAGATGAAGCAAACCCAACATCTTATCTTGGATCCATTCCTCGTGATGCAACAGGTAAAAACTCCTCAGTGTCTGGATCAATGATTTGTGCATGGCTGGGAGATGGGATACAGGCAGTATGTAAGCAGCAGGGAATCTTATTTCTGCACAGAAAAAAGACCAGGGCCTATGTGGTTAGAAGCTCCTGCATGCATTAATGCAGCTAACAAGGCTTTATTGTCTCCATCATATTTTCAGTTAAAAACTATGCAACTACAGTCCCCTTGTGCAAAGTGTGGTTTCTCACATGGGTGAAGTTATTCAGACTGGGAGCAATGAAAAGTTTGCAAAATGACTCCAGTCTTCAGGCTCCGGTTTTAAGGGAACATTTCTGTGAAGAGAAGAAAAAGCACCTCAAACAACACAGTCAGCACCTATTTCCAACATCATGATTATTACATAAATAAAGAAAAGCCTGTCCTGATTTTTGAAATCTCTCTTCAGCACTTCCAAGTTGTAAACCATTTGATGCATTTCATCATATTTTTTTGTCAGAAGAGAGAAAACAGCAACAGCAAAGTAACCCAAATACTCTCATGATCCAGAGAATTAAATGTTTTCTAATAGAAAAGAAGGTGAAAGATTTTCTTTGCAAAACAGTTATGCTTCAGATACCACATCTGCAATCCCACTTCCTCCCAAGAGAAAATGCCACAGGGAAGCAAAGGTGATACACATTGTGTTTCCTCCCATCCTGTGAGAAAGGGAGTGAGTAGCTATTTAAATCCACATTTTATGCATGCCAGTCAATGAATTGAAGCTAAGTGTATCAAACCCGCTCCCAGCAGTATTTTAGTGTATTCCTGGTCATTTGAACTCCATGCTCACAGGGTCAGATATAAGGCTTTGCTTCTGGACTATATCATGGGATGCAAAAATGTAGTTTATACAAAACGGCTGAATCACTTGAACTATAAATTAAAATCTTAGTCTTTTAAATATCTCTTTCTAGCAAAATATCCAAAGTTTGAGGTGAGTTTGTATCTTCCATCAGTCATTTATATAATAACCTGCTATCAGCCCATGTCATATATCTAATCTCCTTTCAGATGCAACACTTACAACTAGGAGTCTTTTAAGAATTGGTTTTCCCCTTTTTGGATAATTCCATAGAGAGTATAAACATCTTCTGACAGACCTAAATAAACCAGTAACCAACAAATGATACCTGTAATATCATTTTCAAGCTAAGAAGTCTCTTAAAAAGCAGATTTATGTGCGGCCCAAATGCAGTTATGACATACTCTTATAAAAAATTTTGGCTCATCATTGTGAAAATTCAGAATAATCCTGTCTCTAGAAGGGATTACACCAGTTATGGGGCATGTAATCAGATACATCATTTCAGTCTCTAATTTCATATCCAAATGCCAAAAAAACATGAGCAGCAGCAGTTTTCAATGGTTTGACTTCAGGCACCAAGATCAGACCATAATTCTTATCATTTATGCTGCTCACAGCAATTCTGAGTGAGTCCACTGCAGTCCTCAAGTAACCCCTACAGTAAGGGGAAATGCCTTCACAGAAACTGAAGTGGAGAAGAGGTAAGACCATGACCATGCAATAAAGCTGTTTCCGATGTGCATGGAAAGGAATTCCTCTCCAGGCAGAGACTAAGCTCTGGTAAAAAAAGTGATTGGGCTTGGATAAAAAACTATCAATAAATTCATTAATGTATCAAAATGTCCTTAGTAACAGTGTCTGATAGTCTAAGTTTATACATAAATGAGTATATAAGTCAAATATTATGTGCTTGAGTAACCTCTTTGAAATCAGTGAAGCTCCTTCTTCACTTGGATCAACACACACTGAAATGCATGACCACATGGCAAGGATAAACCAAATTTTACAGTAGCTGCATTTAGGCTATTTCCTAGTGCTGGTATAAGAATAAGACATTTATTTACATTAAAACATGTTTTTCTGCTTGTACACCAACTGGATGGCATAGCAAGGTCATTTGTTTCAATCATACTGAACGCTTGCCTGGCAATAAATGACATTATAGAAGTTAATATATTCTTTAATATTCTTGGAGAGGGAAGGAAGATGGTTTGTATTATTACATAGCCAACCTGATAATATATGGAGAAACAATCACTGTAGACTAAGATGGATGGGTGTATTTAAAATATAACCCCTATAATCAAAATTTTCTTCTCCATGAATTTGTTTTCTAGGTCACATTCTGGTAAGTTTAATTTTCAATCTCCTTCCAAGTATTAGTATTAAATGACTGTTTACATTTTTTATATCAAATCCACAGTGAGAGAAGAGAACACTTTCATATTACTAGTTCAATAATCCGGCACAAAGTGTTCCCTCACACCTGGACGGAATTGAATTACTTTTTAATTTAAGCAGTTTCATATTTGCAGCCTAGCTCTAGTATAGCAAGGAGTCAAAGGTTATCTATTCTCTGTGGAAGCTAATTTAGGACTATTTATACAGTGTAGGACAGGTCTGTTAAGATTTGTAATTACTTATATTTACTCACAGCCATCAAACACTCCTTTCTGTCTTTCATTTTCTGTTGTGGACTAAGATCTGCACTCAACCACAGAGAAAATTCAGTCTGAGCTGAATTATTCTGCTCTCTCATGAATAATGGTGTTTCCCTTTCTTCCCTATTCTCCTCCTGCACCTCCACTCCCCCACTTCCCTAACACTAGATTCTGTATAGTTTAGTTTCTGGGTACAATTCAATTTGAAATATTTCAATCTGTATGAATTCATGACATTTTTAAGCCTGCATTCAACAATCCTTGAATTCATGCCCAGTTCAAGGTGTTCTCAGAGAAGCTTTCAAGCTTGGATTTTAGTTCAAAAGACTTGAAACTAATGTTTTTCAAAGGGATCTCTGCTTTGTTTCCAGCCCTAAAAATAGGGCTAAGGGAAGGCTTATACATGGTTATGAGTAATGAGTCCCTGCAGAGCTGAAGTGGCCTATACTTACCTGTGTTATCATTGCAGTAAAAAATACTCATTAGAAGACAAATTCCATTATTCCAGGCACAATGCAAATAAATAGAGCAAAAATGCAGCTTTTTTAGATAATTTACAGCTTTAAGAATAGGTTTATAGGTAGTTTCAACTATTATTTTATAATTGTACTTGTACTTATAATTGTAAGAAAATTTCAACCGTGCTGAGTGTTAGCTAATCATGACAAAACTTCTCATTCAAAGCAATGTTAATGCAATTTATTTTCCTCTACAGCAGCCAATAAATGTTAAATTATAATTTGTCCCAAGCTTCTACCATAAAAAGGAAGCAGTTCCTACGTTGGAACTTGTCTTATAAAATGGCCTGCCTGTGAAGTCTTTTACCTTGTTTAGATTTAGTCTTGGTGGTTATCAAAAGTTTAAGGTGAGTGGTAGCACGATTTATTTCACTGTTTAAACAGAGGTATCAAATATATTAAATATCTTCTAAAATTGCCCAGTTTTCACTTTGGCTCCCCCAGCAGGCCTTCCACTTCTAAACACCAAAGCTTGTGTTCACATGAAAAAGCATTGAGTTGGGTTTAGAGATGGTCTGGAACATCTTGTATTGCTCTATGACATTTCTGTCACAAGTTAGTCCTTTAAGATGACAGCCTGAAACAGCAGGCTCAGAAAAAATAGATTAATGTTATCTTCACAGTCACACTGAACCTCTGGCCTGAACAAATATCCCTTTTCTAGCATACTGTTATAGCTCTTATTACTCACACCAGTGTAATATGTGAAAGAATCTCTTGAATATACTACATCAGAGACAAAATCTTCCTTTTGAAGATTCACACATTACTTCATTTCTACTGAGACAAAGATTAATGGATCAGATAGTGTAAATCAGCTTTGTAACCTCTTTTTTTATTGCAAGATTATGAAAGCCACCTTCAAACATTTGTTTTCTTTCCATTTGACACCCTGTTATTCAAAACATTTATTTTCCATGCGTGTTGCAACATTAAGAGAAAGAAAGAGCAGCCCTGCAGAGAGGGGTCTGGAGGCACTGGTCAGCAGTGGGCTCAGCAGGAGCCAGCAGTGCCCCTGGCAGCCCATCCTGGGGGAAGCAGCTCCAACAGCGTGAGTCTGAAACACAGAGAGGCTTTAAAGGTTTGTTGGGAAAGGTAAAATCCTTTATTTGGTAGGTTTGGAATTGCCTTCTGTAAGTAAAGATACAAACAAAACTGTAGGCCTTTGAAGAATGTCCCCCGTCAGACTTTTAGAGCTGGATATCCCAAAATTTGGCCCCCCAACAGGAGCCAAACTTTGTTTTCAGCCATACAATTATCTCCTCACTGGAGGGGAACAATGGCAGATATAATTTTTGAAGAAATGACAAGCTGCCTATATGTGGACATAGATACACAGGTGTTTATCTGACCTCCTACAGCTCCTACAGTGTCTGAACCAAAAATTGTCTTTGAAGGATTTGTCTTTGTAGCATTCCTGTGAGATGAAACACACACCTTTGCCTGCTTTACAGCAGGGACACAGCACATGGGGCCCTATGGCCTCAATGCAGGCCTTTAAAGGCACCGAGGTAATTGGAAACAGCCAGCATTGGGCCTAAGAGGGAATTTGTGCCAGGTGAATCTATACCTTGCCTAACTGAGAGATTTTACAAGTTTTGAGAAATTACTGCAGTTTATTATTTGCATATATGCATCCATATCAGCAAAGTGTGCACTTTATGAGAGTGACTCCCCAAAACCAAACAAGACACATCAACACATGCTGTTAGAACCCCTAGGTCATACGCAATTTTACCAGGCTATTTTCTTCACCTCCTGACTGAGTGGCAGAGTTATATCAACGCCTCATGGTCCCTGAGACAGCTGTCCAGTGTTATGGACAGGCTGCTCCTGGGCTGGCCGTGTAGGGGGAGGATGGCCTGCCTTGGCTGCTGACAGGGCTGGCACTGTGCTCCTGGGACAGGAGAAAGTAATTTTGATAGCAAGTGCCTGGTTTTCTGAAGTCCTACCCTGAGTACAGCCTTCATGTTTTGGCCCAGATCAAGCATGAAGTTTCCAAGGACTTGGAGGCAGGTGTCCAGTTCTCAGCGCTCACACCAATCAAAATGTTGCACTGTGGTGGATATGTTTCATGCTCCAGCCTCAAAGTGGCTAATTGTTCCTTTCCAAAATGAGTAGTGTACTGCCAGACCTCTTGGAAGGCTAATAATAATGCTGCGCTGTTTTGCTTTTTTTTAATTGTAGCATTTGTCTTCATTTATTGCTGTCTTTTGCTAATGTTAATGAGGGACAGATTTCTGCCTATTAAATGTGTAGTAGCCCAGCTACAAGAGATGAGCAACAGCTATAAATATGATGTGAAAATACTCACTGAAAAGCAAAGTTACACATTAGGCATACAAATTACAGGATTATGATTATAGAGCTTGCTGTAGCTTATTGGCAGTATATTACTTTGTGCTTAGAACATGTCTGTGCCATAAGCTCTAACAGCTATGACCTGGTTTCCATCAGAGAGCTCAAAGCTTCCTCGAGATCTCTGCTCATCGGTGCCTTAAAAGAGAGCCACTGCTTCTGAATGTGAAACTCATAAAGCATGTGGTCAAGCCCACATCAGCTCTCTCTAGACTGCATGTCTTCTGATTTCCACGGGATAAGTCAAACCTTCAGGGCTCACAGAGCCTTAGTTAAAGAAATTAAAACAGATCTTGAAAGACAGGATTGTATAAACAGATTCTGAAGGGGGTCTGTTTGAAATTAGGCCAAAGCAAACACTGAGGCCAGCTCTTCCTTTCCCTTTGGCTGCCTCTCCGCCCTCGGCGCCGCTGCAAGGGACACCTTTTCCAGACGGCTCCTGACCTCCCTCACGCCCCTTTCTGACCCCCAACCTCTCAGATGGTTTTAATTGCAGAAGGCCAACTCAAGGTCCTTCAACATGTACTTTAGTGGCACCTCTCCGTTTCTTCTCGTGGATATTTTCAAGGGCCTGCTCAGCCAGCTGCTGGACGTGCCTCTCTGCCCCTTGTCCCACAAGTCCATCACTGAGGGGACTCTGCAACCAACATCTTTCAGACAGACATGCAAAATGCAGTTCTGGTTCCTGGAGAAGGGATATTTTACTTCTAAAAGATAATTTTCATTTGCTTTTGGTAACTAACAAAGACCTGAATGAACACATTTTATATTATTCAACAAAACAGAGAATCAGTTTGGTGGTGTCTGAATTTTTTTGACAGCTACTAGAGGTATAAATCTATCAGAAAATAATTTGCAAAATGGCTTTTATCAAAGTAGGGTAAATGAGTCTACTTAATTGCAAAGAGAATAGAGATACAAAGAAAAGGTAAAGTTCATGCCACCCACATCCATAAGCAATTTCTTTGAAGTTGATCATAATCTGGGAGGTAGGATTATAAGTGTGAATTGAGCACCAGATAGTAGGTGCAGATTTCCCATCCTAAGACTGGCAGGAGCACTAGGGTGATTGAGTCAATGAGATTTAAAATTAGATCACGTGGTCTGTTTTGTGTTACAGTTGAAGGATTTCTCTGTTAGACTGCCTAGCAATATTTTTAAATTCAGCTTTCATAAGGTAACTATAGATTTCTGGTATTTTTCATTTCTATTTACTTGCAGCATTCACCTAATCTATTCCTAATGAGCAAAAATTATACTTAATGTCATAACCAAAGGGATTCCAGGTTCTATGAGCAAAACTGTCTAATCATCTGGAGAGTTTGAAAAAAAAATCTCATTACATACAATGGAAATTGAGCAGTCCACACAGAAATCTGATCCTTTAAAAGTATTTTTCTCAGAGTAATTTTAGTCATTATTGAGGAACACAGAAGCATGACATACCAGCTTTGTTTTCAAGCTCCTAATACACCATGCACAGCATTAGGTCCATTTAACCAGTGCCTAAAATGGTTATGGCTGCAAAGAAAAAGGCCAATGTCTGAGCAGAGCAACAGGTGCAGAGCACCTGGAACAGCAGCACTCGGACCAGTGAAGTGCCCTATTCATCCCAATGAGCCCAGGGTGCAGCTTTATGGTACAGCTGAGCCACTCTGTGCAAACTGCTCACAAACAGGCCTTGCTCTCCTCCTCCACCATTTCCTTTGAGCCAGCTCTGGCATTGGCTTGAGAACAGAGTAATGGAGATCAGGAAAATTACACAGGAGAAAACTTACTTTCTAATGCATCTCTATGCCCTAAAAGAGGGAGGGAAGAAAGAAAAGACTTTTCCATTAACTGAGAGGATGAGGAGAAACTGCTTTGAAATCTGTAATCTGCAAATGTATGAATCTCGCAACTTACTCCTCTCTCCAGGTGAGGCTCAGTATATGATTAAAAACCTTTTATTCACGTTGTAAAAGACCCTTGAGCAAGTTCTGATGGCTGCACTGGGACAGGTCCCAGAACCATGTTAGCCACAGTGGCATCGTGCTACTATGCAAGCTGCCATGGATGGAAGGGAAGAGGGATTCAGCAGGACTACACTGACATGGCACCTCACTTGGGACTTTGGGCTGGCATGGAGGTCACTATGCTGCAAGGGCATTTTGGGAATGACACACTGTACACTGCAGCTCCCTGAGGAGCTTAAACCTCTCCTCCTTCTCCTCAGCTGATGCCCACCACTCTCATTTCCCATATTCACCCAGTCAGGAGATGCATGATCCTGGGGAAAAGAAAGGAATGACTGGGTTAGATGGCTCTTTTTGGCATCATTATACAGTTTAAGCCCATGAGAACTTTCTTATGTGTGCAGGTGGCTATTCATGGCATAACTATGCCAGCAAAAATTTTTAGACCAGCCTGGCCTGTTTACCTTTCTATGTGGTATCCTACATTGCCATCATTTAGGAGACTGACTGATTGCCTCTCCCTCTCTTTGCTTAAGGCCCAGGTCCAGTGGGCCAACAGCCTCTGGACCAGAGTCCTATGAGAATAGGGTGTGCACAACTTCCATGCATGTATTTTCAGAGTCCTATATAAGCTGAAAATGGTAGAGGTCCACTATTTCCCTCCTAATGTACCCTTTGGGCTCTCTGATAGGAAAGTTTTGCTGTTAAGGTCAGTTATCATCAAGATCAATGACCCACCAAATAACAGAGCAAAATTTACTTGTCTCTATTCTAAATTCCCTATTTCATGCTGTGACTTTGCCATGGTATCTTCAGGAAATCAAATGCTGAATGAGAAGCAGCTGGCACAAACTGAATCTGGCAGGAATACAGTAATTCTGGTCAAGCTGGAAAAAGAGAAATGCTTCAAAAAGTATGTGGTACATAAACATTACCTTTGCTTGCCTCTATCTCTGATCATGTCAGCATACAGGTCCTAAATCATGCTAATCGCATCATCAAGTTAGAAAACCCTTAGAGCACCAGCAAAGTGACTTGACTTTCCTTGCAAGAAAAGATCTAATCCCAAACTGCTTCATTGTTCTTGATGCAAGAAAAGTGGAGGCAGTGGTGAAGAGTCTCATTCTTGCAGAAAAATGCAGTCTACCTGTGCTGGCAGCTGCAGATGTCCCTGCTTGTTCAGCCATCTCTTTGTCTTCCCAACACTGCTGGTCAAATTTCAAAATTTAATCCTCACATTTCACCAGCACCTCCAAATCCACCTATCTGGTTTCCCAGATTAATTATACAAGGCCAAAAGAAAGCATTTTTCTTATCAAAAGGAGTTTAGTTCTCACAAGCAGAGACCATGGAATAAAGTTTTAGTAGTTAAAATGGATTTAATCTACCCTTAAAGCATTCCTTATCATTTCTTCTAGGACAAAGATGTTCCCATTTTTTTTTTTTACTATGTGCATATTTTCATTACCATAATTCCACTTTTGCCGAAGGCAGGAAGAGAAGAAATTTCCTGCAGCACAAACAAACAGGCCAAAAAAAAAAAAAAAAAGGAGGTATAGCATAATTTCCTTAAGGGGAAGGCAAAGAACAGTGAACTAGGGCTTATTTACTCTCAGAAATCTGAAGAAAGGCATATAGGTTCAACACCATAAAAATCCAGGTAGCCTATAATATTTCCTATAAGCAAAAAATCTGATGGTGTCATGTTTTGTTCTGGAGGTGGACAGTGCTTTCCAGAACATGAGACCAGGTTTCTGTTTCAGAAAATGTTTCATTCTAATGTGTAAACGGGTTATGTTGGTAGGTAATCAGAATGGCAGCATACTTTGAGTCCTTTACAAAGAGAAGGGTCTGTTATATTGCTTTTCAAAAAGAAGCAGCATTACTAGTTTATATGTCTTTTCTGACCTACGCTGTATGGATTAACCAATTTCTGTGAAAACAGGCTGAGCTATTTTCCAGAAATGCAAAGCATAATGAAAGGAACCTGTCCTAGGCATTAGTGTTAGACACTGTCTAACCCATGCTAACATTTTTAAACAAAACCAACCATTGTCAGAGTGTTTTCATGCTTTCTGTTGTTCATTACTACTGAAGCAGCGGCTTTCCTAATGAAGAAATCAAACTGGAATCTGACACTTCAGAGTGGGAGTAGCTGCAGAGAACAAAACTATAATGAAAACAATATCCTGGGACCAGAGTTTCCCATGTGGTAGCAGTTACTCTCGCCGCCTCTCCCAGCGCTGCCTATCTGCACAATCGAGGGCTGCAGAGCGAGTTCAAAGGGCTTTTCTGCAGAGGAGCCCCACACTGCCTCGGCTGCAGCACAGCACATCCCTGCATGGACACCCAGCAGTTTGGAGCTGAAGACAAGACCTTGGCTTGCTTCTGTCCTACAGAACAGCAAAACTTGGCTAGTGCACACTGAAAGATAGACCAACTCTTCTGTTGGCTCAGTCGCCTAATTATTTTGTCAAATGTGTTTTAAATACTCCAATTAATTCAAGAATTCTCTGGGCCCCAGATTGCTTGTCCTGCTTTTGCAGGTGCTGTTGTTGCTTGGCTGCCACGGTCAGGATCATGGGCTGAGCAGGCTGTAGATCTGATATGATACAACTATCACTATATTTGCCTGTTAATACAACTCTGTATTTAGAGCAAGGATCAACACTTGGCTCTAATCCTATAAATTATATTTTGCCATTAGCTTCAGGTGCTCCAGTATTTCACCTCAGACCTTTAAAATCAAACACTGTCTACTTGGTTTCTATTAAATATGTATATATATATATTCTAGACCAGTATGTTAAATAAAGGAGCAGATCAGCCATGTCCTTTAAAAATCACTTCTAACCCTCTGCAAAAAATTAATTCTGACCCAAACTACTCCACATGGGAAGAAGGACCCTCAGATGTTTCACTGGAAAGTTAAGTGAGGCAGACATAATAATTACCACACTGATTCTTCTAGAAGTCCCTAAAGTCCATTGTGCCGTGTCTGAAAAACCGATGCCTTGTGCTCCCTCAGCTGGTCAATTCGTGAACGTCTCCCAGAGCTATGCTGTTACTGATGGCTGAATTTTCCCCAGCTTGCTAATATCTTTAGATGTGCAAAGATATTTGTCTCTACAAAAAAAGAGCTTACAGCAGCGATAACAATACGGTGTGGAGAAGCACAATGACTCACTGTTAGGGCACTGGATATTATCTTGAGCCGTCTGACAGTGCTATCAAAAGATAACAAATGGAAGCAAACATTGACTCTTCCCTCTCATCTCCACACACTTAATTAGACTTTACCCTGACAAAACCCTCTTCTTTACACGAACAACCTTACCCCATAATTCTGTGCTCTCATACAGCACTTCACATGGTATTGTAATTAATTCAGGAAAATAGTGTTTTCTACTACGGAATTCCCTACAGCTTTTTTTTTTTTTTTTTTTTAACTGCTATTCTCAATGCATTTTTATTATTTAAACATTGGCCTCTCAGTGAAAAGCACGCAGGACTGACCACAAGTTCTCAAATAGGCAGCGTGTGGAATCCATTCATAGCAATAATCCAGCACAGGCTGAAATAGAAAAGTAGTGAACTTCTCATCCACTCAGCTGTGGTTTGTTTGAGGTTTTCCTTGGGATACCAGGAAATTCCATTTTGTCTCTGTACCTTTTTATTACTGAGCAAAATTATTCACCATTATCTTTTATTCAATTATTTCCTATACTTATTGTTCTCTCTTCTTTGCCTTCCCTTCTAGGCAAATCTAATTGAAATTTGGTAGGTCTACTTTCTCTTATTAAGTTACTGGAAAAATAAAACACAGCTTCAGTATGTTTAATGAAAATATGCAATTAAGTGTCAGCAAAGTAAAATTAATAATTCTGTTTAATTTACACTTTTGGGTAGATTAAAGCATTATATGCTTTCAGTGTAAGTGGAGATTTCCTTTAGATGCCAAGAAGAAAATGAAGAAAAAGTAGGGCTTTGAGGAAATAAATTCTCTAGTGACTATGTCTTCCATTATTTGTGTTTCTTTATAAATAGCCATGTGTATGAGAGGTGTCTTTCATGAAAAGTTGTGTTGGATTGTTTGGACGCTTTTTTGTATCATCCTGGTGTTTGCTTCTACTGAACAAGTAAGTTGAAATCAGGTCATAGGAATCTAGCTATTTTGTCATGCAAAACTGTCACTAAATAGGGCTTCTACAAAAGCAGCTGGTACATAAAGCACCAACCTGGGAACAGTAAGCTTTTTTTTTTTCCCCCTTATCTGAGGTGCAGGTAATATTCTACAGAAATAGCACAACTCTTTGTAAGCAATTTAGTACAGGATCTGCTTCGAAATCAGATTAAGAAAATTTTGCAGGTGCAGCTGAATTCAGAGGAATGTAGCTATCTGCCAGGGACCCCTATGGAGACTGATTCCTGGTTCTACTTAATTCCAAAGTCGTCTTTATATTAATGAACAAAGAATTGCACAGCCTTCAGGAAAGGACTCAGATTCTTTTCAGAGTTTCTTGCAAGGATAAGGCCAATTTGGCACAGGAGAATAATAAAACGTCAAAGTGAATTGAGTGCAAGTTGACAACGGAGACAAAGTAGCAGCCCTGGCAATGAAGAATGTGTTTTTCCCTGGGGATACCAGACCATGGTCAGATGTGCTTTAACTTTTTCTTGATGGTCCTTAAGGATCTTCAGCATGAGACACCAGCTTCCAGCCAGCCCTGCAATGTGAGCCAAGGTGATGCTCAGGATCCAAATCGTGGTGGTTCCTGGGGTGAAGGCCACAAAAAGAGCTGGCCTGCAGCTTTTCACCCACATTTCTGAAGCATTTTTAGGGTCAGATGGTCAGATAAAACATCTGTACACCTCTGGGTCATCCTTGCAGGTAGCCACATCACATTCTCTAATCAGGGAAAGGAAAACCAGCAAAAATCTCATAGAATACTACTGCCTTATGGAGTGAATAATGGAAAATAAAAGCCTTTCAACCAATAGAAATAAAAATTACAGGAAATTATTTCAAAACAGAATGTCTAGCAGCACCTTCTAGTGAGCTTCCAGATAGATAACTCTGGGACTCAGTTACAGGTCAATTTGCTATTATCCAGATACGGTTGGGAGCCTGGCTTTACAAACCCATGTTTCAAGATCCAGGCCTGTTTAACAGCAGAAACTGTTACCTGTTCTGTCAAAATGGGAATCCAGTGAAAATCCAAAAATACTGTAAAAGTTCCAACAACACTTTCATAGATTTATTGTAATAATGCATTCCATGAAGGAGCTAAGATGGAAAATAATCTATTCCAGGCAAGTCTCTGATCTTAAAATATAAATCCAGTGTGTAACAAAACAGTAAAGCAAGTTTAATCTAAAATTTTTCTCTAATAAGTCTGGGGAAGTTGGTTAGTAATTTGTCACATACACTTTAAAAATAATGGTAGCATCCCCTGCTAGACTGCTGCTCTGAAATAATTTTCTGAAGGAACTGGGGAGGAATGTGCATAAATTGAAAGGTGTATGTGGCTACTCTCTCTGTGAGGTATAGAGAGAATTTAGATCCACCTTTCTGTCAGGTGATCTTTTGCTAATCTGGTAACAAAACTGAAATATGCCAATAGAGACCTGAAGAATCAGACTCTGATGCAGAGAATTACATTGTACTTGAAATGCTTCATATTCACCTAAGACAAGGAGTACAGGATTTACAACAGAAAAATGTTCCTATCCCTCTTTATCATACGAGGATCCTAAATTTTCCCTCTCATCATTCTGCTCACTGATGTCTGTCACTGAGTGTGAGGCAATGAAGATTTATTTCTTGAGCTCCCAAGTAGTTATAAAGTAAGATAGTTTCCAGGGACTGGGGGCTGTTTTATCTGAAGTAATTTCTCCAGTAACATAGAAATAATTTTTCTGGTAACACAGAAATCACTGGTTAAAAAATGGGTAAATGTACTGGACTATAAATAAAAGTACAAATCAGGCTTAGATAGGAAATATTCTCCCAATTCAAGGGACACATTTAAAGTACATTTACTTGAAATACACAGCAGAGTTTCATATAGATGTGGTTGTTTGGATTGGTAGTCTTATGATTAGAAAACTCATTTTGCTATGTTTATGGCACTTTAAAAGATATAACTGTCTCATTACTTGGTGTTGAAAATATAACTCCAGCCTGAACAGTCATCTCATCCAGAATTCACATCGTTTATGGGAAATGCAGCCAATACTAAAGGACATCACAGGTCACAACATTTCTAAACTGACCTTTGGAGACAGCAAATTTTTTTTTTTTTTNGACAGCAATTTTTTTTTTTTTTTTTGCAATGAGATGATATTTAGAATTTCCTGGCTCATTTGAAGGAAATTTGCATGGTGTGTAGGCAAGCATTAAAGCTGAACTAAGTTATGTTTTCTTAATTCTGCAGCCAGTGAACAGATACCACTCAGTCTCGGTGGAAATGGGATATGACAGTTTTCATCTGGTGAAGTTATAAACAGTATTGTTGAAGGAAACAGACCTCTCCTTTCAAGACAACAAAGAGAAGTGTAGCTGGCTTTGGCTTAAGCCCTGGCCATAAAGAGGGCTGCTCTCTCTGAAGTGCTGTATGTACCTCCCTGGTTACAAGCAGGCAGTAAACATGTTTAAGGTTGGAGAAAAGTTTGTTATTCCACAAGGCAACCATCAGCAACAACTGAGTATTTAAGTGAAGGGTTGGAGGGCATAAAAATAAAAATGACCCACCAGCCCTTAATTTCCTGTCACTAGGCATGCCTTTCTGGAAATTTTAAACTTGCTTTTGCTTTATTCTCAGGTCTAGGGAAGGGGACTCCTTTAGAGAAGGGAGAAGATGCCTGAAAAAAATGTAAAACCTATGAAGAGGCAGCTGAAATCAGTTTTCTGCACTAGCCTTTGATTAGCTGTTCCCCAGCTTTAAACCCCTGAAGCTAAAGGAACTAAAAAACCCAGCCATAAACAATGAACGCTTTGAATTAGCTTCTCTTCATATGTCATGCAAGAGGAGAGGAGTGACGTGCCTGCAGCAAATAGCCACAGAGAAGGTCAGCCGGAATCTGCAACAAAATCCAAGGGTGGAAACTAATAGCTGAAAGCATCTTCGGGACAATTAAGGAAAGCTGCATAAAAGTCAAGATGTCTGTTAATTAAGCAAATAAAACACTTGTTAATGCAGGAGAGCAGCCACAGTGCAAACCCACCTGAACACGTGGTGGTGGTGGCGGCTCTGAACTCTGTCCCTGTGCAGCCCAACACTTCTGCCCCATTCCCTTCCATGTTCAGCCTCCCCCGAGATCATGTCTTGCTGTTCAGGGATGCGAGGAGACAACAGATCTAGAGGAAAGTAAATATACCTAATACAGGAAATTCAATCCATCCACTAGAAGATTTTGTTCCTGCTCAAAACACCAGTAAAGCCTCAAAACATCAGGAGAATATCTGCTTCATCTGGGAATGAAAAAAGACAAAAAAGATCTGGTTAGTTGATAATATACTATCCATTCTGAAGAATCCATTAACACTGAAATCATTGTCGTCTTCTGACAGACATTTAAACAGGCCTGTAAATATCCTAGTGGACTTTTCACAGAGTGTGTTTATTTAAACAAAAAGATCAAGGCAGAGGCTTGCAATAGAGCCAGTGGAGGTTTCTTTTTTAAAGAAAAAAAAGGCAACATCGACACGAAGATGGTAGCAGAAGAGTTTAAAGACATAAACCAGACAAATCTTAGGAAAAATTAATTTTTTTATTCACACTTTTTCATGGGAACTGGGTATTATGGTTGAATTTTTATGAGGATGAATTACAAGGCAAGTGATTTTTCTTTTACCATTTTGAATCATTACTTCACCATTATTTTTCTCTGAAGTTTTTTATTTCTGATTTTCCTTCAGTTAATAATTTATATTACAGGTATTACAGACAATTTGGTGCCCCAGAGAGATTTCTTAACACCAGTGATTATCGCTAAAAGCAGTAACTTCTTCAAGGCCCCTTTTTACATAAATTTCTTTAAACTGTAAAGGAGAGAAGTATGAAATGGAGAGATTTTAGAAGCTGCCCAGATTTTAGCAGTATCAAATTCTGGGAGTGCAGACAGCAAGTGTTTAAAAACCAGAAATAATATAACCTAGGAAGCATTATATACCTGTGTAAAAACCTTCCCACAACATCTTCATTTGCTACATATCCTAGAGCATTAGCATAACTAAAGCTAACCCCAAACTAACAATAAAGAAAAATCTAAGGCACATGAAAAAGAAAAGCCTGCTCCTAGCTCTTCATCACTAAACCAGCTTGTAGGGTTTTGCTCATTTTTTCTTTGTACCATCTAGAAACTAACATCATGTTGCTTCTTGATATTAAAATGAATAAATTCTATTTAGGGCCTCTAAATGTTATGCCATTTTCATATGGCATTATACAAAAGCCAAAGAAGATGGGAATTCATATTTAATTTTATCAACCCCTTCTTAAAAATCAGAAAGAAAAACCCAAATTGCTTTGGATTTTCCGTGTGCTCCTTAGCCACTATACTCTCATCCCATTCCAGGAACAAAGAGTCTTCCAGAGGCTGCAGACTTGCATATATCAGGAAGAACTTCGTTTTTTAAAATATCATTTCTCCAGCAAGAAAGAAAATGTATGTAAGAGTGAAGTTGCTCATTTAGCCAAAGAGGTGCTCAGAAAATGTTTAGATGGCTATAAATAGATGTGTACTTTCATAGATCATAGAATCATCAAAGAATCATAGAATGGTTTGGGTTGGAAGGGACCTTAAAGATAATCTAATTCCGACTCCCCTGCCATGGGCTGGGACACTTTAAACTAAACCGGGTTACCCAGAGCCCCATCCAACCTGCCCTTGAACACTTTCAGGGATGGGCATCCACAGATTCTCTGGGCAACCTGTTCCAGTGCTTCACCACCCTCACAGTAAAGAATTTTTTCCCAATATCTAATCCAAACCTCCTCTCTTTCATTTTAAAGCCACTCACCCTTGTCCTGTCACTACACACCTTTGTGAAAAGTCCAACAACTTGCAAAAGCCTTTATGCAGCTGTCGTTCTCCCTGTGCATGCACAGGGTTCAGAAACCTGTCTCCAAAGGTTTCTCTGTTTCTTAAGAGCCTGTTGCTAAAGGGATGTTGGCAAGTACAGACCATTTACTTTCAGGTATGAAGGAGGAAATACGTATTCGGTGTTTGTGCTTACAAGGTTGTGAATGGAAAACCTGGATGTACAAGGAAACTTGTTTATTCACTGAAAACAGATTTCTTGTCAGCCCTGACACTTCTTGAATGATGGAATTTTTCTATTAAAAAAAACAAACAACCAAACAAACTACTACAAAACAATATAGTAGATGTTTCCCTATTTTCTTTTACACGTGCCGCTAATTTTAGTGGCACATGTAAGAAATAACTGTAATGCCAGTGTTATAAAATTAATATGACCATGGAAAATGTGCACAAGAGACACAGTAGCTACTGTATTTTCCCAGTATGTTCTACATTAGCAGTGCTGAAGCAGTTATAAATCCTGGTTTCAGTTACCCAATTTCAGCCATGTTAAGTTGGAATTTTTCAGTCCAGAGTTTTGGCCCAAGACAATTTAGGGAAGAACATTTTCAGTTTTAGTTTTTCAATGATTTTCAAGAGTTAACTTAAAACATCCTGGTAATTTTCCCTTTGAGCAGCTCCTGTGTTTCTGGCTTTGAAACTGTACTTTGGCAGGATGATTACTCTGTCCATGATGCACCAGAGGAAATAAAGCTGATCTGGAGAGCAGTGAGGTTGGGAGAAGATGGGGTGGTGGATTGGGAATAGAAAAAGAATGCAGAGGGAGTTGGCATGAGGATGGTGGAAGTGGTTATTTTCCCTCTAAGGCTGGATATCAAAGTGTCTCAGGAAGGAGAGCACTAAAACTGGTGCAGAAGGAGGAGTTTGGGAAGGAGGTAGCAAGTGGGAAGGGGAAAAGAACAGAGAAGGAATTATGCCCTGGGGGAAGGTGAAGGTGGCAGAACAAAACACGTGTGAGCAGCTGAGGAGTCCAGAGAGCAGGCTGATACGAGACTGGGAGCACTTGGGGGAAAATTTAGATGGCAGGCCTGGAAGGATTGGCTGGGTAAGAAAAATTATACTGGAAAGCTGGAAAAAAATGGGGAGGAAGATACAAAGCCAGAGCAGAGACAGGCCTGGCACAGACACATGGGCAGAAAAAGATGAAGCAGAAGGTCCAACCTGGGGCTGGAAAGAAATCTCAGAAGAACCTATGCCTCATTGGAAAAAAAATAAATAGGTGCCTTGTAAAAGAAAGTTTTTTTCCAGTAAAGAGTTCAAAAGATAGGAAGTTTCAGATAAAGGCTGCCTGTGTAACCCTAGCTCAATCTTATTTGGGGTATTTTTATCACAACTCTCACTCAGATTAGCAACTGCTTGATTTTCATGGCACTTCATCATTACAATTAAATTATTAGACTTGCGTAACAAAGAAAGCACAAAGAAAAGATAATGTTGGTGAAAACATTTTTTCAAAGTGTAAAAGTAACAGAGAAATAAGAGAGTTCATTGCAAAGAAAATGCTACAGTACACTCTGGATAAGTGTAAGTCATTAATACCATCATGCTTTTTTGAAAATTATGTATACTGTAATATAATAACTAGGAAACAACCTGTATCAAACAGCAAATAAACAAGCAGCACACTAGCAGGCAGGAAGAAGCTTAATGCAGGTGCATCTATTTAAGGGCAAAATGTAGCTGTGATTTATGTTGGATGTAGGAAAAAATAAAGATATTGCAGAGCTAGGAAAGTGAAACAGGCTACAGAAAAGTACAGACAAAATATTTAAGAGCAGTTTGAATGTTTCAGATTTGCACCAATAGCCTATATATTGGGATCTTCAGGATTCAGGCCCACTGTCCAATCTGAATTAAAAATCCAGTCAGGAGATCCTAATACGAAAAAGAAAGGCCAGAAATGATGGGGAACACTAACAGTGAAGATTCAGGAGAAGAAGGTATATTCTAAGTTTTCTACTATTGTTCCCAGTCAAGTTCACTATACCTGTACTCACAGTGCAGCAAAGAAATGTGGATGCTATCAACTTTATCCTCATAAGTGCAACAAAACTCTTCAACTAGGATTCAGCCCAGACAATAACGCTCTTTTAACACTGGACGGCAGCCTATTCCAATATAAAGAAAACACTAGAATTTCTGAAATAGTCTGCTATATTTCTCAGAAACTTTTAAAACCTTCTAAATCCTATTGTCAATGGTGACTGAAATTCCCTTTCCTATGGTATTTTCTCAAAGTCTCTGCTGATAGCAAGACTTTGGAGAATGAATGGGGTTTAAAATCCAGTCTTCCGTTATCAAGTGGCCAGAAAAAAAAGCAGAAAAGATGTAGTGAAATGTCATCCTCTCTTTTAATCAAGTGCTTTTTTTCAGCTTTTGTGATTTAATGGCAAAATACTTCATTTAAGAGCCGCTATTGTTGAAGAGTTACAGTCAGAAAACATTGTTTAGTGTCCATTGAATTCTTTTGATGCCCCCTGCAGGCCATGCTGGATAAGAAGCCTAAATCCTCTTCGGAGAAATCCTGTAGGCAGTATCAAAATACCTATTTTTTTAAGAAATACAGCTGCTACCAGTTTAGCTTGCCTCATGAACTTAGTGACACGCCGTCCTCCCTGTTCCAACACGCACAAGCAAAATGCAAAACAGTTCTAGATTCCTTCCCGCTGACCTAATTAGGCAGAGAAACGAAGGCTGGCGGAGCAGGGCAGCTCCGAGATGTGCAAGGCCAAATATGGGGTAAAATTGGAGACGCCCGTGGTAGGTGAGACTTGCAGGAGTCTGCCCCATCCCTGTGGGGACGTGCAGCTTCGCTGCTTTCCATCCTAAAGATACCAATCTCTTGTCAAACGCTTTGGGCTCCGTGTGACAGGGACTCCTAGAGATGAACAAACTGCTGGAATTAGTCGATAGCACAGCTGGCGTGGAGTCAGTCACCTTCAAGAAGCTGAGGGTTTCCCATTAGGGTGTCTTCTCCTTACTAAACTCCCTCCAAGACTTCACAGTACCTGCCTGAGAGTCTGCTTAGGCTTTCTTCTCCAGCTTGGTGTAGGTTCAGGATCCTCGGGGACAAACGTGATAAAACTGCACTAGCTGGTTGTTTTTCATGACTTTCCTTTTTAACCTTGGAGACTATATATATTGTACGTTTCTCAGAAGGGATCTGTTTTGCTAGCAGTTTGGATAAAATATGCAACTTTGTTACTCAGGAGGAGAGAAAAACTGTAATCACACATCATTAAATGAATCACCCCACTACCCTAGCAGCATGTAACAGGATACAGTGTGCTATGAAAACCTGCTTTAAAAAGTTAAAATGACGCTTTCTTTAAAAATCAGGATCAATCACTCATCCTTTTTTTTTTTTTTTTTTTTTTTTTGAGAAAAGATACATAAGATGTGGAAGGCATGAGGCAAATACGGTGGGATTATTCCCAGATAAAAAAATATTAAGGGTATCTATCAAAGAAAAAGTAGAAGACAGAAATTTCTGAAGGATGTTTGTGAGATGACTTGCAGGGAAGTGAACAATACTGAGAATAAATAATTAGCAATGGGAAATTAGTACAAAAGAATGTAAGGTTCTCATAACCTTTTGTTCCTGCTTGTCATCTGATTTTTAGGGGGAAAAAAGCCCTCTGAGACAGGTAGCCGAAGTTTGATGGATGCACACAAGCTGATCTGGGATCATTCTGGACTTCTTAAATCAACCTACAGCAGTTTGGAGCCAACATGCAGCCAGTGAGAATAATATGGGTAGGAAAGAAAGGACACAAGGTGCAAGCAAGTCTCTCCAGAGGAATTGCTGCTGTTTTCTGGTTTTCATTACACAGATGTTAACTCCGAGCTATTCTGTGTGCTTGTTTGATAGCTAGCGTCTAAGGTAAAGTGCTTTTCTTCCGAAATGTCATCTTCCTATTGTGAACACTGAAATAACTGCCATGCTGAGGTTTGGGGGTGGGTTGTTTGTTTTGTAGGGTTTATCTCTGCCAGCCTCTTGCAGGATAATTCTGCCTTGGCAGAGAGCACTCAGAAGAGATGGCTGTTTCAAGTCTTGCTCAGATCAGGCAAACTAAAATAACTTTTTGCTTTTATTCCTTGGAGGCAACCAACCAAACTTAATTTCCTTCCCAAAGAATGAGAGGAAATTAAAACAAGTGTTTAAAAGGAGTGGAGTAGATGCTTAAAACATTTGTGAGAGAGTCAGTTTTAGTTAACGCACACACACACATACATACCCACACGGGATTATTGTGGTAAAGCTTTCAAGCTTTATCACCTATTTGACTCATACACTGAAAATTCAGTATATTTGCAATTTAAAGCACTTCTTTGTACACAACATTATTCACCTTAAAACCTGTTCCGATTTATTCTGCTAAGTGAGGTGGCTGTGCTGATTCAGAAGTGGCAAAAGAAGTGGCTGGGTGAGGAAAAGCCCTGGCTTAGGCAGACAGTAGTGGGCAGTTGTTCAGCTGGACAGGGTGTCAATGGGAAGACACAGGCCATGAAGTTTAGTGAGTGTGTCATTACAAGGCATAAACTGATGGACAGAGATTTCTTATGCACGATGAATGGAAAGAGAAGAATAAGAAGGGGGTAGGCCAACATCCTGTATCCTATCCCCTGAGCAAATATTACCATCTGGGCATCCACAATTCCAGAAGTTGATCCTTTATTTACAGGCTGCTAGAGAAATGGAGAATAGGGGATATCCACACCATTAGCACCTTAATTTAGGGTAAGTGCCATGAAGACTTTGGTTCCTGCTCCTCTCTGTGGGATGCCCAGCCCAGCAGTGCAAATTGCACAGTGGGCCCTTGGGGTAGTGAAGAGGGAAGGTCATTCAGCTTACTAATGATCTTGTTTCTTCTGGCAGCAGGCATTTCATTTGAACTAGTTTCTTAGTATCGTGGCTTCTGCTAGATATTTAGAAGTAATTTGGAAAATGTGAGCTCTTTTTAATTTGTTGTGACAGAGAATAAAAGCAAAAACCTATTTGGTTAACACAAATTGTAAACCTCATGATTTTGTTTTCCAAATTTTCAGAAAATTTTCAGTGCCGAGTCTCATGTTTCCAAGAATTCCTTTAAAAATAGTTATTTCACAGTGCATTTAGTAATATTTTAAGCAGCAGCTCAGTTAATGAACTCTGCTGTTGCTGTATGAGCAGTACATTAGGCTATGTCATTGCAGTCTCATTTAATCTCTTGCTTGAATTCTTAAACTCTTGCAGCTTCAGAAATTGGCAGTGATGGGGAGCTCCAGATCTCTAGTGAAGGTTAGGCAAGGAGTCTATGGAATAGTTCGAACTGTGCTGCCGTTTTCAAAAGAAAGGGTAAGCAAGAGCAGCTGCTCTGGGTGTCCTCTGGGTGGCTTTGCAATCCTTTATCTCTCTGAGCAAAGACTGCTGCTGACTCCTAAGGTTCCATGTAAGCTCAGCAAAGCCAGGAGAGCTGCTGTATTAGACACTGACATTTAATCATCCAAGGTAGGAAAGTGCATCACAGATCTGAGACAAAAATCTGCTGCTGTGCTTACTTTGCTTTGCCTAATGGTCTATCATGTCATTCTATTTTATCTCCATCTCAAGATGGTATGAGGAATCCTCTAGGCAACCTTTATCTAATACCTCCTGCAGAACAAATAGCTTTCACTTCTTTAAGTTGTTCTCACTTTCACAGTGATACAGAAGAGGAAAAGAAAGTTTCTGATGATCTACAGCAAGAAGTAGATAATGTGCCCTCCTAGCAATGCTGAAGGAGAAGCAGAAAATTTTCATAAACACATTTCTAAAAGGCAAGATGAGAAACAGCACACTGCAACTTCAGAAAAGCCCCCCGGTACAGAATTTGCATTTATGTCCACAACCAGTTGCAATTTGGGATTGTTCAGCTCTCAGGCAGAGATCTAAGTCTGCTTTTCCATGATAACACAAGCTAATTCTGAATTTTAAAAACAGCACTTCTGAAAGGTTTTATGTGTTGATGCCACAATTCCCAAACAATGGGAAATGAGAAGAAAAAAAAAAATTAGCAAAGACTAGGAAGGGTAGAGCAGCTGGAAAGTTGCCTGCTGGAAAAGGACATGGGGGTGCTGGTTGGCAGCACCTGAACATGAGCCCCTGTGTGCCCAGGTGGCCAAGAAGGTCAAAGGCAGCCCGGTCTGTGTCAGAAACAGTGTGGCCAGCAGGACCTGGGCAGTGATTGTCTCCCTGTACTCAGCACTGGTGAGGCTGCACCTCAAATCCTGTGCTCAGTTTCGGGCCCCTCACTAGAAGAAAGACATTGAGGTGCTGGAGGATGCCCAGAGAAAGGAAATGGAGCTGGGGGAGGGTCTGGAACACAAGTCTCATGGGGAGCAGCTGAGGGAACTGGGGCTCTTCAGCTGGAGAAAAGAAGGCTCAGGAGGGATCTTCTCACTTTCCACAGCTACTTGAAAGGAGGTTGTGGCAAGGTAACAACAGAAAATGGCCTTAAGTTGCCATTGTTGGGGTTTAGATTGGATATTAGGAAAATTTCTTCATGGTATGGGTTGTCTAGCATTGGAACAGGCTGCCCAGGGAAGTGGTGGAGTCACCACACCTGGAGGTATTTAAAAGATGTGTAGATATGGCACTTAGGGACATGGTTTAGTGGTGGACTTGGCAGTGCTGGGTTAAGGGCTGGACTCAAAGATCTTGAAGATCTTTTCCAATCTAAATTATTCTTTAATTCAATGACTCAAGCTATTTAGGCCAGAGGTCTTTTTCTTCTATGTATACAGTGCCCTACAAAGCACTGCTCAGAAGCTTGAGACTGTGGGAAGAATACTGAAGGAACATTTTAGCTAGATAAAATCTCCTAGGAAAAGCCTCATGGACTTGGTAACAAAAACATTTTTCAAATGCATGTTGGTTTCAAAGGAATATTCACCTAGTACAGCAAAATAAGCTCCATCATTTTGACACTATCAAAGTAAAGGGGGAAAAAATCCTAATTCTAAATACAGTTTCATCTAAACCTGAAACAGTTTTTCTGACTGTTCAAGAACTTCCAGCAAATGAAAGAAAACACATATTTTATGGAGCTTGGCTTCAGATGTTATTCCAACAAAGAGTAGATAGCAAACCCTCCTTGAGGTCTTCTGACATTAGATTTTGCAAATGAAAACAAAGGCAGGATTTTTCTAAGTTTCTTTATATTTCTATAAGGTTTAAAATAGAACAATATAGCAAAAGGATATCAGACCTTGTAGAAGGTTCAGCATTTTCACAGCTCAGGGTTTGGGAAAAGGTAGTCCACAGATGGATGTAGTTCCACAACACCACATGCACATATCTGGCAATAAAAAGTAAAACCTGCTGTTCATTTGAAGAAAGGATCTGTGGCGAGGTACAGCTGTTTGTTTGAGCTACAACACTGAAAAATAAACCGGTTAACCAACAGCACAAGTTTGCACCCACATCCTAAACGTGTCCATTCAAGGCTTTAATTGCATTTATAACAGACCAGAAAATATGCTACAGGAGAAGGGCTGGAACAAAAACCAGCTTCTGTGACTAAGAGAAAACAGACACGTGTGCTAATTCAAACTGCCAAGAAAACTGTGTGGGGTTGGAAAAGATGGGAAGAAAGGTAGCAACAACCTGAAAATAGTATTAATATGGCTCTGTGAATAACACATAGTCTTCTGGAGATGTCTGAGTCCTAGGGAGAAAGATAAGGAAAAGGTATTTTTTATTGCTGAAATGAAAATCTGAAAGAAGTATTCGGTGAGGAAGATCACTTGGTGGTTTTGGACACAGGATAGTCCATTCAGCCTCAACCCTTCTGGAACTGAGTCAAGAGAAACAATCTAAAGAAAGGGTTGGAGTCAGAAAGTTGCTTGGGCTGCTTAAATGACTCATTAGCTAAAACTCAGCCAGCAGAAGAGATTGACAGATTTTATTGATTCTCCCACTTTCAAAGGCTGAAACTAGTATCTCTTGTTCCCCAGGAGAGATATATTCTGATTTTCCTGTCTGTATGGAAGGGCTGCAACAGGCAGCTCCATGCTCTAAAATAGTTTACCAGACAGTATTTGAGTGAGAAAACAGAAGTTAAAGTGTTCTCTCTCAAGTCCACGGAGCAGAGACATCCCAAGGAAAACAAAGAAACAGAAAAACTTCTACACTCATCTATAACTCCAGTTTACTGAAAATGTTCATAAATTTACAGAATACTGTAGATGGAGACTCATTTGTACAAAGGCTGAACTGTATTACAAGCAAAGCTGTTTCCTTCATGCTGCTTTTTATAGATTATGCTTTAGGCCTAAACAGGTTATACAGGGGCCTTTGTTAATCAGTGGATTAATTTGGGTTCAGCAATTATGTTGGAAGAGAGATGTTCTGTGTTTCATAACCTGTTGCAGTATTCATTTGGACTGTAAAGGCTGTATCAGAAGTAAGTTGCTGGTTACACTTACAGATATTTCTCAATCATAAAAGGAGTATAAGCTTATATGGTTTCCTTGATCTGCCTTTCCATTTTTTGCCTTAAAGAAAACATTTCAGCAAAAAGAAGTTGGATTGCAACATCCCTAAAATCTGACAAAAAGCTGCAGTTTCCTCCTGTATCTGGATTAGTGGAAGTGATTCATTTGAAGATGATACTATCTGTTCAGCATTGTTCACTCCCTGATTTCTTTACAAGGCAGGAATCAATGCTCCATTCACCAGGTACAAAACATTACAATTTGACTTGTGAGCATTTTCTGATTTCGTGACATCACCACTCCACAGACTTCTCTGAAAAGTTACTCCAGGCAAGTCAGCCCTGTCCTTTACCACTGGCTTAATGCTAATTGCACAGGCCATGGGAAGAAAATACTTAAGAGCAAATCCTTGTGCTAGCACTTCTTGCAGCACAGCAGCAAGAAAATAAGGCTGGGAATCAGTTTCCTGGAATTTCAGACACACATGAAACCTTAAAGAAATATCCACTTTCTCACTAAGGTTCCTAGACTAATTAAGCTGACCCACTCTTCCCACAAAAGCCTGCGCCTGAAAATTAATGCCCATTGGAAAATTAACTGATATTAAAGGGATTTGACAGGAATAGCGACCTGCTGTGTTCCTCTTGACCACAGTCCAGAAATATACCCTCTAGTTAGTGGGATCAGTAAGATACCATTATCTCACAGCTATACTGCAGAACCATTAATCTATATTGTTGCCTCTCTCCTGGAGTAGCTGCAGGTGATATGGATGAATGCTACCAGTTAATATCAGTTATTATAATCTCATAACAAAATCATACATGGAAGGGTGGGTGTTGGGGTTTTTTTTAACCAAATCACTTACTTCCACATTATTGTAGAAGGATAAAGTCACAATTTTATTGCAATAATAGGTGCTAAAATTCCTAGCAAAATTTTCTCTTTTCAGATGTGTAAGAAAGTGCAAGTGTGCAGTAAAAAGACTGTTTTTTCTTCTGATAAATCCATGTAAAAACACATTGTGTGATGGAGCCAAGTACTTAGTATTCTAGGCTAGGCTCCTCAAATCAGAGCAGCCACTTACTACTTTGCTGCCTGTGTAATCTATTAAGCAGTCTTAATCTGACAAATGAAGGACAACGGCATTTTAGTAATGGGCTTTTTTCCTCTTTGCTTAGGAAGCCTGCGAAGGGGCTCTGAGCACGGTCGCTGTCACCACAGTCCCGAGGAAGGCACGGAGCTCTCTCTCTCTCCGAGCTCACTGCAGCGGGGTGTGCAGGATGGGAGCAGCAGGTCTGGCAGAGCTGTGCCTCCCGTGAGCACATGCTGGGAGCTGCGTGCTGCATCTCCCGGCTGCGCACCAGCATCCCCTCTGCGCTGTGCCTTGGCTCTCACTGACTCCCGGCCGGCAGCGTGACTGTCTTCCACCGGCCAGGGGAAAATTCATTTATCCTGCTGATTTCAGCTAGGGGGTTAGTCACTCTGCCAGGACTGTTGCCAACCCCCAGGCATTCTCCTGTATGATTCCCCCCAGGGCTGACTTTCAGACCGTGCCTATGTGGGTCCGGTGCTTATTTTTGTTCTTCTGAGCATTTTTAAAATTGCTCCCGAGCTCAGCATGGAGAAAAAGTCATGCTCACCTGATGAAAAGCAGGTAGTCAGGAGGCTATTTAGATGCCCCTTGCCCAGCTGGGCAGCAAGACTGTGCTATTTTAAGTCTTCTGCAAGTAAAGGAGATGGATCAGAAAATAATGCGAACACTTTTGCAGCAGTATGAGAAGCACATTAGTTCCATTCACACGAAATCAATCGATCTTTAGCAAATAGACCGCCCATCACTGTGAGTTTTTCAATGGACTTAAAGAAGGGAACAGTTAAGCAGGAAGGCTCCAGTCGTGAAAACACAAATTAGAGACTAGACAACCAAGGTGACTTCTGACATAAAATACCAGTAAGCCACTTCTTGAATATTCTTGATTTAATCCTCATTAAGTCAATCCTCATTTCAGTAAACACTCTGCATTTTCCTGGGTGCAACGGTCTGAAAAGCCTGAGATACCTTTTTTCACGGCCTTTGCTTTTTTGGAGGCTGGGGAGGATGGGAGGCTCACAGGTGAGGCTTTTGGATCCACACCTGTGGAAGGACTAGCTGAAAACACAGGAGCACACAGGGGAGTGAATGAATGCACCAAAACAGAAATCAGGTTGGATCAACACAAGTTATACATCTCCTTCCTTTTAATCCATTTGACCTCTGCTGCAACCTTTTGACTTAGCAAAAAAAGTTGAAGCAAGGTGTTTCTACTGAAGAGGTTAGTTTTTTGTAGTTAATTCCCTAATGCAAAGTTAGGGAAACGAGTGGAATTCACATCAAAATGGGAGCCTTTGATTCAGCACTGCGCCTAAAGACAAGCTTTCTGACATGGGTAAAATGTGTGTCTAATATGTCAGCTAGACCTTTTGCCAGCGTGGTGTTCACGCGTTGCCTGTGTTTCAGCCATCTGGTGAGCACGTTAATTCCTTCAGAGAAGGCAGAGCAGGCGCAGGAGCGGCAGGGATTTGCGCAGTTGGCTTTACACCCAAGCGTGAGCGAGCGGCCCCGGGAGCAGGGCTTGGCAGCAGCCACCAGCACGGCAGAGGAGACCAGACACAACCCCTGCACTCACAGGGACCACGTTTCTTCCTCTCTTGGCAACTGACAGATTTCTGAGAGCACAAACATGAGGAAAATAACCCTGAGCAGACTGTCTGTGGGAGGTGCCATCAAGGCTCTTGGAAGTGCTACCACAGCGCATCACGATGTGCCAGTCTGGTTCAATCACTGTTTCCACAACATAGCAGCAGCAAGACACGGGAAATTGTGAGAAAGGAGTAACAGTGTGGAGAGGACACTAAAACCTACTCTAACATCGGCTGGGGAAAACTAACACAAATAAAAGCTGGCAGGCTGTAACCAGCAGGGTGGAAGATCTGCTTTCAGCAAACAGGCAGGAAAGGTGTGAGGGAACACAACTTCCTTTTATAATTGTTGGTTCTCCTACCTTGGCACAAAAAGAAAGCACACAGATTTTATCCTCTGACTGACTCCAGGTCACTGGAACAAAACACTTCCTTTAATTTTTAAGCACACATGCTAAACAAAATTTTTCTACTTCTACAAGAGATGGTGGTAGGTAAACTTTCCCCTTGTCAGCTCTGAGGTGTTCTCAGAGGAATGTATCAGTTAGTGTGGCTGGGAATGATGCAGTCTCAGCCTCCTTTTGCCAATGGATATTTCTGTCCTCCTTTGGTAATTTCATTTAAAGCTTTGTGTGAGGTAGAATGGTCAGTCCCCTAGCTACTGTCATCCATGTTTCCCCATTCTCTTCCACTGTTGCAGTCTAGAATGTTTAACAAGTTGAGCCAGTTCAGGTATAAAGGAAGGTGTACCTAAAATCCTTCACTGTGGTTTGTCATTACTTCCAGTTAGGGCAATTTTTGGTTTTGGCAGTGTTGTCTTTAAGTCATCAGAAATTTCACCCCATTTCATTACAAGCAGCCAAGTTTTTTTATAAGGTGAATTAAGATGACTAAAGCACTAATATCTAGGATTCCACATCTCAGAGCTCAGGTGCCAGATGAGTATCATAGAATGACCAATTAAGTGACTTTTGGAAAAAAGTTTTTGGGTCTTTGCCATCAGGTAACATGGAGATGCTCCAAAGTCTCACTGGGTACCAAGTTACTGTTTTGAGAAAACAATAAAATTCCTCCAGCACAGATCTTCCAGATAAGTGCAAACCAAAATATTGTAAAGATAGTAGGGAATAGACACCGGGCATAGACTCTATGCACAAGCCTTTGTATTTTCAAAGCTTTACACTTACAGCTGGTTATTTTCACTGTTGGTTTTATGTGATTATATAGAGGGGATAGGAAGACAATCCTGAGTGATGTGTTTCATGAGCACTTCTGCAAAGGTGAAGAGGGAAAGAATTTGGCATCCAAAACTGTTCCAACTTTACAGCAAATCTCAAGATAAGGACAAGCCACAACACTTATGTCAAAGTTGTTTCTCAGGAGCTAAATAAAAGCAGAAATCGTGCAAGAAGCTGGTTTAAGGAACTTGAGATTTTCTGTCTTTTACCTACAAATAACCAGCTCACTGAGGAGTCCTTGGTTTTTCATATGAATGACAGACTATTAACTTTTAAAATGAAAGTTCTGTCGAGAGTGGATGTGACACAGTGAAAAATGGGAAGGCATGCTGCACTGCCATCAGTTCACAGCTCTGACATAAATGCTATTTTATTCACTTCCACCCACAATCCTAAATAATACAAAGGATACAGCTTACAGAAACTAAATTTCTATATAATTAAATCCACAACCGTGGAATTTGATACTGTACTCAAAACCAATTTATTTAATATATTTTCCTGGGCAAAAACAGAGTGTGAAATTTCATCATACATTTTTGTTCCTGCAGAAGTACGACTATAATTAAAGAAGGATCTTGTGGTTAAGACGTGACTAAAAGACAGCAGTGATAGAGGCTGTGTACAGCTGCTCTACAGCTTACAGAGGTTCTGGTTTGAGTCTGCAGAATAAGGATAATTTAGTCATAACATAAAAGTAGACAAGACAATGTGAATTAAAATCCACCTGCAGAAATAATTCATAACTGTGCATTATACCAAATGCAAATTCAGAGCAAGTATCCATATTTTATTTTCTTGAAAATGCATTTTACGCATTTTAATGAATACTAAAAGCATCAAGAAGTGCAAGGCACTGCACTGGGACTTGATCTAGGAGGTGTTTTGTTTCTTTCCTATAGTGTAAACTAGAGAAGTTTATAGTATCACTGATAAATAACTAATACGTTCAGATTGTTGAAACGTCATGTTCCAATATATGCTCAATAATCAGAAGGCCAATATCATCGCTGAACACATTCCAACTGCACTTAATGCAATTAACTGTGTTTTAGGAGAATAGAATTGTAAAACCAAGCATACCTAGTGGACAGAAAGTATAGATTAACCTCAGTTCAAGGAGGGAAAAAAGCGATAATTCTTTCCTGCATAATATATTTTTCATGTAGGCCTCTCCTTTTAACAGCTTTAACCAGAGTAATTCCATGTTACTCACATGCACATCAACTGTAGTGAATCAAGACTTGCAAATTAGAATTTTATTAGCCATAGCAAGGTTAACAAGTAATCTTTCAGTGTAATACTTCAATGTCATTTACTCTTCCATTTTATGACAGCAGCTCTTGATACCCTCAGGAAAGACAGAAATTATTCACTCTTAGTGGTCACTATCAACACATGTGGCCAATAGGTCTTGAAAGAGGAAGCCACTGTGGCAAAAAAATCATTCACAAACACAACTGCACAGCTTTGCATTTCTGTCAGAAACCTGAAAGCCTTAAGCAAATTAATTATTGTATATTTTTGCAGCAAAATCTCCTGACTAGTTTGAAACTAAAGTCACAATAACCAAAAATTTCCTCCCTCGAGGACAACCAATGGTATTTGTTCTTATGTGTTAATCTGTTTGAAAAAAAAGTCTGCATTTAAAAGAACATAAAAGTGCATTGACTGCTGCTTGTAGGGGCTGGAGCTACATATGTGGTATTTGTTATCAGCTTGTGAAACACATGCAATATGATAGTGAGAGTTCCAGAGAAAATAGCTAAGCAATAATTAAATCAATATGCTTACAAGATGCCAATACAGTTGTGTGTTTCTAGAGCATAGATCAACCTTTGACTCCTGTTCAAAGCTCTAAATCTCTACTTTTAGCTTGCACTCACTTTTTTTTTTACTTGAGAAGTAATTCTGAACAGTGGAGGCTCTTTAAGAGGAAAGAGTTTATCAGCCCACTGTTATTTTAGAATTGCGCACTTTCTACAAAGTACCAGGATTTCTCTCTGAAAAGTATTTTGAAATGGTGACCTTAATGGAGGGACTCCATGCCAGCAACAACTTAACTGGTGTGCTGGCTTCCAGACTGCTTCCAATATATCTTCATGGTAAATTCATTTGCATGATGTTTTTGTCAGGACAGCCAAAAGGCAATGTGCCCTCCTTGAGTTTGTAATAGATTTGCGTTCTGGGATCTATTTGAAAAGCTAATTCAACCATAACTTTGGTTGGAAAGATTTGTTTGGCTTCTATTTTATTTTGAATGCTAAAAATGCTATAAATTTTCTTTTAAGGGAAGCTTAAGATTCACTAATTCATTCTTCAATTACAATGGTATGAAAAAAGTGACAGGGAGATGGGACTCCAGCGATGGTGTGGCCATAATTTAACTGGAGAGAAGGAAGTGCCTTCTCTCCCCACACATACCCAGGCCCGTGGACTTTTTGACCCAGGGAGCTTCAGAAGACCTAGAGAGTACCTGAGAAAGTCCTTGACATTGTCTATTGCAATGGCATTGAACTGGCCAAGACTCTTCAGCTTCCTCAACTCATGTCTCAGCCATGGAAGGATCCTGTTTGACTGTACATGGCACATATCCCTAAATAAACTCATTTAAATAGATTAAGATCATTGTCATGCATGAAAAACGCTCAAATAGAGAAAATAAGACAGTGTGTAACATATCATCCCTCGTGATACTGAGACCACCACAGGACAATAGCCTCAAGCAAAATGCAGTAAAGAGAATAGATCGGCCAAGCAAACCAAATTCCTCATTCTAATCAAATGGACTAAAATTTGTAAATCAGATCTTATTCTCTCAGCTTTGTAGCTGGAGCTAAATAATATGGAAGATTTAGGAGAATATCCAGTTTTTTTTAAGCTCTGGGTAGGACTCATCTGCTGATGGGATTCAGTTGCAGCAGAGCAGAATCAGCTTCTCTTTCTAAAACAGGTATTACCTGAATGGCAGCTGAATGGATCTTTGAGATCCACAGGTGACACTGACAAAATCCTGATTTACTACAATGGAACCTAAGTCACTAAGACATCTAGATGCCTAAATTTAGGTGTCCTCATATTGTGGATCCCACTCATTACAGAGTGACTTGAATGGTTCATAGCAAGTCACTTCTCAAGTCACAATTTCTCAAACTGTAACACCCAAGAACCTAGAAGGTATGTCAAACCCCAGTTAAGCCTGAAAGACATTCAGAAATCAAATCAAGAAGTAAAAAAAAAATCACAAACTGTAGTTTTCACTTTGCACCGTATTTTGAGATATATTATTGCAATTAGAAAGAAAAATTGAAATAAAATCTGAAAAGTAAGTGCAACTAGACATCAAAAGAATGCATCTTGTTTCAAGGTCATAAAGATATTCTGTGGCATAGTGGGCTTATAATAAAAAAGCAAAATCCCAAAGCTTAGGAGAGCTAACTATAGTTCTGAGAAAAAAAATCAAAGTCTAAATGGTTCATGAATTGCAGTGAAAAACTACTGTCCACGTAACTAAACACTAAAAAAAAATAATACTGAAAAAATAATTCTGGTTTTGGATTTTGATAAATCTATTTCTTATACAATTTCTTCTCTGCTAATTTGATAATCAGTTTTTATCTGTTAATACTGGCTTGATTACTGGATCAAGTAACTTCAATGAGTCCTGTTTCTTGATTCGGTCAATGGCATTGGTACGAGATCTTTGGACTTCTTCACTTTTCATAATTGTGGCTTAAAGCTGAGTTCACACAGGTTTTATTCAGTAGAGTTCTGTCAAATTATTTTCCAAGAGTGTATCTGCAACAAGAGGTTCATAATATTACGGCATCCCTCAGTCTCTCAAGGTGCAGACATTCCCCCACCTCACACCTCCTCTGGGACAGTTAGGCAGGCATTAGTGACACACCATTCCTCTTACACTGGCAGCTGCATCTCCACTGCTCTCCTAGGAAGTTATAAAGCTTAATCACTCTCTGCTACTGGGAGATCCATAAAGGATGCAGCTTCTTAGAAACTGGTCCAATTTGTTTGATGTCATCATCCCTCAGGGAATTGCGTTTACGATTGAGTTGAGTATTAATGATCAGCATTCCATGTTCTAAAAATGGCAAAAGGTCTCTGGAATCGTCTCTGTAGCTATTTCTTGCATGCAATGTCAAGGATAAATATTAATAGGTCTTCTATAAATATAATAATTTGCCCTACAAAAAAAAAAAAAAANAATATTAATAAGTCTTCTATAAATACAATAATTTTCCCTACAAAAAAACCACTTCAAAGAGTATAAAATACATCCCAGCATCTTACAATCTTACATACACCAAATCATGCACAATAATGATTCCCTGTATAATGACGGTATTAAATGGTGTCCCAAATTTATGTCAGTGAAAATTCATTTAGTGTTTTTCACTTACAGGCATCAAAGGAAAACGAGTTAAGACAGTCCTGCTACTGGCTGTGACAGAAACATTTGTCTTCCAATGGCTGTAAATAAGAAAAAAGGAAATAAGGACTGATTGATAAAAATTTGACTGGAAAAAGGTTGGCCATTTATTAGTTTGAAGAAACTACTGTCCTAAATCTAATCTGAATAATGCACCATACTGGGAGAGAAGGGTTTCCATATAGCCCAAGGATTAAATCAATAGTCACAAAATTCAAGTTCTGACTGAAGCTTTTGACAACTAGCTTCTGATTTTGACGATTAGAAACTAGTTTATAGTTTTCGATTCTCGTCTAAAAGGAGTAGGATAAGGTCTTTTATTAAGAGGCAAAATAATGTAAGATTCATCTAGCGACTAATGCTCTCTATTTCCAATACCCTGAGAACAACAGTATGTGAGTTAATTTTAACATGTGGAAAGAACATTTAATTTTATCAGAAGGAAACAATGAAGAATCTAATTTATTCTCCACATGTGTGCATAACCCCCATTGATATTAATAAGAGTTAAGCAGCCTATGGAGAGGAAAATAGGGCTCCAGATGTGGCAAAATGTTTTAAGAAAATTATGTGCAGCTTTCTAATGACCACAAAAACTATTTATTTTTCTATATCAGCAGAGAGAAAAAAATAGCTTCATATCCAGCCAGTCATGAAATGTCTCTGGCTTTCCCAAGGCTATGTGTGTGTGAGCAGTGGGACACACACGGACACACACAGACACACAGACACAGACACACACACTCACAAATCTGTATACGGATGGTGTCTCACAGACACACAAGCATATCCTTCTCAGTTGTTGCCTTTTCCCAGCTAGGGTGATCCATGGCATAGGGTTGCTTGAAATTCCACTGCTCTTCCTACTGGCTGCTCTTCCCACCTAGGGGTAAAAGATGGAAAATTTTGCTTAATTTGTTATTTTTTTTTAAATGAGTGGTTAAAGTGCTGTCAGAGGTAGCCAACAGGGCCAATAAATACTGGTGAACAACCCTCTTTGCCCTATGCTATATTTGACTGTAATTCTACAGACTTTAGAGTAAGTGTGGAGGGTTAATCTCGATTAACCATGGGCAAATTTCCTCAGTTTCCCATTGGCACTCCTGAAGCGGGATGCGCTCTGACTTAAGCCTTAACATTTGTACCAGTCACTTCCATTTTCTTTTCAGGATGAACTGTGATATAAGAGGTTGGTCTTTTGCAAGTCACCCCATCTAATTATTCATTCCTCTGAGGCATTTCCTTCTGAAGGCATAAAAATACTTTGCTGTTTCTATGGTAGAGATCTTTCTCCTAATTTTCTGAACTTTATGAGAACACAGTGATCCTTATGCTCTTGTCCAAACCAGACACTGCTAAATGGGACCTCTGCAGACCCTGAAAGGGTTGTCCTTTTATTGGTGTTCACTGCAGAATTTTAACTGAATGTCATTCAACTTTCTTTTCACAGCATTCCCTGGGGAACTGCCTGGGCCTTGAAATCCTGCACTGCATGTTCTCTGCAGCCAAGAACTTGCAAACTTGAACCAAATCATCCTCAATGCTTTTACAGCCCCAATTCTGCCCAGCTAAGCTTACGACATGTTAATGATATTTGCACACAGACACTTATTTATGACTCTTTTACATGGCTTTCCTCCAATTTTATCTTTAATTTATTGTGCAATTTTAGAATCATATCATTTGAAGCATTTGCCTCTAATAAAATTCCCTAGAATTTGCATTTCACATAATGTTTTTGTATTCTTCAAAATGTCAGAATAATAATTAGAGCAGGACTTCAAGGTTTTGTTTCTTTTTTACATCTATGGCATGAAAGACAGGTTGGGTATAGGCACCTCTGTTTACTTTCCTTTTGAATCATAGACAAAAGGATCTTCAGTCACTGACAAAAGCTCGTTTGTACTCTGAATGTTTTCCTGTCCACTTAAGCTGATTTTATATAACATGCAAAATGACTATTCAATATTCAGTTAATTATGCACCAAATGGAGTAAGCCAAAGAATTAGCTTAATCAAGCATTCTTTTTGCCCTAGGAAAAAAATCCCAAACAAACCAATCCAACCAGAAAAAAACCAAAACCAGATAAGAGCTATGACAGGTATTGCAGATAGGCTCCTGGCCTGACTATCAGGAGACATTCATTCCCTTCCTGGTGGGGCTGTTTACCTCTGATGGTGATTTTAAACTGGAGATTTCATTTGGCCTTCATTTACTTTATCAGCTTTTTCCATTGTCTGTCTTAGATAGTTACTTAGCAAATTTCGAGTTACAGTACAGGCTATATATATATATATATATATCTCGAAATATTTATGGTAGAGATACACTTTTTACAAGCTTTTCATTAAAATGTTTCCTCAGTTGTGCTTTTATCTTTGTAGGTACAGACCATATATATATATATATATATATATTTACAGCAAAATACTTACGGAATAGAAATATTCCTTACTACCTTTTCATCAAAATGTTTCCTCAGCTGAGCTTTTACCTTTGAAGTCCAAATATGTGCCACCCCACCACCCTGCTCAGATCACAAATAACAGGTTTAGAATTACAGAAATACTGCACTGGGACCAAGACCTGGCCTTCCCTTCAAGGTCAGGGTTGTCAGATACTTAAATGGACCTGACTTAGGAAATTAAAAGGGGCCAACAGCTCAAATTGTGAGAATTCCTGTCCCTATTGCTCACTGTTTCTACTCATCTATAGCACTCTATAGTCTGTATACATGATAAGTTTATCTGGTTCTGAATGACAGACAAACCTGCTCCTCTTTTCCTTACATGTATTTGGTCTGGATGCTTAAAACTACATCAAAGGATCTCAGGCAGAAGATAAATGATTGGGAAAAGCTGACTAAAGATGCAAGGCTATCCATGATGCCACATCTTAGAAAGAAGTTGAACTTACTAAATCTAGGTTTCCCCAGGATAATGGTTCAATACCTAAGATCTGCAGAACGTGTTGGATACTTACTCTTTTCTCACAAACCCCTTAGAGCTCAAAATCCCATTTCTAACCTTCTTCGTGACTGAGAAATTATAAGAATAGATTTGTTGGTAAGCCTGTGGTTTACCAACCTTCTGGCTGCCCCTGGTGGAATGGTACTAAGCAGGTGTATGGGGGTTTTACTGCTTGAAAGGATGTGTTTTCATCTACAAATGCAACAAAAACTCTCAGTTTTTGACTAGGAACATTTGTCTCTCCTGGTTTATTTCCTCCTCCCTCTACTGCATAAAAATACATATTGACACTACCTTGTGGCATTACAATTTTTACTGTGGTGCTTTATAGTTTTCCAAGCACAGTAATTTTTATGATATGTGGTAGCTTAAAGGGAAAAGCAGTATCCAGCAGGGAAATGAAGGGTGAAACACTGGCCTCTTTGAAGTCAGTGAGAAAAACTATTACTACCTTCAGCAGAGGCAAGGTTTCAGTCCAAGCACTCAGGGAGAAACATGGAGCTATATATTGATTTTATCTCTTAGGCAAAACTGCAGAGAAGAGAAGAGAAGAGAAATGCGTTCATCTGGAATCTAGGATGGTTAATGTCAGCAGGCCTTTAGGAAATTGTGTTACATAGATGAATGGTATGTTGGTCCAATCAAACATCCAAAATCTCTACACTTGACCTCCAAGTCTATAAATGAAGAATAAAGAATCCAACTGCAAAACCCATTATAGCCTCTAAGATTTCTGTTTACATATGTAATACAGAGCAACCAAATCTGAACATATTTAAGAGTAAAACAGCCAAGTTTGAGGCTTCCCCAGCCTACAGCAGTAAATTGCAAAGTGTACGGAATTACATTTAGACAGTATTTTATAAAGCAGCAGTAAATATTTATAAATAAAAACCATATTAATATGGGAATTCTCCTCTAGTAGTTGCCCCTCTCTAATTCAAGATATTTGTAGCTAATTAAGAGAATATGGTCTCACAGTTAAACAAGGGAAATATTGAGATAAATAATTCATGAACATCTGAAGTAAATAACTTCTAAATAGATACTTTGACTAATTTACTTTTGACAAACAAATGAGCACAGCTTTGTTTTTGCAATAGTCTCATGAACACAATTTTCAGTTCTGTAGCTGAAAGAGAACTTATTTTGGACAACTGCTGGTTTAATTTCTAAAGGCTCTTAACACACAACTTAGGCAACAAAACATACAGCTCTACCACTATTAGGGAATTTTGAGTATGTGAATAAATTTTTGTATTAAACAGTTCTCAAATGCATCAGCCAAAATTTGGCAGTACCAAGAAATAGGGAGAATGCTGGAATAGCAAATAAATTCATTAATTAAATCCTGGTAGGTTTGCATATAATTCACATACAAGGAAAAAATGACAGGAGAGTTAAAGCAGCTCTATTCTGAACCTCACTCCTTCTCCCTTCTTAATGAAAGAGTAAAGTTGAGGCTTTGATATCACTGCTTTGTCATGGTAATTGGGAAGCTGTGAATTCAACATGATGACTTTACTGCAGGTTGAAGAAGTTGAACTATGAGAAAAAGAATTTATTTAAATGTCAGTCTAGATAAAAGGCCAAAGGTTAAAAGCTATGTGTTGTTTGTCATAGAGCTTCTTTTTAAGTGGGATGTACTTGAAACAATACGAAAATCTCAGTTTATGCCCATTAGGCCCATATTTCACATTGAGTTTGTTAAAACATAGTAACATAAGAATTAGAATACTCAGAAAATGAGAATGACTATTGCTGTGAAATTCATCAAAATTGTTTCTATTCTTGTTTTTCTCACCTCTTCTCCTATATCAAATTATGTAGTAGTGCAATTGCTTCCAACAATTACAGAGGCTGAGAGTAGCTCTTACACAAACATGACCTTCACAGTAAATCAGGATCCATTCTGTTTCAGAGAAAGGCAGTAGAAGCACATGGAGAAAAGTCCTCTTTTCCTATATGTGTAAGACTTGTTTGATACTAGTTGCCTGGACCAACGAAAGGTTTCACTGTCCAAAATTATTAGGGTTTATGGTTCACTAAAAAAATTAGACATATGCTTAAATATTTAGTAGTTTTGTGGTCCATCTCTGGAAAAATTTAAATGAAACAGTGTCATGTTCCAAAGTAGGAGTGTAATAATGACGTAAAAGAGAACTATACTGCAAATAGTCAGGACTCTCAAATTCTGTTCTCTAAGGCAAAATATTGGAAGCTTACTGATTATTATTAAGAAAGGAAAATCACACTGAAGCTGAATTTCACCTGAACTGCTTCTGCACCATTTACATTTTTGTAATAAAGTAATGGCAGTTACATAGTTGACTGGTAATTTCAAAATCTTTATCAGTTTCCAATTACAACTTAGAACTTCACTATAAAAAAACTTTGAAAACAATGTAATAAGGAAATTCTCTACCCCAGTGAACTCCCTATCTGAGATTTAATTAAAATAGGATGTATGAGACAGGAAGAAAGAAGAAAGGACAAATAGGATGGATGTTCATAAATTAGTCATAGCAGCAGCTTTAGCACTCACAAATGATGACTAGCCCATTTGCCATATGTTTTTTTTGCAGAGCTAATAAAATTCAATAGATGCCCCTAGTTTGTTCACCAATTGAAGGTGTGGAGCTGAAAATTGCACCAGGCATTAGGGGTCTCAAACCTTCCTCTTTGGAGTATGAGAAAAAAAGCAAGAAATCACAGAGAGTCTTGAACTACACCACCACCTGCTGTTGCAACCATTATGACTCACATAATTTATTCATACCCAAATACAGTGTGCATCTGCTATTTATTGATATTTTGGTTTATTTTTCTTATTATAGCTTCTGCTTATATTGAATAAAGTTTCCAAGCACTGTGGAGAGTATATAAATATGGATTATATTTTGCTTATAAAGGCCTTTCCCATTCTCAGCATCAGAGAATGAAAAATGCATTTCCTCCCTTTCCAGCTAAGCAATATAAACATCAAAGGAGGGATTAGCATTTTCAGTCTTTGCACTCAAAATCTTTGTGTCATATGTCTTGCTGTCTTGCACAGAACATTTATATTTCTATACCTATTAAATAACCAGAGCAGTGGGCCAAACATTTTTACTTTCCTCTTATTTACATAATTAATTAAATTCCAACATTTTTGCCAAGCCGTCTACACTCACACTGAAGTAACAACTGCCATTTTTCATGCTGAAATAAATTCATTACCTAGGACTCAAACTGCCATCCTCCCTGCCAGGTGAAAGTTTACAGCCCACAGTAAGGCACTGCTCCTGTGCTGTATTAACCCAGCTGTCAGAAATAGCGGATTATGGCAGATTCCATAAACATAATCCCAGATGCCGTGACTGCAAAACCAGGAGAGCCTTGAGGATTGTGCTGCAGCCACCTACAGGGGCTTGGCTGCCAGAAGGCAACTCAAACCTTGGCTGTTGTAGAGGATGGAGAGGGCTTGAGGCTGAGGAGACTCAAAATGTGCTGATTTCAGGCCAGATTCTTCTAGGAGGGCTCTTGTGAAATGGCTCCTGTACAATGGAGATTTCAACAGCTTAAAGATAATATTAATGATTGTCTGCCTTAGATTAATTTCTTTCAGATGAAGTAATCCAGGCTGATACAGAGATTCATGTTACTGCAGGCCCTATCTAGTGACCTTTCTTTTTTTGTCTCTTCTATACTTGTATTTTAAATCTTTTTCTGCAGCAGGAAGCATTCTGCCAAGTCAGTAAAATGAAAGAAATTCTACGCAGAGGTCTTTGCCTGCACTGTGAAAGTGCCTACTATGTCTAAAGTTGAATGAGAGGAAACCAGGATGTTAAATATGTGGATACTTAGCTATGCAATCAGCCATTTGGTCAACAGAGAAAAACTGGCTTCTTGAAGGAAAGCAGCACGGTTCTGCCTGCTTTCCTTTATTTGTTATTTCTAGGTTCTCAACCTGCTGTACAGGAGAAGGGTGACTTTCTGCTTGCTTTTATCTCATGAGAACATTAGCAACTATTTATCAGCTAGGGTTTGTCTTCAGAAAGTCACTGCAAGTTAGGTGTGACAGTGATGACCATACAGAGGGCTGGTGGCCTTTCTCACCTGCAGAGCCTTTGTTATGGAATAAGGACACAAACCAGTACATACCAGTTGGCTGGGGAACCAAGGCCACTCCACAGCACAAAAGCAGCACAGACGTCTCCTCAGCTGTCAAAGTCACTGTGTTTTGCACTAATGGCTCTTCAAATGCAGGCCCTCACCCTGCTTACGCTTACAATTTTACCAAAATACATTCTGCCACCAGAGTTTGCATGACAATGAAATTAAGCATGTACCTACATGCCAACAGATTTGAAAATACACTGTGAAAGAAAGTTACTTTCAAATGTACTTTTACTTATTTTTGTGTTTAGTTCAGCTCTTCTTGGGCTGCAAGACTTATTACTTGCTGTAATTCCATGGTGTTTACTCAATGTTGTTTATTGGAGAACAAAATGTCTGTGAGCTGTAGTTTGAACAGAAGTTTCACCATGCAGAAGTATGAGAGTGGATAATTAGGCTACAGAAATAACCGAATTCACTGAAAGTTTGGAGACACCTTTTAGGTATTTTCTGAGATTTCTTTTAGAAACAAGAGTCAGTGGGTTTGGGTTCCTTAAATATTCCAACTATTACTTTGGGCTTCCCATATCTATTAGTTTTTGGAATACAATGGCCTCTCCCACAGTGAGTCACATGTTATTTCAAATATCACATTGCTAGCCGAGCTATGGACTGAGGACTGGTTTGCTAAAACTTTTTTCATCAGCAAATTCTTTAATCTCTTAATTAGAAAAAAAAAAAAAAAAAAAAGGCAAAGAAACAGCCCCAAAAAACAAACATTGAAACTCTATCAGTAAAAACTATATTGAACCAATCTAGAAGCAAGGAAATCTTCAAGGAATCTTCCCAGGGATAGAAAACCAGAAGAGCTTTCAGATCTTTCTCATGCTTAATGCAAAGCATACAGTTTGGTAGTTTTCCTTCACAACTCCCTGTTAATGTCAAATGCAGTGTTCTAAAGTCACACATAGAGAAATGTGATTTTTCTGTGTTCCTCAAAACTTTTGGAAGCTGGGACTTCTCATCATAGTGCAGATATAATGGAAGCAGGCACTAAATTTAGTTCTATAGGGAGGGTAAAGTAGAAGATTTTTGTCAGAGTTCTATGAAGCATACACTTACAGAAAGCCCAGGAATAGTTTATATCAGAGTATTTAGTTTGCCATTAATAATTTATTCTTCATACCACGTATTTATAGCGTTAGTAATGGATATATCCACGCTCTGCACAAATTAAAAACAGGCAGAATACATTCACAGTTTCTGTAAAATACAACTGAGATTTGATAGCATTGTCTTTACTTTGCACTTTTTACACATAACAAGGCTGCTTTTGTGTCATTTAAATTTGTTTCCCCTTTGATCTAGTAATTTCCCCTCTAATTTCATGGCTTTTCTGTTCTTTGCTTGTAATGAGAAAAAGGCCATCCTGTCTTGAAATGTAAAAGAGTTTCTTTTAAACTACAGGGTATTTCACTCAACTTTATTAATTTACCCTTCAGTGCTGTAGAAACTGAGATTGCACAACCTCATACCTGCTGTTACCACAAAAATTATCAACAGTTGCCTGTTGATAATTTCAAAGGTACATACACTCATAACCAGACATGCTCATACTCATTGGTTTTGGACTGAAAATACTCCATTTTCAATTACTGTAATATCTGGAGCAATCATTCTTTGAAGAAATTGCTCTCTTGATTTATCCAGATCTATGCGTGGAAATATAATTTAAAATTAGTTAAGGAAATTCTTCTCTCTCTGCCAAGTCTCAGAAGAGTAAGGGGTTTTTCTCTGTTTCAGGTTATTTGCCCCTTTCCCTGCAGATTCTGACAGTGTTGTTAACACCACCATATTTCACCAATCATATGAAACACGTTCCCAAGAGCTGCTGGAGAAACATGAGGGCAAGAGAGTGCATTATGGAAGGGAGAATGAAGACATAGCATACTACAAGGTGGCAAACACTGGAAAGAGATATAGCAGAAGGAGCAGAAAAAACGACCACGTAGGAGACAAGCGAATCCCATTTGACTATTTGAAACATCACACACACTGCAAGTAACCATTTACTAGGACAGGCTTGGTGTTTACTGTATTTTGCGGTATTTTCCTACACCCCAGGTATCAGCCTGGTTTTATGACTTATCCACCTTTCTCATTTTGTCCTTAACACCCAGTCTTCAAAACGCGTGACACGCATTTTTTGGCAAAAGACCAAAATGCAGTGACACGCCTGTCCTGGTTTTCTGTCCGTACGTGGCAATTTACAGATTAATAGGAGTTGGTGCTACAGCCTGGTTTAAAGCTCGTTCCTTCTCACACGGAGCAAGCCGTCATTACAAAATAAGACCTGGAGGAGCCAGCCGGCCTCGGCCGCGTTGCCAGCGCTGCCGCGGGACCCCCGCGGGTGCGGGACCCGGGTGCGCCCGCAGCCGCCTCGGCGGGACCGCTGCCGCTGCCGGCTCCGCCGCTAGAGGGGGTCTCGGGACCTCTTTTCCCGAGGAAAAAACGGGAACCCACCGCAGGTTCTAGGGAGCCCGGGCTGTGTTTTGGCTCCGTGAGAGATGGGAAGCAGCTGGGCAGAGCGGGTTACGGAGCGGGCAGGCGGTTTGCACGCTGGTTTGGGACGCGGAGTAGCTGGGTGGGTAAGGCTTAGATTGCCAAAGAAACTTTAATGCGCTTCCTTGCTCCCAAAGTAACTTTGAGTTAGAGACTCCCTGTTACGAAACATGGAAGGCTTTCATAAATCAGCGTCATGGCAAATAGGTTGTAAGCTTCTAACAGATCCCGTGCCAGCAAGACGGTGTGCCAAGCCGCTCGGGTGCCCACCTTCCTGTAGTCTTCCCACCCTCGTTTTATAAAGTGAGATGGAAGCTTTGGCTGGCGATAAAACACTGGAAAAGGGAACGAGAAGGCAGTCAACAGGAGGAAGCCTCCAAGTGATGCTTTCTCGGCTCTTCCTCTTTACCACTTGCACATAAGACACAGGGCTGCGGCCCCGGCTGGTCGGCCCCAGACCCTCCGTGTCCCCGCTGGATGCTGGAAGCCGCCCCCGTGTGCCCCCAGAGCCCCCGGGCCGGGAGCGCTGCAGGGGAGCCGGGAGGGCGAACCCAAGGTGGGGCCAGGCTGGGGCCCCGCACTCGCTGTGCACCTGGCAGGGCAAACCTCGTGGTGGTGTGTGGTGTCGGCCTGTTTGCAAGTTCTTTTAATAAGAAAAACGGACGCCAGGGGAGAGGAAATAAAACAAAAATAAAAGGAAAAAGAGCAAAGGTGTGAGCTCGCCAGGAGGGAGGGAGGGAGAGCCCCGCGGGAACGGAGGGCAGCCCGCGGGGGCAGGAGGCGGACAAAGGGCGGCGGGGGCGAGGGGCGCAGC
>VZRO01007579.1:529630-577412 GCA_013397915.1 Daphoenositta chrysoptera
GCCGTGCCTTTGTTTGGGGTGAGGGAGAGGGGAGCCCCACGGCCGGCTCTCTCTCCGGGGGAGCAGCATCCCTCCTGGCTCGGGAAGGGGCGCGCCCGCGGCCCCCGCGCCTCCGCGGCCGGCGCGTTACCGGGAGCTCCCGCCGCGGGGTTCGGGGTGCCGAGGGCATTCAAAGACCAACGCGCATCCTCTGCCGTGGTCCCCGCGGTACGGGACCGGCCCCGTATCGCGCCCCGGCGCCTTGTGGTGCTCTGGGGCGGGCGGCGGCTGCCAGGCGTGCCACTTGGTGGGTGTTGTGGCACACCTCGCGTTTACAGTACTTCTACAGGACTGGGAACAATTGAATTCCCGATCCAGATAAAAAATGCTCCAGGTGACGGACTGCCCCAGGGTTTCGGCCGCGGGGGCCGTGCCGCGGGTGTGAGGAGCTTGTGGCTGCTCTGGGTTTTGGGGGTGCAGGGTGGGAGGCGGCGCGGCGCTCTGCCCCGCTCACGGGGGGCTGGCTGCGCTGCAGACCCGCAGGGAGGCGGAAAAGTTACGGTGCGTTTTTAACCGAGGCAGCCTGAAATTGAAAGCAGTGATACGAGAGTACCACTGCCTGCTGCTCAACTCACGAGCAGTTACTGTAATATTTAAGTTATGAGAAATTGGCTGACAGTAACATCCTGGCATTTTAGTGGGCTGAAGGAGTAAATAGAAGCATGAGCAACTTTGGGGTTCAAGGAACTTGTGACTCAGTGTTTTATTTGAGGTGCCAGACTGAGATTTTGTAAGAGCGTTTCCTAAACAGAGCAATATGTGCTGTGAACAGCAGACAAGCTCCTCTGACTATCAGTACAACTCTAGAAAAATATAAATAAATGTAAAGGGCAATGAGCAACTACGTTTTTTAAAAAGACAATGTGACAACTTACACAACATATTCTATGCCACTGTTCCAGCGTTCCACACGAACAAACAGGTCCAAAGAAGGAACTAGGTCCTAAAAACATTTTTTTAGCAGTTTTAACAAAAAACCACAAAGGTTGTCAGCCCTTATTGCCTTAACTCAAAAGCACCTGAAAGTAGGCACGAGAAATTCTGCCTTGTGTTCGTATTCACGATGCAAGAGTTGCAAGACCAGAATGAAAATAAGCAAGAATCCAGCCAACTTTATGGCTTGTTAGTGAAGGTACTCATTTGGGCAATGTGGTTTTATTTTATGTATGATTTGTATATTTTTACATCTAAGTTATGTGATAAAACCAGAAGCAACTTTAAAAGCCCAGACTGGAACCTGTGACTCTCTTCCTTGGTGCTTTAATCATTAAGCTGCCGAAGCACGTCCCCAGCTTGGAGAAAGCGTGTAGCTCCCTTGCTCCATGAATCTCCTGATCTTTCTTGCATACTGCTCCAGTGCCTGCAGAAAGATGCTGAACGCATACCTCTGAATCCCCTCTGGCTTGACTGAATCTGGGCTTCAGGATCTGTCTTGTGATTTGAGAGATGTGTCTCCCCTGCGGTGTGGGTTCAAATGCCTGAAATGCAGGGAAGAGTGGGAGTTCAGGCACATCCTTGGTGTGAGCAGTTGATGTCATCCAACTCCAGGTGGCCTCCTGCTCACCAGGTAAATCTAGTGCCAAAATTAACATCCAGCCAAGGAACTGAGCCCTGGGCTTTAGCTGTACATCATTAAAAGGTGTACATACATCAGGGGGTTGACACCTGACAGTATCCTGCTTTGTAGGAAACCCTTAGTTATGGTCTACAACAGTTTATGGTTTATCTCTTGTTTTGTGTTTTTGCAAGAGTGAGCACAGCTGAGCCTTGGCCCACGCCTGGGGCTCTTAGGTGCCACAGTAGTACAACCAATAAATACTCAAGTACTCCATAAAGCAGCTGAGTGCCCTTGACTTTCATAACGTATGACCTTGGAGTGGTTTCTGGTTTTGCTCCAGTTTATTCAATCTATATTTCTTCTATGCGTATACTAACCAGAAGTTAAATTTGCTGCAGCCTGATAAAGTTTCCAATATTAGTAGACACACCATATCTGAGTATGTGCAGCTGTATTCTGGCTGTCTGTGGTTTAAGTTCTCAGAACTCAGCAAGTCTTGCAGCATTTTGTTTACATGGTCTAAACAAACAGTCTTGCCTTAAAATTTAACTTGGTAGAATTTATATGTATGCTTAAGTTGCCAATATGAAGATTTCTAAATAATATAAGTATTTCTATTCCACAGAAGAGGGAAGGTTATATTACCACTATACATTTTAGTAATAGCAAAAGGAAGTGAAGTTTGAGGTTGATAGCAGAATGCCACACTGCAGAACTCAGCTCCACCACTACGTATGAATGCTGCCAAAGCTTGAGAATGTGTTACAAGTGACCATTTGTGATGTAGCATTTCTGCTTCAATTCCTGCCAATTCATGTCAAATGAGAAAATTAAACGGTTCAAATACATTTATTGTGAGGAAGCTGCCCAAGAATTTTATGGTGTAGATATTCTGCTTGACCACTTATATTTCTGTAAATGTACAAGTGGGATTTATAGTCAGCACTTGAACTCGTGTCTACACTAAAGGTCAGAATCTGGTTCTGTTCTGGAGTGGTTATTTATGGGCACTACCTGCCCAGTATCATGGCAGGGTGGTGAGCTGTAGCTGTTGTACAGATGGGGTGCTAACATGCATGGAGAGCTATGACTTCAACTATCCACTAATGGTAAAGCAAATACTCATACTTAGAAGGCTGTTGCTCCTTTGATTTCACAGCTGGAGGACCAGTCCCTCCTTCAGAGCTTGTGTCTGTGCTCTGTGTACTCAGCTCAAGAGCCACTGTGAGGCTGCTAATTATAGGTTCAGTAGTATTAGGTACTTGTTACAGGCCCCATCTGACAGAAGCCTATGAAGGACTTTTTTCAGTAAGCTGGCACTCACCGGTAACAAAATCTACAGGAGAGCCGTGGGTATTTGTATTGTATTTCTTCATATACAGCTCTCTGCTTTTGGTAACAGAATTGAAGCTGCCCTGACTACCAACTGTTGTGTTTGAAGTGGCTGGGGGAGAAAGAGGGGTAATATGCTGGGGGGAGAAGGGGGCATGGTAAGCAATTACACTAAGTATTCTTCTTTGGACCTTGGATAAATCTGCACACCATATAAAAAGCTGAAATTATAATTACTTCCACTGGGAATTCCACTTTACTTTCTTGTAATCTCTTCTTTAATGCATACCCAGGTGATCTATTAGCCGTATTCATTGCAAACCCCTAAATTTTGTTCTTCTCCCTAGATGAGGTGCTGATTTGACCGCAAGCAGCATCTTTTCTTTCTCTCCTATCCTCTGAAGAGAACTGTGCATGTTTTCATGCTTTCTTTCATGCTGCAGTCTCCTTAAAATAGGCATTCCCTTGCCACTGGCCATCTTAGTGGTGACCCTTATTCTCACTCATTATAATCTTTGTTTTTAAAAACTTTTTTGCTGTTACTGAAACTTCTCGGCTTTTTCCCGGCAAACAATTCACCTCTCCCCCTTTGTCACTAGCTGCCTCCAGTTTCCTCCACCCAGTAGCCAAATACTGATTACACAGAACTGATGGACTTGAGACTTGACTTTCTGGAATGTAAATAGAAGCTTGAGTGAAGAGACCTTTGTGGCTGTGCCTGCTTTGCTTCTCAAAGAAGCAACAAACGCAGCGTGTTTCCCACCTGGCTCTGTGCAGGGGTATTTCTAGCCATTGTACTTCTTTGTGCAGTTATGCCATCCAAAGTTAGTACAAAGGGGCCATAAATCCCAGCTGCCTTTAAAGCTGCCATTCTGCTTGAGAGGTCTTATGCCAGGTGGATAGGTTGGATAGCTTGGGCTGGCTGTCAGGTGAGGGTCCACACCGAAGGTAAATGCAAATACAAGCCTGAGAAATGATAATGTGTAATCAGGCTGCCTCCGACAGCAGGACTCAGGCTTTGCCAAAACCTTTGCATGAGCCTGAGCCTGTGCTGTGAGAGTGGTAACACTGCAAGAATTTGGATGAAGACCCAAAGCAAATATGTAAATGTATGTGCCAGTGTACCCAGTATTTTGTTTTTCTTTCAGCTCCAAAGACAAGTTCGCTGGTGTTAGGCTGAAGGGATAGCTCAGCATATTTCTGCTTCCCATTGAATTGGTGCTTCTTCATGTGCTTTGTTAGCATTTTGGGTAATACCTGTCAGTAGGGCAGGTGATGGAGTTAAAACACAGAGGCAAGCTTTCTGCTACAGGCCTGGAGAAAGGCTTGTGTGTTTTGTCAGGGTATTTTTACTTTTCAGTTGGGTTCACTGCTCTCATAAAAGATAGCTGGTTCTCCCCACAACCCCTGTTTTTGTAAACTCAGATGCTGTATAGAAGACAATTATAAAGTCAAGTCACTGATTATTGATGGTATTTTTTCTTAATTGAAAATCAAACATTTTTTTAGTCTTGAAGCTCAGAGAAAAAGGCCTTTAAGTATCATTTAAGCAGTCATCCTTATTTAATTAGTAATTAAGTTTATGGTTCATAAACTAATACTTGCAATAAATTGAAAGGCAACAAATTGTTGGGTTTTTTAAAAAAATAAATGAGCACGAGTTGTTTAAAGAGAGCATAGTTCTCAACTATGTGTTTTTACACACCCTCTACATTTTGAGAAGGATAGAAAAACTTATCAAGGGAAGAAGAAAAATCTTTGATGGTTCCAGTAACTTAACAAGGTCAAAATAAAATATTAAAGGCTCATGACTCTCTGGGGGTCATGAAGGTGCTATGATGTGAAATAGGCAGATATATTATAAAAATGAAAGTCAACATGGACCGATTTTAATTAAGATGCAAGCAAGTGGGAAGAAATGAAATTACTATTGTACAGAGATTCAGAGAGATTCTAATAGGGAAAAAGATTAGTAAATGAAAATAGGTGTTTATTCTTAATGATTTAATAGAAATAGTGTTGTGAAACTGGCACATGAAAGCTATTTAAATCATGCTGTCATTATGCTGATAAGGTGCTACTTTTGATTTTTAAAAGGGCAATAAAGGGGTTTTTTTGTTTCTGTTCCTCATGCCAAGCTTCTGCTGGCCAGGGTGTTCTTGCTCTAAATTAAAGCTGAAGTCTTTTGTATCTGATGATTACAAAGAACTCACCATTATTATTAAAAATAATAAAAATTCAAAAGGGAAAAATGCTAAAGTACTTCATTCTGATGTAGTGATTGATTCAACAGTTAGTTACTGAACGTGTAGGCTGTGATTATTGAGAATAAAATAGCCTGGAGACTGGTACAATGCATGTCTGCTTCACAATTTAGCTTATAAGCACTCATGCTCTGTAAAGCAAAAGTCTTATTCTTCTTGTGGCTCTGCTTGTCTTGCAGACATATGTGGAGGATCAGCTGAACAGTCTTTCATGCTGTCAGGCTGATGACCTTTTTGGATATCCGTTCTATTGATGAGTTCCTGCCTCCTGTTTGATGGTCCTAAGGAAACTTGCATTTGCCAAATGCTGAGAGGTTGTAGGCAGGAATGTTTTTACATTGGTGATTGTTACTGGTGAGTCGTCTTGTATCCCCATGCCCATAATGTTTTACATGTCTGGAATAATAATAATAATTTGGCTACTATGGTACATAGGTAAGTCTTAAACCTGGTGGTTTAGACAAATTTTTTTTTTTTGAAGTTGATTTGTTTATATACATACCTTTGGCTAAAGGGCAGCACTGGCTGGATTGGCCTCACTTGCAACACTGAATGCTGGCAGAAGCTGTTCCCATGCTGGGGAGCCAGTCTGTTGCCACTCATTCTTCTCTTCTACAAAAGCAAGAGATACTGAGGAGATTAAATATTTGGAGAACTCTGTGTTAGGGAATGGCACATTAATATTGCATGAAAAAGCTTTTGTTGCAGAGAAATGTAGCAGGATTTATACAAGAAGCTATAAATCTGTAATTCTAGATATATCACATTTTTTACAGGTGTAGTCACAGTTTGTCTAAGAATTATACAGTATCTAGTGTAAATGTATAGTTTTCACTGCTATGAATAATGACCCCTTCTTGCTGTCTTTTTCTGACCTTTGATTATGAGAATGTAAATTTGAATGTTGCATTTGGAGGTGGTTATTACCAACTGTGAATCATGCAGAGTTCAGCAATAATGGTTTCATCACCCTGTTTTACTCAGCTATAGCCCAAATCCCAGGGCTGGAGGCTGAGTGTATCCCTGCAGAAGGAAACTGATTTTGCAATAGTGTTCTCATAACATTAACACACTTCAAAGTTTGCTGATGAAACTTGACAGCGCAGGCTGATGTATTTGGTAAGGTAAGGAGAGGTTAAAGGGTTTTTAAAATTCAGAAGAATACACAAGTATCACATGCCTTGCTTCTGGTATTATTGATCAAGGTCATCACAGAAGAATCAGTTTAGTAAATAAGACATGTGTTCCGAGGATATCTTTATCAGGCAGTCCAATTCCACAGAGACAAGGCGTTTCCAGTATGGTGCTATTTCTGACAGTGCAGAAAGTACTAGGTGGGCACTTTCTTATCATCAGTAAATCACGTGTCACCTGCTGTGACCTGTGTGTCAAGTCACATTTCTCAGTTTCTTCTTACAAGCTTGTCATGTAGCTTTCCTCTCCTTCCTTCTCATCTTCTTGTTGGCTGCTTAAACATCACTTGTAGCTTTTAGATAAAGTGAAGTGTGTTTGTGGTGTTTCACTTTTTATTTCATCACAGAACAAAAATGGATGTTAGAAGAGATGGAGGCCTCAGTTTGTAAATGAGGCTCAGTTGTTGAACAGATATTAATTGCTAAAAATGTGTCTTATCTTGGCAGATCAATTGGTTAAATGTTTGGCTTTGCGTATGGCAAGGAAGAAAAATGACAAGTCCATGTCATGTACAGGTGTATATGGCACAGCCATGGCAAAGGCAGGCAGAAGGTAGAAGGTAGTTCTGCCTGGGAGAAGGTGGTTCTTTTCCAGCAGTGTGCTGTGTGCCAGAGGATGTGTGCTGTGCTCAAAAGCAAAAGCAGCCCAAGAGCTCTTTCAGCATTAAGTTTGCCATCAAAAGTCATGGATGTCTGCTGTAATATTTTACTGCGGTGTGAAGCTGTACTGATTCCACCCTAATTCCCCAATAAACTAGATCAGATTGCCCCAAAGGAAAGAGGAAAGGATGGAGGAATCTTGGGAGACCCAGACAAATTCTCAATTTTCAGCTTCTCCAAGGCATCAATGTGGTTGCTGTTAAAACAGTTTGAGTGGAGCTTTTTGTGTGGCTGAGCCCTACCTTTCTGTGCATGTAGCACTGGAATATTTTGCCATATTCTAGAGTGCTGTGGCTGCACAGGCAGTGCCAGCCCTTGCATGTCCCATTTTTAAGCAGTTACAGTGTGTGTAATCATGTATAACTTAATAGCAAACCATATCCTCTCCTTACCAGGAGTTCAGGGTTTGGCACTTCCTAAAACATTAACTGTGGACCTCTTTGGCATGGAAAATTAGAGATGCTGGTGGCTGACCTGGGCTGATAGCACATTTAGACAACTTTACAGGAGAAATATCCATCTACCCCTGTTAAGCACAATGATACCAGCTCTGCCTGAAGTCCCTGAGCTGTATGTAAGCTGGGAAGCTGGTGAAATATGTACGCTATAAAGCTGCTGTATTCTTTAACACTTCCTTATGTATCCACTGATAGTCACTGTGGGAGATAATCTACTGATCTGACCTGTCGTTGCTGTTCTTATCTGTAGAGCTGGTAAAATTACTGCTGCTGAATCAGCACACCTTCACTTTTAGGGCCTGAGTTCTAAAGCCAAGGGCTCCTAAAAGAGAGGAAAAATTGGATGTTCTGTTTTGCAGGTTAAAAACAAAACCAAAACCCGCACCTGTGTTACAGGGAGACCTGGTAGGAAAATCTGACTAATCATGTGCTGTATTGAAAAGCATATACATTTGTCTCAAGCTCCCTTTCTTCCTTTGATTGAAAGGCTTTTTCCCTCTTCTCCTTTGCCTTATGAATACATGAACCAGCTGGATTTATGATCCAGCTACAGCTGGATCACATTTCATTCTTTCTGATTCCAGTATTAAGGCTAGCAATTAATGAACTTTCAAGAGCTAGAACAGAATTTTTCATATAAGGTTCCTCAAAGCTCCAAGCTTTAGGGCTTTACAAAAAACCTGAATGTTGCAATCAAAATTTTGTAGTGCACAGAAGTGTCATAAAGCTAAATTAATTATTTGTAAAAGATTTGGTTTGTTAATGAAAAACCCTTTATGAAGAGAAGGTGTTAAGTCCTGACCCTTCAAGCTGCTTGGTCCCTTCTGTTCCCACTTCATCGAGTTAGTAAATCAGCAGCTACTGGATGGGGTATCTGCTTTTCTGAGTATTTTTATGCAGTTTCCATTAAAGTAGCGTCTGCTGTTATGATGGGTCAAATTATTATAAGCTATGTGGTAAAACTCCCCTCATCCAACTACCTAACTTATTTAATATTCAATTTATTTAGATTATGTATATATAAAACATGTCAGTTCAATGGTGATGAATTTCCAAGGATTATGTACAAAACTCAAATTATATGTAATTTCTATAAATACCTGCTTCTTGAGGGAGCATACTCTCCATAACTCCTGATCTTCTGCCAGGCAAACCAAGGTGATGGACAGCTTTTAGCATCATGATGTGATAGCTCTCTATTTGTTTTATTTTGCAGTCTGAAGCATGTAGTTAGAATGTTTCATGTTGACAAATTTATTTACTGAAAGAATATTGAACCCTATGATGTCTTAACAAAAAATGGATAGATAAATTGCAATTCTAAGCTTCCTCGTGCTCGTTCGTGTCTAACGTATTGGTGTATGTTGGAAATTTTGCTGAAGTTTAGAGAATAACTATAAATAATGAACTAGAACTGGCTGTCATGGATGAAATATAAGGCTGGAAGATATATTAAGCCATGGAAATAGTGACTGACAGGCGTGCTTTTCTCTCCTGTTCCATTATGACACTAAAAACAGCATTAAATCAGTAAACCATTGAGAAATAAAGATAGCTGGAGGATGGAGGTAAGCAGATGTCTTATTGGTGAGAATTCACAAAGTTATCTAGACAAAAAAAAAAAAAAAGGTGTTTTTGTTTTGGTTATACAGAAAGAAGAATCAGGATCCTGAACTCTCCTTACAAAGCAGGTTACTGCATCAGCCTATGTTATTTACCAGGGTGGGAATGTATGTTTTTTTAATGTAGAATTGCTGGTCATTTTGGTAGTAGATGAGTACACCTAAGCATGGGAGAGAGAAAGCCTGATGCAAAATGATGAAAGTTGGGTTCAGGCCTTACCTGGTGTTTCTGAGTGAGCACATGAACAGATGATTTCTAGGCATAGCATCATAGCATCAGTGCCTGGCCACAGAAACTTAGATTGCAGCCCCTTTTGCTCCCATTGAACCAACAGGTGACTGTCAAAGTGAAGAATGATCTGTGCTGTGGTAGCATTTTAGGTACACATGTGATACAGGATTTCTAGGACACGAAGTTTCAGGGTCTTATGGAACTCTCCAAGAGCTGCGTTTCCATCGACACAACCCCTGGAGTGACCACTGTGGTGGCTTTTCCTGTAGCAGTTTGAGTGATTTCTCCTGTAGTTTAAAGAATTGTGAATACATGAGGTTTTCTGGGTGTGCTGTTGGGTAGCATGGCTGCCTCGTGCTTTTGCACATTGCTAAACAGTTGTTTTACTTCCTTTCAGAATTGATGGATTAGTTCATTCAATAAGCTCCAAGAAAGAAAACGCATGAAACTCTCCTCCCAAATCCATTAAATTGCCTTATACCATTGATTTTAAAAATAAGCCTGAAAAAATGAAGTAGAAGTGCAAAACCAGTGTTAAGTGTATTATTTTTAATGATTATTGTAACAGTAAATCTTTAAGCAGTGGCAACTTAAGGAATCAACATATAGTGTGTGATTTCTTTTAGCACTACAAAATATGGCAGATGTGTATGGGTTATATATGGGCTTGTTTGCACGTGAAAGGTATTTTGAAAAAAAGGTTGTAAGAGCCAAAATGAAAAAAAAAATATTTTCAGACATGGAAATATCATGGAATAGTTATTCTGGAACAGCTATTCCTGAACACATTTCAGTTATGTTATAGTAATGTAGATCATTTACTTGAAAGGTGTAGAAATACAGCATTAATTATACTCATTTGTTGAGTAACACTAAGCGTCTGATCTTTCTTTTTCCTTTCTTTCTTTTTCCTTTCTGCTGGATCTGTTCTTGAAAGCTCATTTCTCCCTTTTTTCAGAGACAGAATGCATTCCTGGCATCAGAAATTGAAAACTGAACCTGCCATTTTCAAGGATTTTTTTCTTCTTTTATTTAGTTTTGTGTTCTTTAGCCCAGGAGCTGATCACATGATGGTCTAACCGTAAGAGGATGAAATGAAGATAAAGATGATTAATTTCAGAGTAAAACCCTGCTAAACAAAACAGGTCATTCTTTGTTAGAAGTGTTCATAGGCATGTGAGAGGTGCAGTCAGGACTGGAGGTCTACTTTGCTGAATGTTGTTGAACAGGATGTTATAATTACTACTGTATCATTTATGCTGACAATACATTTATATAGAGATCAGGTGAAAAAAGCACAGAGAAGTTGGTACCTGTATAAATACAGAATAAATGCCTGTTGGGGGAACAAAAATCTTGTAACTTGAAAAATGCTAGGAGCATGTGTGTGTAAACAGTCAAAATGGTAGAGAACTGGCACACTTTTGCTAATGACATGTATCCAAATGTGTGTGTATGTTTAAGAAAGTAAAAGGAATGAGAATGTTTAGGAAAATAGCAGGAATTTGCTCCCTGCCCCCCATGAGCCATTTCTTCTTGAATTCTGTTAACTAAGAAGAAGGAGGCACATTGTCTTTAAGAGTCGCTGCAGAGAACTTGGGCTTATGGAAAACCTTTTCTGTCTTGTGTTTGTTTTAGATCCTCTGATCTCTTTTGGTTTGATGAGTGTGTGTCATCACTTGGTATTACAATTGCTTCCTCTTGCTCAGATGTGACAGTAATAAATACGTTCACTGAAAGTGTAATTTAAAATTTATATTATACACAGTTATTGGCAAGTACTGTAGCCTAAGTGATGAAAATGAGGGATAGTCTGGTTCAGGTTGATTTTTTTAAAAAGAATTTATTTGACTTATCAATATGCATAATAAGCTTATGAAAATAGACTTTTCAAAAATTAAGTAAGAAAAAACTCAATATAAAATGATTGTAAGTGTAATTGAGTAGTGTAATTTACTTTCACTTTACAGGAAAAGGCTTTCAGGTCCACCTCTTAAGCAGCTTTAGAAAATGGCACACTGACTCCTGACAGTAGTGTATTGATTGAAAGCGTCCAAAGCATCTAGAAAGCATAAGTGTACATAAATTTGTCTGAAAGGGATGTGTTTTGTAGAAGGAAACTCCATCACTGTCTAGGGTTTGTAGGAAGTATATTAACTTCAAAAGTACTGGAAACACTATAATATATAATTAAAAGCTTGGTAACAGCAGGATTTCTTTAAAAACTCTTTTTTTCATCACCCTGTAAATACTTAACTAATCTTCACAGCACCTGTTTCACAACTGGGAAGAAATTAGGCAGAAAAATTGAACCTCTCAGCTACTGTCATGAATAAAATTAAAGTCTACACGGAGTAAAAATAGAAGATTCTTCAGGAAACAGTCTCTGTTCATCAGAGAATGAATCGAGGTCCCTCCTTGAACCTCATTGGGAACTTTACCTCATATAAAGGAACTTTACCTCATATTCTTTCCCCCACTTGTATAGTTTTGTGTAGTAGTGTGTCCTAATTCGTCTTACACATTTTTGGTTCTTTTTATTAAATCAGTTTACGACATGCTTTGTGTCAGTAAAATTTAGATAGATTTCTTTTTGTTTATTCCTCCATTCTCATATGTACTGTCTTCCCCCAGATGTAAAGCTTTTCTAGGCTTTGGCTTGGGGTTAGGCAGACTTACACTTAAACCAGTTAAGTAACTGCAAGAAATGTCAGTGACATGAACAGTGTTATCCTGGATTTATGTTCTAACAGTTACTTAGTCTGATGCTGACTTTCCACATCCTTGATGATCAGATTGTTCCCTAGTAAACATTTCAGAACAGATTTATTCACTGCTACGTACTTAAAGAAGTTGGTGCTGTTCATTTCTGGGGCTGTTGAGCACCATTTGGAATAGCAGCTGCTGAGGTAACGATTTGGACATGTCCCCTACCATCCTTGAAAGGAGAAACATCGTGGGCGCACAAAACCTTTCCAAAATATCAACGACATGCAAGCCTGAAAGCATTTGCATATTTTATTTTAACAGATTTTTTCCCACCATGAGTATGTTTATCTTGCTTGCAGATTCTGAGTTTGTTTGTGTGGTGTCACGCAGGAATGACTTCAGGACTTTCTGTATACCCGGGGCTCCCATAAGCTCAGGAGCAAGGGCATTTGCTTTCTGATTACCTGCCAGGTTGTGACAAACTTAAAGAAATATGATCTTACGGGTAAGACTCAGTAGTCAGCTCAGTTTACTGTATCCTGTGATTTATTGGAGCCTACAGTCCATGTAATGGGAGATGCCAGCTCTCATTTGAGGGAACTTTAGGAAAGAATGAGAAACTCACCTTCAGGCCTGGACCAGACTTCTGAAATGCTGAGAAAGAAAGAGTTTTGTAGTGAGGTTATTACTTGAAACCAAACCAAATTTTAAGCCAGCCTCTCTTCATCCCACTGCTCCTCCAAAACCAGCCAGACCTCCACCCTTCTGCCTAGTAAACACACCAGTCTTTATAATCCCTAATCCCAAGGGACCAAATCTTGGGGAAAATCAGATGAGTCCATCCATCAGAGAGTCTGGCTGTAAGTGTTCTATGAGAAGTTAAGTTCTAGAACTAGTTGACCTGTCAGAGCAGTGTTCAGTTCCTGTCAGTGCAAAAGGAAATCAAAACAGATCTGCTACTAAATGTCTGAATCTATAGTTCTACTCCTGGGTTTATATTGTCAGGGGTATTTTTTCTTTGGACAGGCTTAGTAAGAGGAATATAAAAATCAGCCTTAGAATGGTACAAGTATGAGGAGACTATCTCCAACCCTGCGCTGAACTTTGTCAAAAGGTCTTGCTCATGCTGGTCCTTGCTCTCCCTGACTTTGGAAATAGAATAAATGTAGCAGAAGGTAGGTGAGCTGAAGAAGTATGAAGGGGGACAAACAGTATTCCTGTAAGATGATTTTGTCTCCATTCTATTTTCCCTGTTCTGGGTCCCTGTGCAGGATATGAGCCCGTGCTGGGCAGCTGGCAGTAGCAGAGCAGCCAGAAGGGCCACCAGAGCTTGTTGGTGCAGAAGAGCTGCAGCAGTGGCCACAGGCTCAGCCACAGCCCCGTGTCCTCCTCACACCTGCACCCACCAGCAAGTGCTGCATGAGGATAGGGAAAATGCATGGAGTAAACTCCTGCAGGATATTCTGCTGGCATCCAGAAATCTCTGCCTTGGGAACTTCCTGACACAAAAAAGCTGGGCTCTGAAGTTTAATATATATTTTTCATTCTTGCATTTGATGTCACAAATTTGATAAGTTGTTATGTGGACCCGTGTAAACTTTGAACATCCTGTGAGGAAGAGCTCCAGACTTTGAATGTGTTACGCACAAAGATGCATTTTTCAGTTGCTTTAGAACCAGAAAAGGCTAATTTTATTTCATACACCATACCGCTTTTATTTGAATAACCAGTGAATATTAGTTTTTATACATGTGTGAAATCTGAAGCAGCATAAAGCCCTTTATCATTGTGCCACAGTCAACTCTTTTCAAGCCTGAAGAGTTAGAGGGTACTTGAACAATCCTTGTTTGGGATAGCCTACCTGTCTTTGGTCGTCTACATTTATTACTCTTTTCCTGTCCTCTGGTAATCTTATAAAAATGGACCAGAAATTAAAACAGTCATCACGCAATGGATGCATTTTATATTTATTCCACTGAAATTAGGATGTGTTCTTGGTTCCTTTGTATTTGCTTTTCTTTTTCATTTGTGGTATTTTCATGCTTTTATGAGAGTTGTGTTGACTTGCCTAATATAACATATTATCGTGTGTCTGCCAATACTGTTCTTTCTAATAGTTCCTACCAATTTGCCCAGTGCAAATATCAGACTGCCTGATTTTTTTTTACTTTCTCTTGGGGCCCTTTATAAAATGGTCATGGTGTAAGCCATTTTGCAGTCCTTTGATTCTGAGGCAGTTTTAAAAGAGGCAGTTACTCACAGTGATGTTTCATCCACGAGTTCCTTAAGGATGCTTTCATGGTATCTTCTGATCTGTGCAAATTGTTATTGTTCATATGTTTGTTCTATAGCCTTTTCCACTGAAATCTCCATTTAAAATGGATGATCCAACCTGTACCTCATAAAGAAATGCTCTGACATGTCAGCTTCTCTTGGTTCTGGGTTCTCTGTGTGCAGAGCTCAAAATACCTTTTTTCTGCTCTAAGTGCTGCTTTTATCCCTTGATCATCTATTGGGCCAGACTGACAGGCTTTGCATTCAGATGTGAAAAGGGGGCTGTGGTTAGTTCTTGTGTCTTCTCATAGTCATTTCGCAAGCTGTCTTTTGACTTACCCAATTGTGGTTTAAGTTTGCTTTCGTTTTGGGTTGATTTTTTTTTTACTTATTTATTCAGCAATAGGTCATGAGTCTTTCTACTTCCTTCATTTGGACATGACTCCAGCTTTCAGAAGGATGTTTTTTGCTTCTCACAGCCTCTCATACCCTGTTGTTCAGCTACACTGGCTTGCTTTACCACTTTCCCAAATCCTTTTTTGCTATGTTGCATGTATTTGCACTCAGCCTCCAGCATGGTATCCCTGTTTACCATATTACCTGGGAAGGTTTAATTCTCTTAGCTTCCCCATTTAGTTAGCTTCCTTTTAGCAAGATTTAATGTATCCTCCAGGGTGACTTAAAAATCCTATTTTGAAGGTTTTATCAGTCCTGTCAAAATTTCCTGGTATGTGTATCAACACTACCTACAGTTACAAACCCATTAAAAAAGTCCAGACTGTTAAGAGCTGAGTGTGGCTGTGTAAGCACGTGTGTCTGTTTATCATAGATAGGGAGGAGATAATCGTTCTTGACAAGAAGAATAATTCTAAGTGTAGAATCTAGGCAGTCAAAGCTGGGTTTTGCTTGTTTTTACCAGGCTCTAAACCAGCAGAAACTGTCTCTTCAGATGTGATGCTGCCGGCTCCAGCACCTGTGGCTGCCTGAGGGTCAGCCAAGCTGCCTTTGTACCCAGAGAGTCTGGGAAGGGAGATCTCAGTTTTGAGCTACTGCAGTTTGGAATTTGGATGAAGTTGGTTTAGACTGCTTCTACAATTAGACATATATTTTTTGGAACCAAAGTGGGAAAACTTTATTCCAGGAAGAACCTGGAGCACTCCCCTAAAACAGCATGTCTTTCTCATATCTGACTGTGATAAATCCATCTGAGGAGTCAGTAAATATTAGTGAAGAGCCTTAATAAGTGTGGACTGATGTGGTCCACAGAAATTTACTAAAGTCCTGTCACTTAGCTGTGGTACTGCTTTTGATAAAAAAGCTTTTTAGAGAGACAGAAGTGTAGGGTTAATTGGATAGCATCATAAGACATCACTGACACTGCTGCTTGAAGGGAAGAGAAACTGAGCGGGATTAGAGATTTGCAAACAGTTTAAAAGAAGAAGGTAAAAGAATTTCAGAAAAGATGAAACAGTGAGCAGACATTCTTCTTTAAACCAGAATGATGCCGTTTGTTTAAATTTAATAGCAGACTACAGATACATATACATGTACTCAGAAGCTGTCACATTACCCAGCTGTTAATCTTGATCTGACCTGTTCCAGGCAAGCGCTTGCTCTGTGAACTTTTTTCTTTAAACTTCAAATGTGAGCTCGCTTTATGATAATATAATTTTTTCCATGCTGACTTTCTGAACCTTCCTCTGTGTGCTTGAAATTTACAACATTGAGCTTTATCTGAAAGCAAATTTATTTTTAGACCTTGGAAGAGAATAGTTCAGCTGTGTGAGTAATGTGCAGAGACCGAGCAGCCTGGAAATACCCTTCTCTGAGAAGCACCTCTTCTTGGCTGGTCACATTTGCTTTCAGTTTCCCCATGAAACAAAGACGTACGGGGTGTGTGGTTTCAGGTTGCTTATTTATAGTTTAAGAATACTTTTTTAATATGAGTGTAAGCGGTGTGGCTCTATGCTAATTAAGGAAAAGCTGACACTGAAATATGTTCTTGTTAATGGCTAGGGAGGTCTATTCAAGAAGCAGCAGAAATAACACCCTCGAGGCTTCCATCTGACTGGGGTGATGTGTCCTCACCTCTCTCTTTCCTGAGGCATCTCCCTGGGGAATATGTTCCTCCTGAATGCACCTGCCATGCTCTGCGTGGCTCCCCTCCATCTTAGCAAGCCTGTGTCCTCGCTCACCATTTTCACCTTGGTTATGGCAGTCCTTGCTCGGGGTAATCCCTAGCCTGGAGAAGATGTGTGGCGTGGGGTCGCAGTGTGAAGATGCAGGAGGCAGCCTGGGCAGGCTGAACATCTTGATGCTGCCGGAGAGAGGCGGTGTCCCAGCCTGCTGCCGGCTCCTGCCCTCTGCTCCTGCTCCTGCTGCTGCCAGGCGTTCCGGCGCTGGCACTCGCCGGGTCCTTCTGTGAGCTGGCAGCCGGCAGCGGGTGAGGAGCAGGGCTGACAGTGAAAAGCAGAAATCTCATTATGGCCCGTGCGAGCAATGGTCTCCTCTCCTTAAATATGCTTTTTCTTTCTTTTCATACACTTTACATGGCATGTTGATAATTTCTAACAGCTTTGCTTGCAGAGGCTTTCCAAAATGCCCCGGTCTTTCTCTTCAGCTCCTCGTCTTGCGCCCCACCCTTCCTCCCCTCATTCAGAACTGTAAAATCTTCTGATGCCTGTATCATTCCTTTCACGGAAGAAGCAGTATTAACTTTATCAGTTGTACATGGATTTTGCTAATTCCTTAGTATCTGAGCCATTCTTAGGTTTGAATAGAGCATCTTTGGCTATTTTGTGGAATTTCAGCACAGCTGACCATACCGGGAGTTTTCTGAGGGAAAAAAACCCAAACAATATTCTCTATTACAAACAAAGCAAAAATGGTGCTAAGGAATATCTACCACCAAGTGATGATAAGCCATAAAATTCCAAAGTTGAGAGTCTAGGTGCACATTTTCATGGGCTACTGTTGACATCAATATTAAACTTTAATTATCAACTATATGATGTAATATTACTTTGCAAAAAATAAAATCACGTAGTTTGTGCTTAGAATATTACCACATCTCTGAAACACTGTGTGCTTTATTAGGTGGGTGAGCTGGAAGTCAAGAAAGCTATTTAAATGAAATGTGCTTATTAAACAGAGACGGCAATAGTCCTGTAGCACCAAAGGATTAAAAAAAAAAAAAAAAAGAGGTAAAAGTGAACTCATGCATGAGCATTTTGGAGTCCTGCTTTGCTGTCCACATGAAAACATTTTATTTTTTTTTTTTTTCTCTAAGGATGCCATCTTTTTTTCTATATTTTTTTCCCTATTCTTTTGAAACAGTAGACTGGAAATGATGATTTTCTGTGACCATATTAACTTGGGCTACTGCCAAGAAAACTTTTCTGCCTGGAGAAATAGTGCCAATTTTCAGGTTCAATATTTCATACTACCTGGGTGATAAAAATATTGTGAATTTCTGTGCAGCTGACAGTTTGTCTTTCCAATTCAATAAAGCTGTTACTAGGAACTGGTTAATTATTAATCGTTGCAGCATTGCTTTCTTTTTTTAACCCAAACTGTCTCTTGAGCAGCTTTAGATAAATAACATTTACTGGGGTTGTATTTTACCATGAGATTTTTTTCAACTGCAGTTTTTAAATGCTGAATGAAGAACTTCTTTCATACATGAAATATTTTGCAACTCAGACTTTGATTACTTTAAGAGCAGAGAGATTATCTGAGTGTGTAATTTTAGGAAACAGATTCCTCTAACTTGAACACATTCTGCAAACATTTTTTTTAACCTGTCAGTAACTTGATAAGTTTAAATTTTCAGATGCATGATAGTCTTAAGTGACATGATAGTAAAATAAGGAACATAAAATCTTTATTCACATGAAACACTTTGGTCACATTGAATCTTGAGAAACAACTGATTATAAGTCAAATAGCTATGTAGGGAATTTCAGAGATGACACAGATATTAGTTTAAACTCTGGGAAAAAATAGTTGGTAAAACATAAAACTTTTAAATCTTTTCAACAGGGAGGAAATGCCACTTACACTTACGTCTCTAAAATATCTTTGGTGGAGTAGAAATGCCTTGGAGAACAGTAAAAGTGGAATTGGCTCCATGGTTCAGAATATTAGATCCCTGCAAATGCTCAATAACAGATAATGAGGATATGTGAGAAATTCAACCAGGAGTGTAAAGAGAGGCTCATTCTTGCAATGAGCTCCATATGGCTACACATTTCTGCTTTGCAGAACATCACTTCTATCAGCAGGTCCCCACACACTACATGGATCAGCTGTGTAGAGCTGATTGCATCATCAAAATGAAGTGACAGCATGTCTCAGTTGGTCAGCTAAATGTCGTGTGATATTCTTGATCATGGGGATAAAGCCTGTGATTGTTTTGTTTCTATTAGCTGATTCAATTGTGTGTTTCATCCAGTTATTGTTACAGTGTTTGTTTATTGTCTGGGATAACACACCTCTAGGCTTTGATTTGGAATGGAAATGTTTAGTCCTAGCAGCAATTTCTGGGGAGTTTCTGGTGGACAGCTTGGGAAATGGGGACTAAACAAGGAATTCTGTGAATAGATGAGCATCTTACCCCTCTTTATCCTGAGTGCTCTAAGCTATGCACTGCCATGACACCAGATCCCCGTTAGATGCTGTGTGACACCACAGCTGTAACGCTCCAGGCATTGTCCCTATCTGCCTTCCCCTCACATTTTCCCCTCTGTCCATCTCCCTGCAGCCCTCCCTGATTTCTTCCACCACCTCCCAAATCTGTAAGCTACTCCTTGAAGTACCCGCTGTATTTTTGGGCTTGGTTGCCCAAAAGTCACCCTGTCCTTTTGTCAGTCTCTAGCTCTGGGTGCTCTTACTCATCAGGAAATGTGTGCAGCCCGTCAGGGATTGTCTGTCTGTCTCCAGAATTACATTCCCCGTGGGGTTCTGCCCTCTAACACTTCTGAGTCTCACAGCCACAAAAACCTATAGGAATATCATGTCTTTTAGATTTTTCACTCCGTTAAATTGAATAGTAATTGAGCAGTGAATTACAGTAAGTTTTGTTGCCTGTGGGAAAAACAGGGACTGTCGTTTTGGAACTAAATTGAAACTCAGCTTCCCAGAAATGTGAAAGCTGGTTTGCTGTGTCTGTACGAGTGACTGAATGTGATCCCTTTCAGTCCGATTAGTTACATACATTAAAAAGGGGGAAAAATGTATTTGTTAGAGTTTGAAGTATGTCTGTGAATGAAACAGTATCAGTATTAATAAACTTTGTGAGTAATTAAAATCCTGAGAAACTTCAGCTTCCTGTCATTTCAAGTAAGAATTTTTCCCTTTCATCTGAAACTTAGCCTAACAATAAGAAATAGTTATATTTTTAGACAGATCTACATTAAAGTATCCATAATTCAAAATAACTTTCAGTTATTTCTGTTTGAAAAGTTATTTCTTGTTAAAGCCATCCATTCATTTCCACAAGAATGCCAGTTTTGGGGCCAGGTTAGACACTACCAGCTGGTTTGATTGATGGTGCCAATACCTTATGTTCATGGAAGACATTTAATCAGTCAGGGAATTAAGGCTCTTCACTGCCTCAAACATACTAGAAGAAGAATTTGGGGGTTAAGTGCTGCCACAGCCTTCCAGCACAGAGCAGGGTCAACAGGTCAGTGGTAGAAGGTAGAAAGCATCTGCTGCTGCAAAGGAGTTTGTAAGGGGGGGAGCTGCAAGCACCCCAAAGGGAAGCTTAGCACTGAGAGTGAAGTCATTGCCACTGCTGGTGTAAAATGAGTCATGAACAATCCACTGTGCTGGTTTATGGACTTCCTCTGAAAGGTGACACTGCAGGCAACACGTGGAGTTTGCACGGAGATCAGCCCAGTGCAAATCCTAAGGACAGCAGTATCGTCACCTTCAAACGGAATACACAGACTTGGCACTTCTCACTCCAGATGTTTCATGAGCAGCTGTGATTATCATCAAAGTCTATCACACTGTAGCTACATTTTAAGACTTGAAAATGCATTGGCTTAAACAGCAGAGGTAGAATCTGCCACATTTTTCTGTCTAGACATGCTTTTAGCTGCAGCATCTTGAAGTAACAGAATATAAATTTGTAAAAATTGAAATACAGCAGATAGCGTCTTGATGTAAGGGTGGGAAGGGACTGCATAACCATTTGATCATGACAGGGACACATGAAAACAGAACCCGGTGGCTTATGCTAATGTGTGAGCTGATGCCTTCTTCCCCCACAGCAAAGCTGTGCTTTTACTTCTTGGTTGAATGATAAATACTGTTACTGAAGCTCCTGGTTATTATTTTTACATACATTTCTAAGCTCTTTCTTAATTCTTTTCAAGTACACTTGAAGCATGAAGAGTGATTTATAAAATATTAGCCTTTGACCATTGTAAGATCCACATTCAATAAAAATACCATTCAATTCCCAGGCTAAAAAGGATACAGAGGGATGATGGCTTCATTGTACTATAAAATTTATTTGCACTCCATTGCAGTGACTGCTGCAAGGCTGGGGTAGTTCTCTACTTCAGTTTTTCCTGCTTGCAAATGTTAAGAGTAGCATATCTGACAAGCACAGGTTCAAACTGAGGTTCAGACTGGTAATAAGAATTACTTTCAGTCTTGAGAAGAACTTTTGTAATGAACCAGGATTTCCACAAACTTTGGGTGAGACACTCTTGACACCTTTGCACTGGAGGTGTTAGGATCAAAGTGTGGTTGGACAGCAGAGATCAATCCTTTCAAGGGAGGAAAGCTGTAGGTCTCTTCCCAAGGAACAAGTGACAAACAAGAGGAAACTTGGCCTCAAGTTGCAGCAGGGGAGGTTTAGATTCTGTGTTAGGAAAAGTTTATTCACTGAAAGGGTTGTCAAGCCTTGGAACAGAGTGTCCAGGGAAGTGGTGGAGTCACCAACCCTTGGAGGTATTTAAACCTGTGTGGATGTAGCACTTAGGGATATGGTTTAGTGGTCACTTTGGCAGTGCTGGGTTAATGGTTGGACTTTTCTCTTAGAGGTCTTTTTCAAACTAAACACTTCTGTGATTCCATACCATATATTCCAGAGAAGTATTATTTTTAAAAAAAAAAATTTTGCATATGTTAGGATTTTTCCTTCCTTCCCCCTCCCCCTAGTTTCTGTAAAGAACTCTGGAAGTTTTCACTAACAACTTCTGTCTTCTTAGCTGACATATGGAGAAGCCATGATGTTGGCATGAAGTTATCTCCTGGTAACAGTGCCAGCAGCGTGTTATTTTGCAGCATTGTTTAGCATAGGAAACTGCTTTGCCTTTTGTCTGTAATTTCAGTTTTTCTGAATGTTTGTTTTTTGATTCATAATGTTAATATTGACAGCTTCTTTTGCATTTTGAAATGTCTAATAAAAAGGATAATGGTAGCAGGAAATATTTTTTGTTGATCTTGTATTTATTATTTAATTCCCTCTGCTTTATATATCTTTAATAAGTTCTCTGGGGCAGATATTGAAGAATAGCTGTTCTAGGAAAAATTGCAATATAGAAATGCCAACTTTTTACATCTGAAAACCTTCTACTAGTGCTAACATTAAGATCCATCCTAGCTGTGTAACAATGAACCGGGTGCTTCTCTGTTAACACAGAAAGCAAAACTGTCAGTTCAGGTCAAATACTGAATCTTTGCTCACAGCAGCAGTAGGCAAGTCAGGAAGAAGGGAGTGGGATTTCCACATCCCCACTTGTTTCCTGACCTATGGACTGAGCAATTCTGATTTGTGAAGTAACTAAGCATAAAGACTTCAAACTCGTTTTAAATAATAGCAGCCAACATTTTTGATAGCAAATTGTAGATAAAAATCCTGGCACTGTTGAAGTCAACATTAAAAAATCCCAGTGGCTTGAGCAGAGCCAGGATTTCACACACAGCATTGGAGCACCGTCAGGACGTTGATTGATTCTCTGTTGCCATGTCCAAGAGATAGGTAGGTAGGTATCATTGCCTTTGATTTGCAGAGCGAGATAGCAAGATGAAATAACTTCCCTTCCTTCACAGAGAGTCAGTTAGTGCTAGGACAGGAATTTTGGGGTTCCTTGACCCCAGCAGTCAGTTCATGCCTGACACCATCCTTTACAGAGTGCTTTTCCATGATACCCCCGTGTGTCATGTTGAAACTCCATTCTTTGGCCTTGTTTTTACTTGCCCTTCTTTTTACTTGCCAATTCGTTTATCGTGTGCTTCTCTAGCATTTTTTTGCCCCTACTTAATTTACAGTGGTTCTATTTCTGGCCATTAGATTTCCTCTCCTCCTTTTATGGTTATAACAGAGCAGGCTTGTAAATCATCCTTTGGACTGCATGCACTGGCTGCCTTCTTGCTGCAAAACACGAGCAACTCTACCCTGTCACTATTATGCACTGACATGTAGCAGATGTATTACCATTGTTCCAAATGTACTATTTTCTTACCATTTTTAAATGGTTTTAAAGTAACTTTACTAGTCTTCAGTCTGTCTTCATGAACTTAACAGATGTGTTCTAGAATGTGTAAATATTTGTTGAAGTATTTGGAAGCAATCTGTATGAGCTTAATTTTTATATTACTTCTGGTTGCAGACTATTCAGCTGTGTGATGTGAAATTCATTTATCTGTCCTGGTTGTATATTATATTCTACACAAAAACTTAAATTACATTCTTAACAAAGACATCATGTGAACAATGGTGGACATGCCTGGTGTATCCAACATCTTATGCTGTGCCTCTGGGAACAAATAATGTGCTATCTTTTTAAATTTCCTTTTCATTTCCCCGGTCCATTCCTTGTTGTACTTGTTCTCAGTTTAATGCTGGCTTCTTTCCTCTATCAAATGAGATCTTTTGGAGTACCTTGGCATGTATTGTGGTTTAATAGTCATTAACTGGGTTTTCTCTATGGACAAAGAAAGGCTGGCACAGACAGAACTCCCTGGGTCCCTCCCTCCTTTCTCTTCTCTCCTGGATCCTTGTGCTCCAGCTTTTTTACAGCTGGGGTCTTATCTGTGTTCCCTGGTATTTGACATGAGGGTTCATCACTCGGTAGAAGACAGTACTCATTTCTTTTAAGAGTTGTGTTCAATGATTTTGTAACAGCATCAGATGGCTTGGGCTAAGTGAGTTGAATCTGAGTTTGAACACAAATTTTCTGTGGTTGGTAGTCCTTATCATTTTGTTTTTCACTTCTGCTGCACAGTCATGCTGAAATTTGCAAGTTTAATTCTTTATAACAAAATGTTGAAATGTGGCAGCTTGGTAAGTGAATTACCACTTGCTTTCTGCTAAGCATTATAATCAGTTTTGGCTCCAAACTGAAACCTTGTTCTCAAGTACTCCAACATTTTGATCTGGGAAAAATCCAAAACCCACAGAGTATTTGTCTCCTGGGTCTGGTTGAAAAGGCATCAGGCTTTGCCAAGAGCAGTGATTTTTACCTCATCTCAGTGTAAGAGGGAATGATGTCTTCGGAACAAATAATTCTGTGAGATTTCTACTAATTTGATGTAGCTATTTTTCAAAGTTACTGCCTTTCCTCGCAGCTTGGGTTGCTCTTGCTGCCAAAGCAGTTTCTTGATCCATGTCTAAACTCTAGTGTAAAACTCACCAAAGTCTGTGCCCAAACTAATGCTTCTCAGTGTATCTTTGCCTGTATTATCACATTGCTGTTGATATATTTCCAAAGTGGAGGAGAGGGAAGGGTAGAGGAGGAACCACCATCCATGTGAGCAGTTTCATTCATTATATGCTCAGTAATACATTCTGTGACTATAGCAGGCTATTCATTTTAAATGGTATTATTGCTGTTCATAGAGGCATAGCTGAAATGCTGGCTTGAGCATTAGATCATGTATATTTAAGTGCTAACAGTTGTAAAAAATGGTAAGCACTTAATAGCTGTGTAATTTATTACTGAAATGACCACATGGATTGGTACTATTTTCTTGTGTGCCTGAAAAATTCATAGGTTGCTTTGACTCAAAAATAGGAATATACCTGAATATGCCTAGAGGAATGCCAGTCTTGTATTTTTTGGAAATTTTGGAGATCCATCCAGATAGATACAAATTCTAATATTCAGTGATTCTTCAGGTCCCTGAAATATTGACTGAAATGTAACAGAAGATGATAGCAGGGTTCATTCAAAAATTTTTGAGTATTCATTGACATCTAAGAGTGCTTGATTCTGTGAGTAATTAGTGAAATACAACTGTACTTGCTTTTTTATGAAGGAATTCAGTATTACTGGAAAACCATTTACATCAGAGCTCACTCTTCCTGCATTGTGCCTGCATTGTGAACAGGCCAGATGGTGCTTTGCTGCATGTGAGCACAGCAATAATTGCAGTTCTCGAAGTGAATGACTACATTTTGCAGCATGACACCAATTTTAGATGAAAATGAGGCCTGGTGTATTGACAGAAACAAGCAGAGTGAAGCCATGGCCCACAGAGGGGGAGTGAACTTGCTTTCTGGCTATTCCCTCCTATTATTCCTTATGTACATTAACAAATGTCTATGTAAATTAGGGCCATCTGAAGAGATGTTTGGGTGGGGTGAAGTTTCAGAAATTATTCTGTCTTCCCCAAGGCTGTATGTTTCAGGACCCTGACAAATTTCTTACAGGATTATTTAAAGGTATTAAGCGTAATAGATGTTAGTATGTCTTTTGAAAAGAAAGTTTTGATTGGTAGAATTGGAGAATATTTTCCTGCCAATTACCTGTTATTACCTAGTTGAAAACACTTGTTTCTTTAATCTACACCAACTTGTTTTCAATATCCGAATAATTTGATCAGCTTTACTGTTAAGTGCATTTTTGCTCCCTTATTCTGCCCAAAGTCTCATCATTAATCTCCTGGTCTGCCTAGAAATTAGTAAGCACATAGGTTGCTTGCCATCCTTTCCTGCTCTTCTCTTTTCCCTTTATCCCACTTGCCAGGAGGCCCTTTCTCCTCTCCCCCCCTCTTCTCTTTGAAATCACAGTGTTCAGCTACCTGGGCCCTCTGCCTCTGTCCTCTTTTGAGGTGCCAGACTTGCATTTTTGGATGGGAGGGAAGGAGATGTTGAAGGCCAGTTGTCAGCTTCAGCAGGTCTTAATAGGAGAGAGGGATGGGGAGCTGGGGAGGAGAGGGGGGCAGGGGTGGGAGAAGGTTGCTAGGGATTAGGTTTCCATCTGCCAGTCTCTCATCTGTCCTTACCCTGGCCCTGAGCTGCCAGTGCTCCCCTCCTTTTCTGCAGTTGAAAAGAAGGAAGAAAGCATGGGCTTTTGTTTGTTTAAAAGCATAAAAGAAAGAGGGAATTAAGCTCATTAGTCCTTCCTTATTAGTCACCATTGAATGTAGAGAGTCAGCTTGAGTAAATGCAATCTTGCAAAATGGTGTAAAATCATTCAATAGCAGCAGTTAAGGGGAAGCTCAAAGTTTTTTTCCTGCAGATTTGAAAAATACTGAAAGATGATTTTACATCAGAGTATAAAAATCAAAATCTCACATATTGTATCACCAGTTGCTTCTTTCCCTCTTACTGATTGTCAAAAGAATCCAAATACTTTTGAAGCAAGAATTTTAATTCATACTTGGGTTGGCTCTGCAGTACATGCTACAGACTTGGATTGTTTACTGCTGTGTGAATTCTAAGAGCAAATTTGTTACTTTAAATGAGTGCTCTGAGGTGATGTATATAAATACTTATGTCTGAAGTACATGAACATTCTCAAATAGTTGTGTTTAGTAGGATATTGTTCTACTTGCAAGACAAGTTTCTGTTTTCCTGCTCTTGGCTTTATCTTTGATCGATGCTGTGCTAGAAAATAGACCAAATTCTGTGTTATCTGCTCTGATAAGAACTATTTTCTTGATTTTAATCATGGAAAGCAAATTCCTGTTGACAAGTTACTGGGTTCACCATAATTAGAAATTGGCTGGGTGCTGAGAATGCTTAACTTAATCTTTATGATACAGAATGTCTAAATGCAGGATGTAAGTAATTTCCTAGGATATTTTGAACGTATCGAAATGGCAGCATTTGACAGTGAAATAGTACAAATATTCAGAAAAACGCAAAACCCAGATATTGGTAGCCTAAAAATTCTCAGGTAAACTAGTGATCCCTTTTATCGCTGCTACTGTGTTGGTGACTGCAGCTACTAGTTGCCACGCTGTAATCTGAAGATATTAATAGGAAAAATCATCTCGGGAAAGCAGTAATTAGTGTGTTCTTAGCACATTTACATGTTTGATGAACACAAGAGGCGTAGCAGCCAGGGTGATGTATTACCAGGTGCTTAGTACTGTCCTCCCCACTGCCCTCTCTCTGTGTGTGTGTGTGTGGGAATCCAATTTGCATCAAAAATTCTCTTAGCTCGGGGTGGCAGTGGCAGGTGGAGGTGGTCTCTTGCAAGCAGGACATGTAGAAAAGGGAAATGGGCACTAAAATTTTGTAGACAGCGCTACTGTTTTCCTCTTTTAAAGATTTAATACAAATGAGGTAGTTGCTTCTGACATTCTTTGAAATCATGAACATGAATGTGGATCATTAGTATGTCTCCATGAAGTTTACTGCATTTTTACATTATTTGCATGCTCTTGAAGGAACCAGTTTCAGTGAAGACATTTTCACACAGGGCTTGAAGACAATAAGAGAAAACAGGCAATTGTTTACAGTATTTGTAACACCACCTTCATTGATATGTCTCATTTTTTAGTATCCTTTTATCTACATGTCTAAAATTAAATTAGGTCTCCATTACTAAAATTAGAAGAGTCATTGGATTAGAAGTGCTTTCTTTCTGATCCTTAACTGAATGAAAGGAGCTGCTTTTGATAAAACTGTAATAGAATTAAATGCTCTACATCTCATGTCCCGAAACCTTATGGATGGATATTAAGTTTATTATATCTATCAGACTAAAACACCTTAAAAGGTGGGACAGAATTCTCTGAACAGGGAAGTAAGGTTTATGTGAGTAAGAGAGATTAGTCATTCAGCCCCAGTATTACTCTCACATACTGGATTTTTGTTCAAGGTAGCCTTTCTACCTTGCATAAACAGAACTCCCATTGTATTCAACACAAGTTTTGCTTGTTTGACGCAACATGCTTTTCATAAACTTCATTGGATTACACTGGTGCTTAATACAAAGCTTGTGCATAAGTGTTTTTACTAATTGGGACCATAGCATTCAGCTTCCTTGAGCTCTGGCATCTTAAGGACTTCAGGATTAAATCTACTTCTTGGCACTATTACTCAGTATATACATTTTGTATTATTAAGTATTTGTATCTTGCTAAAATGCTTTCTTTTCCACTCCAGAAATCATCCATAGCTGAACCCCAACCTGGTTCTTTTCTGCTGAAGTTTCTTGGCTTAGAGGCATTAAGTGAATCTTCAGTAGAAATGGTGTAGGGGGAGAACAACAATCCCATGCCTTTAACAAGTTCTGAGCTCAAGGATTGAATGCTAACAGCCTGTTAGCTGGCCAGCAATTATTGGAGTATTAAAAGCCATTATCTTCTTTCCTAGGACCACAAAAAATGTCTACATTTTCCCATGATTTAAAAGTAGCAAGATCAACACCTTCAGAGCAGTTTAGCAGAGCTTGTCCTTAGAAAGATGTGAATGGGAACAGTGGATTCATCTGGTGTGTAATGGACTCCAGACAAGGCCTTTTCTGCCTGCTGCCAAGAGGCCCTGGCAGATGACACTGCATGATGGGTGATTGAAAACTGACCTTTCTTTGAGCACTTTGGCTCAAAATCTAACCTATGCCAGTCTCACACCTTGAGGTTATTGGGTCAGCTGGGATGGTGGAGCATGATATAGGATGGGAAGGTATATTCAAGAGGTGCACTGCCATGGAGTGCCATGTTTCATTTCAAAACTATTCATCCAATCTTGCCAAAGAGCAAGGGCTCAGTTTAAGAGGACTACATTTTTAAGGAGATAAGCCTATTATGTGGCTGTATGTGACAAATTTTGCATGTACCCTAACAATCAAAAATTCAAAGTAAAAACATAAAAAGCCCTTTCATTGACACCATTTCAATTGTTGAATGTTTTTTGGGGTGTGAAATTTATATGTCTTTGAATCTATCTACTAACTTGTCTTTGAGATATATAAGCATAATCAGCATTTGGGCATAGGAGGGAAAGCTGGTGTTTAAACTTCTTTCCTCTAATTGGGTCGTTCTCCATGCAGAAATTTTCCAACTGCTCTGGGGTTGTTTTAGCATGATGCAATGTATTCTGTAAAGTGAGCAAGTCTCTTTCATGTCTGATGTGTCACTTTTATAAACAGAGCTGTAGAGGAATATCTTTGAAAACTTCTAAGGCGATACTTGCAGTTTTTGTGACCTTTTATTAGTGCCTGTTCAAGCTGAGATATCTTCTAACTGAGCAGTTCCTGAGCTTACCTGCTTTGGTCTCTTTTCCTGCCTTCCAGCCTGGAAGTGCAGATTCCAGATGCAAGTTGCACTGCTTTTCTGGAGCTGAGACACCCATTGAAACTCTGTTTCTGAGTGTTGGGATCCCACTTGGTCTTGTGGGCCCACATTCCAACCTGATGTTTTGTACAGTAAAAGCTTGTTAAAAAGTGTTGAAGCCTGGCTGGCCTTGCTGTAAACTGTTGTGATATGCTGTTGTGTTTGTCACAACTGGTGACAAACGTGAGGTTTATCCAGCAGGAGAAAATCCAGGCCTGCAGGAAGAAGGCAGTTTGTTGTCATTCAGAGAAACAACAGGCAGCTAATAGGGATAACGAGAATCTCGAAGGAAAGGTTCATTGGGAGGTGCTGCCTGTGAAATGGTGGAAAAGGCCCAGAAGAAAGCAAAGATATCTGAAATAAAAGCCTCATCTGCAGCAGGATAAATGAACTGTGGTCTGTAGATCTGGAGCAAATGGAGCTCTAAAAGTCATGCTTCACAGTTTACATAAAGGATTTATTCAGAAGGGTCGGTAAGAATATACTTGCGGTGGAAATTGTGTTTGGCATGAAAAGCAGGCAGACCTAAACATAGATCAAGCAAGTGTAGTACAGAGGTTATGTAGGTGAACTGCAGTCTTCAAATGAGTGTCTAATTCTAATTACACATTTGGGTTTAAGGAATAAAGTAGGTTATGGCTTAAATCTTAGGCAAACTGCTGCTTACAGAAAGTGAACTTGCTCCTATTGTTTCTTTTTAGGTTGGAAGGGGCTTGGAGTGGTAAAGGCTAGTCAAGTTCATGGAGGGGCAGGATGTAACTGGAAACATTTCCTTGTGCACAGTGAAGCGCTGATCTGAGGAGGAAGTGTTTGAAGGGTGGATAAATGCCTGCGTGTATATTTAGCCAAAACCTCTCTGACAAAGGGCAGCAGGGACTGGAAGGATTGCCAGGACCTTGGTGTGCAGCAGAGGTAGTGGAGGAGCCTGGAACAGGCAGCACCCAACCTTCTGTCCAGGCTGGGTGCTGACAGCAGGGTCTGACCTCACAGAATTTCTCTTTAGTGCCCAGTATCATTTCAACATCAGTACAAATTAACAGTTCAAAGAGTACTAATTTTTCACATATATTTCAGTGAAGGCTGTGAAAACCTTTACCAAAACAGCCTTTTACCTATTTTGCAAAATCTGTGAAGTGTGTAGCAATGCACCTGCTTTACTGATTACTGGGGGGAAACAAACATTTTGATGTTGTGATCAATTTTTTGAAGGAAAGGAGTGTTGAAATTGCAGGAGAAATTAAAAAACCAAATTCAGTTTTGTTAATTCAGGTATATAAATGGGTCATTCCAAGACAAAGGAATTGAAATAGCACGTGAACTAGAATCTCAGTTTACAAATACAATGTTCTGTTTATTATATGTAAAATATATTTTTAAAAAAACCTTTCTGACTTGGGGATTTTTTATTTGAGGGGGAAAAAGGCAAGTCTTAACTTTTTAGAAAATGCAGTGTTTTCTGGAATGCTTGGTTCAGCACATATAAAGCTATGTTTTGAGAAATTTATTCCACTTAACTCCATTAAAAGAAACCTGAGCATCTGGCAGCGTAATAGTAAAGACTGTAGTGTGTTTCTCTTCAAAATGCAGCTGAGCGCAATCTTCCCCCTGATAGTTCTGATGAGTATGTGATAGCTATATCAGCTATTTCTATGTTACTTGTTTTGACAGATTAACATTTTGATGGGAATTTTCCATGGAATTAATCTTTTTGTAAACATGTACTTAATAAATTAGAAGTTGACTAACAGGCAGTGATGACTAAATTATAATGTAGGAAATATTAATATGACAAGAATTCATGTATCTTAAGAGTGATTTGAGTTTCTGGTCTGTTTGAATATGTTGCTGTTAGCAGCAAGCCAGTCAAGGAACAAACAATCCATCCCCTTGGTATGTTTTTGCAAGTTTCCAAAATAATGTCAAGTGAAAAACTGCATACTTGCATTTTCTAAAAGCAGTTTTGCCCTTCTGTAGGAAAAAGAGATTGAAAAAGATCTCAGTTAATGTAATTAATATATCACAGAAGACAACCTGAAAAAAAGGTTTTATCCATCAGTGCTTCTGCTATTTATTGTATTTGGCTCTTCAGTCTTTTGCTGTCTTTTAAGTATCATTTTCCCATTTCTCCTTCTAGAGCACCAAGAACATATATACGCTGAAGACAGTATTTGGCATACAAAAATTCATGTAGTGATTAAAAACTTAGGGAATTATATGTCAGACAAGGCTTTTTTCCTGTTACAGCCCGTAAGCCTGTAGTAGGATTAGCAAAAAAGGTGGTGCCTTTTGGGGAATGTATATGCTAATTTCTGAACACTTGAAGTTTATTCCTTTTTCCTCCTTGATGTGTCTTCTCAATTGATGAGTAACAAATCACTTTTAAGCCAGGGCACAGGGGACTATGGCATGGAAGAAAATGCAAGGATGACGGGCTCATTTACTGGCTTAGCACACAAACATGTTGGGCATGTTGCCATTACTCATCTTGAGTTTGGAGTTCAGTTCAAAGAGATCCTTGTCAATGCATCTCCAAAAGGATGCGTCATTTCCATAACGATGCTGGTGGTGACTGCACGCTCAGTAGAAGCTGTGAAGAAACTGGAACTTCCTCTTTGTTCTTGTTTTGACATGGGATGTATGGTTTATACAAACTAGGTTATAAGGTATTAAAATTAATGAATAATTGTACATTGTTTTCTGGCTAGAAGAATGTTGAAAGCACACTTTTCAAAACACCAAGCTTTGCCCAGACTTTGTCTGCTACATTACCAAAGAGAGAACATGCCCTGATTTGTTGAGTGGATCAGCCTCATCCAAATGGACTTTCTGGGGCCACAGCTGGTCAGAATACACTGAGGAAATGGGGATGCTGAGGAATGCAGATGGCATAGGCCCTGTCACGTTTGTCCACCATCCTTCCTGCTCTCCTGTCAAAGAAAGGCAGTGTCTACAAACTCATTGAACAATGGCTCCGAATAAGCCTTAACTGAGTGACATTTCCAGAGAGGTTCTAGAAGAAATTCAGAAATGTATGTAAATGCATTTTCAGAGAGAAAAAAAAAAACCCCAGAAAATGAATTTTATCCTGCACACCCCAAGAGAAAGTGTTCTACTTTCTTTTCTGTCCTGCTTGCCAGAATGAGGTGTTGTGGTCATCCTGCTGGAGGATGTTAAATCTCCCTTTTAAAGAGCTATTGTGGTGAGTGGCAGGATGTGGTGATGCCATCAGAAAACTTTTAGTACATGCTCTTTCAGAAACAAAACACAACTTCAGTTTCTTGGAAGGAACATCAAACAATGACTAGATTGAGGAGGAAAAATCCTGATAAAATCCTTGTGGTGTTTTTTTAAAAGACATTTTAAAACAGGCAAAAGGTCTGATTCAGCAGCTTCTCAGTGGCCATAATACTTACCTGAAGTTTAGCTGTGGGGCCCTAAGTACTGCCATGGGTTAGAACTGAGCAAGTTTGTGTATGCACCTTACTTGACCTGTGTACCACAGATTATACATAGTTTTAGAGTACTTGAAAAAAAATCTTCCTAAATGAAGTAAACTTTCTAATACTTCCTCAAATGTATGTAGTGAACTGTTAAAATCAAGCTCTTTTTAGAGAAAACTCCATGTCTATGAAGCCTTTCTTCCAAGGTGTTTGAAAATCAGATTAAATTCTATCTTCTAGTCTTTGTATTTAATACTTTGTATACATTCTTTGTATCTCAGTTCATTTGTTTTGACATCAACTTTTTACCACCTACCACTGAGCCCACAAACATCTGTAACTTCCCTAACAAAATTAATTTCTTCTATTAATAAGAGACTTTTTTTCCCCTGTAGAAATACATAATCAAAAATTGATTATACCAAACCAAACAAAAATTTCCATGAGCTTGAATCTGAGGAATTCCCAGTACAGACAATAGAAATGAAGTGCAGCTAGATCAATGTGACTCCTGTTCATAGTTATTTATACAAGTAACAGGAACTAGGCTATGCTAATAAGCAAGTCAGCCTTTGAAGTACAAAGCGTATGCAAATGTGTTAGCCAAAATTTGGAGTTTGGAATGTAATTAAGTGAGCAGAAGAAATACTGAGGGTGCAGAAAAGTTACAGAACTCTGGCCCACTTTCCAGGTGGAATTCACTGAATTTTGTGAAGTATTTCATCATGTCCCAGGTCTTTTTTGTTCTGTGGATTGTAATTTCAGGTGATAAGTGATACTGTAAACTGTAGCAGTTCATGAAGACATGTTTTATATGTTGATGTTCATGCATTCTTCCTGCTGTTTATGCAACTAAGGAACTTGTGCATTTACCTTTGCATTACTTAGATCTTTACAAGCACAGCATTTTTGGGAATGCTCAAACTTAGGTAATTTTGCTCCTTAATTTCTCTTAGCTTCTTTCCGGCAGCAGCATTGAGCCAATATACCCACCAGCTCTAAGGGGAATTTAAGGGAAAAGCTTGGTCCAAATCTAGGGGTATGGAAAGGTGAAAGATGAATGTATGAGTGTGAACATTAGGAAAATGGAAAAAATTACTCATAAATGGATGCAACTGTTTGTAGAAGAAAAAGCAAATAGAGAGAGTATAGAAAAAGGAGAAAATAGGAGGTCAAGAAGGGAAGTTTTGAACACTTGGATAGTAGCAGAAAAGAGTAAGTGAATTGATAGAAGAAACCTACCATAGGTAGGAAGCTGGTGTGTTATTTTCAAAGTATACCAAGTCCATCCTGGCTTTTTCTGTATGGAGGTCTTCAGCATTTTACTTTGCCTTTAAAATCTACAAGTACTTTACCTGAAAGTTTTATGTGTCTCTTTGTGCCCAATTCTGATTTTTTAGGGAACATGCTGCAAGAGAGTTGCAGTGGCCCTGCTGTCATGCATAATGAATGTTAATGAGTGAAGCTGATTACTCAGTAACATGGGCTAGAGTTCATTGTTCACTGTCAGGAAGACAAGAGGAGTTATTCTGGAAAAACAATATTTGTAATATGCAAATCCACTAACTGTATTGTTCACATGAGCAGCTGTTGGAGCACTAGGGTTATCTTAAAATCTTAAGGGTTGGGGTTGAAGTAGCACCATCAGAGGGGAACCAGATGAGTTAGAGTAGGTGCTTGGAAGCTGAATTACCTCTTTGGATTTCTTTAGTGCATTGACCCATACAGCACTGGTAGAATTTAGTGACAAATTTTGAAGGTAGCACCTGACTGCAGTGAAGGGAATGGCTGGGAAACTATGCCTTTCATACGTTAGTCATTTTTGTTTTGCAAGACTGTTGATAAAAAAAAAATGCTGGTGTTGTGGTTTATGTTCTGAAGTTTCTTATAACACAGATGGAATTGAAAAAGAAATTTAAAAATAAAGAGAAAATAGCATCTTATCCAAGAGAAAAAAGCTACATGGAATACCTTGGCACTTCCTGGGATGTTTCCTTTTTCTTTCTTGGTAAAAAAAAAAGCTTTCAAAACAAATTTGAAAGCATGGATTAGGATGTGTGCCCCATATACCCCATATATATGTCTCCTATTTGTTTATTAGGACAATATACAATAGTAGTAATAGTACATACAGTAGTAATTGTCCAATGCAAATTACAGATTGAATTCTGAAGGAAAAATCCTCCATAATGAAAAGAATCTTCAGAAACATATTCAGTTGACTGAAATTGAGTTATCATATGAAAATCTTTTCCACAGCTAGAGGAGTCAAGTGTTCAAAATTCATAATTTTTACAAAGACGTCAAGAAGTATAAAAATAATATAAAACTGGAAATCTCAGGTGGTAGAAAAGCATAAATTTTTTGTAATATTGAGGACCCTCACAAAATACCGGAATCCAGGATAAATACCTTTGCTCTGGGTTTTTTTATTAAAAGTCTGCCTTGAATTCTCTGTAGTGGAACACTTCTGAAAGGCATTTCCTATCTCTGATTGTTGATTAGCACGGGTCACAGAAGTAGCTGGTGAAGCCTGACAGGAAATGATCGTGTGCAGCCCCGCACGCTTTCATTCCCCTCTTAAACTGTTCATATCCTGTTTCTTAAATGGGTAATAATTAAATGTTTCACAGCAAAACAGACTTGGAAGGTGTGGTGTTCTAGCTTCGTTTTTTAAAATATTTTTACATGCATGTCTCTATTCTTGACTAGCCATGTTTATAGTCTGATGTTTTATTGCCATACTGCCCATAATGTTCAATCTGGGACTGGGAACCTCATCCCACAAACCACCATTTACCACTTCAGAAAACCTTACTCATACTTAGTCTATGTCCTGTGTAGTACAGAACACTTTTGTTGGCAGAAGTGATGGTCAAGCTTAAGGATGTTAAAACACCATTGTTAAAGATATGCTTTTTATGCAGTTCCTGGTTCCCATTTGCTTTCTGCTCAGCAAAACCAGCTGGGCATGAACTGTACAGTGTAGCTTCAGAATCATAATTCTGCTGCTGAGGAAAGAGATTATTTACCAAATGCTTCAGGCTTTTAAAAAATGAGACTGAAACCACGGAGTGTTTTGAGATTTCTGCTCACATGCACAAACTGTGTATTATTTCCCCATGGAAAATATGATTTTGTGTGTTAAGATACTATTTAGAAATGGCTCTTGTGTTTCCTGTACTCCAGGAGTGACTGTGAGTGGCAGTAGGAGGTTTGGCAGTGCAAGGAATATACATCAGAACCATTCTGCACTGATCTTATTACAGACCAAGTACATAAAACATTGAATCAGATCTCCACTGAGAGAAAACACTGAAGGTCTGTGGAAATCTGCAGTCATCATTGGCATCCTCAGAATCAGAATGAGATTGGAGAGCTGCTGGCTAACGCAAGCTGTCTAGTTCACATGGATGGTATTTAGGTTTTGGACTTACCATTTCTTGGCAAATTTACTCTTGGGGAAAACATTAGTTGGGCTTGATGTAACTCGGTATCTTCATGTATGAAAAAAATACAGTGATTTCTGAGAACATCTATCCAATAGCAAGTATAAAGACTGTTAGAGGACAGAAGTCCAAGAGAAGTTGTTAAGATTGTCCAGCCAGAGGTTCTTAGAGCACTGGAGAACCCAGGGCACTTCAGAAATCAGTATGTTGATGCAGCCTTCCCTCTAATGATGTAGTTAGACCCACAGTTGTTGAACAGAGCAGCAGTCCAGACAAGAGCTGGTGGGATGTGAAAAACAGTTTTTGTCTTGTTTGGGAAAGGAGACAACCCTAGAGGTGTGAAGAAGTAGCACTGCATGAACAGGGCTTGGAGGCTTGGACAAGGGAAGAAACAGAAAGTGCCTCCTGCTTTTTGAGTGTACTTGATTGAGTGGTGGGTAATGCTGGGAAATGGCAAAAGGTATACAGCAGATAGAGTTTTAGAGACAAGGAATGTTGCATTTCAAAATAGAAAGGTCCTTTCTGAAGATTGTCTTTAGACAACTTGTTAGAACTGGGTGTGTTAGACTCTATCTTTCTTTTAATGAAAGAAGACCTGAATGTTTTATGCAGTAACATACATTTGCATGCTGTGGAAAGTGATTTTTATGTTAAATGCATTTATTCCATAAGTTCAGACAAATGCCTTGAGGAATGAGTGTGGTATAATAAACTTCAACATTAACAACATTTTCATCAGGGAGAAGCTGTTAATGCAAGCTTAAAACGACAATTTTGAACTTTTTTTTTTAAAGAATTTGGAATTCATTGCATATTTCATACTGTACATGTTTCTTAAAATATACTTCATATATACTGTTGTACTTAAAAATTGAGCAGAAAGACTGCTGATAGTTCCCATCTCTGGGCAGAAGCCTCAGCACCACTCCCAGCTTAATCAAACATTCCAGATTCAACAACCTAACTCAGAACAGTTTGGCACAGCTTCATCCTGTGTTCAGGGATGATTTACTGAGGGACCCGCTTACTATTTTTGGGTATGAGAAGCCACAACAGTATAACTACCATGGGTCTCTTGCACAAGATGCCAAGAGCATGACAAATCCCCTAAGTAATTTTCTTTATTGGACATGAGAAGTGGAAATAAATGCTTCATTCTTGGCTTAAAACTTAAAATCTGTGTAATCTATATTATAACTAGGTAATTCTAATTCTGGTTTACCCCTTCGTATGGTGTTATCTGGAGAGGTGAAGTTTTTGTTTGCCACCCTATTTGCAATGCAGTCAGGAAAACACTTTTAGTAGCAGATTAACTTCATTCCCATGTCCCAGCTATCACTTACTTTTAAGTCTGTAATTGGTTCTAATGTCTATTATAAGGAAGCAAAACATGAGTAGATGACTTTGAGAAATCAGATGTGTTAAGTGTTGTGAAATAACCAACCCAGTGCTATTAATTGCTACATATATATAAAATACTTCCTATATTTTTTTGTTTATGTTACACGTGAGAATTTTTAATAGGAGGCATGATTCCGAAAGCCATGGAGCATATCAACAATGAAATAATTGTTTGAAGAGACACTGTACAGCTGATAATCCCAAATTTTACCTACACGTTTTTTGTTTACTTTATGGGCTTGATGCTTGTCTAGACCTGCCACTAATGCTGCTGGCTTCAAAGCTGCTTCGGTGCAAGAGGAGCCTCCCTCTGCCTTTTTTACCTCCGGCAGTGTGGTTGTTTGAAGCTGTTCTTTGTTTTCAGCCTGCACATCATAATGTTAGTCTGCATATAACACAGGCATTCAGGTTCTTTCAACTCTGTGTAGCAATAGGATTTATGAGAATGTTGTTAGGGTTGTAGTGAAAATGTTCATGGATAGTGTAAAAGTGTGTTGTTACCTTAGCTGTACCTTTCAAATAACCTCACTGCAAGAGAGTGTCCCCAGTAATTCAAAATGACTGAAATAGAAGGTAGAAAAGAGTCAAGGCCAAACACAGAATGCATTTTGAAGACTTTAAGTATACTTTGGTAGTGTGGAGCATCCCAGGTGAGGCAGTTGGCAAGCCTGCAGGGACTCTGTTGCATGAGTGTTTGGAATAACCAGGCATTTGAACTTTTAAGGTCATGGGCATGCAGCAGAGAACCTCAGTGCTAAGCACTGAATAGATATGTGGAGGTTTTCACTTCACAAAAAGGAGACGAAAATGTGACATAAAGCAGTGACTTCAGTAACAACTAATGATTAATCTATCCAAATTTTAAGTGAGCATCTTGGTACACCAAGAACAGCTGGTTGAAAGTTTCTAAATGAAAAGTTAGGACTCAGAATCTCTTGAAAACAGGGCCAATGCCCTAGCTAACCTCAAATTTGCACTGCTGAATTCTTAGTATTTGAGAAGAATGAGCAGTTGGCATCGTGCTGCTGCTGATAGGAAGACAGAAATCCCAGAAGACCTCATTTTTAATACTTGATACCTGAACGCAAGTATTTACATGTATTTTGCTTAGTAAACACTCATTCTTTGTAACACAGATTATTTGGTAGAATGTTTGCATGTTCTTTTTCCTTTTATTCGGTTCCAAAGTTAAAGACAGTCTTAAATGTCTTAGTATCTGATTCAGATATACTGTTCTCTCATAGGATGTTGGCTTTGTATCCGAGTGTGATAAGATCATTTGCTCTTAATAATCAGGTATAGGCTAGAGAGTATATAGAATACCATGTAAGTTTATGTGTATTTACCCTATCTTCATTGCCCAAACAAAAATGAATAAATAGTAAGAAAGGAACCTGGCAATTTCTACCTGTGAGTAACATGGCTGGCAGGTTAATTGCAGGCTTAGGCATGAATATGCAAAGGCGGAGATGATTCACAATTGCAGGAATAAAAGGACAATGAATGGAGTCTTTGGCAAGATGTACAGTTATGCCTGGCACCAGAGAGGATAAATATAATACTTCCTCAATTGGGCAATCGTCATGATCAAGAACAAGTTCTTCCATGAGCAGAACTGCAATGAAACTTGGTTTGCTGTGGGTTTGTAACATTCACCTCCTCACCTTGTGCTTCACGCCAGTATCTGCAGTTTCTGTGGTCTTCAATGCTCCCTTGCCTCAAAGCTGTCCCCTGTACTCTCTCCCCTGTCATAATTCCCCCTCCTCTCTTGCTCTCTTGACTGCCAGCTAGGCAGTTATGCATTGCTCTTAAATTTAACAAACCAAACTCTTAAATCCCTTCTATGGCCTTCCCCACATTGGTTAAGTAACAAATTTTAACCCTTGTTTTTGAGAATGCAGCTGATACAATGTAAGCCTTAAGACACTTGAAACACTCGTAGCCTTAAGACACTATTTAGATGGGAAAGAAAAGTTTGAGATTTCAAAGTCCAAAATTATATTGGACTGTAGGATCTCAGAAGCTTTTAAAAATCTCTAGTTCTGGAGACGGAGAGAAGTCCTTGACTAACTCCTAGTTAACTCTTACCAGCTGAGGAAAGTGAAGAGTTATCCTTTCTATCAGTCACGTATTTGTTGAAGGGCTTTTAAGTTTTGCCACTTCTTTGGTAACTTGTTTGCAATGCTATATAATGGATTAGAAAAGTTTATTTAATATGCCTGTGTTGGATAATATGAGTGGTGCACTCTGTGTGGTCTTGTGACCATAAGGATTTGCAAAATGCTCATTTGCAAGGTGACAGAATACTAAGATGAATCTGGACAGTCTTCCCACACAACGTGCTTTTAGCTGCAGTAAAACTTTACAGTTAATCTGTCGTGAAAGTTGTGGCACCGGCAGTTTTTGCTGTTGTTTCAGTGCACCACAGTTGCATTTCTCTTTCTCCCTGGTTTTGCTTTATGTTCTGTGACAGTTGAGTCACTTGGTGAGTGTTGATGAGCTCTGCTTTTTTTTTGTGGCTTTTCAAAATGCCTGAGTGATGAAAAGAGCTGGAATGGAACAAGATTGGCCCTACTTGTGCTTCCTTGCTGATTTTCTGCAGATTTTTTTCAGTGTAATTTCAATGTGAAACAGATGATAGTGTGGTGATCCAAAACGGTTTGAAAAGTTATATGACATTTACCAGAAAGTGCTCAAGAGGAATAAAGACTGAATTGGGTTTGTGGCTGTTTGGGCTGTAGAGGAATGAAGCTTTGATCAATAATCTTGAAGTACACAAAATTGATGCTGATGTCTTTAATGGATGTATATAATAAGGAGAACAAGGTAGTTGTGCAGAACTGTATGCTTATCTGAACCAACCCAAAAAATACCTCTAAAGCAGTTCCTGCTTTAGAGGGTGATCTCTGATTGACTGTGTCAGAATGGGGCTACAGTGTCCCAGCAAACTGGTGGATTTTGAAGACTAAGGGTGAAAACCTAACTCAAGAGAGGCTTTTACAAAATGAGCTTATAAACTTTGGGAACATGTAAGTAGGGCAGTAACTTCGGGAACAGACTGATGACTTCCAGTATGCATGTCACTGGTACAACTAGGGTGCTGAGTCAGTCCTCATCTCCTTCAAAAGGAAGTTGTAAAAGGGAACAGCAAACAAGAGGGACAGCAGAGATAGGGTCTGAGTAATGAATGAGTCTTATACAATAAATGTAAAAAAGACATCAGGCTTATTTTGTCATAAAGGAATTTGAGGGACAGTTAGATTACAGCGTACAAATTCCTCCACAGAGGAGATATGGAGTGCTAAAGGCTTTTTTAATTCGGAGGAAAATGATTCATAGTCATAAACAGAAACCAGATAAAGTCAAAGTAGAAATTAGGTACTTGATTAAATGTGAGAAATGATAAATGAGCGAGTGCAGTGTCTATCCCTTGATTTCTTCCAGTGAACACTGAACACTTCTCAAAAAGATGGATTTCCATAAAACACGAGGAAAAATATGGATGTGATATATAGAATATTACTTAGTCTCAGGCCTGGTGTCCTATGAAACTTAGTAAAATGACCAGATCACTTTGACTGAAGACAGTAATGTATCAATGGATCCACAAGAAGCCTATATGCAATTAGAGTTACTGTGTCTGCTCTACACACAGACCTATTTCAGTGCTGAAGGAATGCAATGGTTAAGCTCATGGTGAGAATTAGTCACAAACATGTCTCAGTCATACGATTTATATTTGTCTTTTAAAGCTCTTATCATCTCACAACACTTTTATTTGTAAAGCAGCGTTACTAATTAGTATACACATGATACTGAAAACAGTGGTAGGCAAACAGTGTTGAAAAGCCAAGAGAGGAAGGGTAAAATACAGTTTTATTTGCAATTCACAATAATTACTTGCTTTTCTTAAATTGAAGGAATGGCAGTGGCCTTGTGGATGCAGAGCAAAATGTGTGATGACATTTTTCTAAAAGTTTATGGCTTTAGGAGTATCTCAGGATTGGAGAAGGAGAAGCAGGAAGGAGATGGGCTTTTCCAAAGAGTTAAAAAAAAATGTTTCAAAAGGTATTTTAGGGTTAGATGGCTACAAAATTAATACTGATTGTTGTTAGAGCAACTGCAATAACTTTGTTAAATGTCACTCTTTATTCTGAATTCATTTTCTTCTGAAAGAGGCTTTCAGGAAAGATTATAGGAATTTGAGGTGTAACATTTACTGCACTAATTTTAGGAATAAGGAACATGCTTCAGTAGCAGTGCAGCAACCAGAATGGTTTTTAAAATAAAATTTAATTTTTTGTTATTGTTGGGATTTTTTGCTTATCTATGTGGCCTTTTCATTTCTTTAAAAGTAGCTGCAAGGAAAGATCAATAGAGAGAGTACAGCTGATGCCTCCTGGGAGGGGGACAGAGCTTAAAGTACAAAATACCTGGTCATTAGCACCTTCCCCAGAAGGATCTGAGTGCTGTAATTAAACGCGGTGCTGTATTTTTGTATTCAGCTTTACTTTTGGTAAGTGCTAAATACCCTCAATTTTAACCATACTCAGATCTGAAAATGACCAGTTGCTGGAGCAATTCATGGTCTTACACATTCTGTACCTTGTCAGACTTTTAATGGTATCTACTCTGCACCTTGACCTCTGCCCCTTGCACACTGATCTCTACAAAAAGGACTAGAAGACTGTTACATTTAATAGGAAGGACATAGCAAGAAGTGTTAGATGGGTCTGGAAGAAGAAAGCTGTCAGTAATACATGGTATTTGATTCCAAATGAGGTACAGTGCTCTAGTTTTTAATTTTCTGTATTTTTTTCTTGCTCCAGGAGTTGTACTGTGTTAAGTGTCAAGTGAAACAGCTTGTAATTTTTGTTATTTTTGCCATCCTAGTCATTTAAAACTAAGTTTGGGTCATGAATTAGAATGATCTTCTATTTCTCTCCCTATCGTTAGCGGGGCTTTGAGTGCTGAATGGCTTTTTAGGAGAATTACACATTTCCTTTTATTTTCCTCTCTGGCCTGTAGAATAAGCTACAGAGAGGTGCGTTTTGTTTCACTGAAGCATTCCTCTTGGAAAGTAAAATGAAAACTGTGCCACAAACCCAGCCCCAAGTATCCAGTCTGGGGAAAGGCCAGTGTTTGATAATGACTTCATGGGTCCTGATGGGTTGTGTGGCAGTTCCAGTTTCCAGAGCCATCTTTGTGAGGGTAGCCTGACCTTCTGCAGACCTAGGAATGGAGAAGAGAGCATCTTCAGCAAATGAGTAGCACATGAGAGGAAAAAGTAAAAACTTCATTATTGTCACTTTTCAGTTCATTTGAGGAAAAGTCATGTTCTGATATCAAACTTGGTGTTGCTAATTGCCATTTACTGTCACCCTTTTCCATTTTCTTTGTTGAAGCATGTGCCCATTAAAAAATGAGCGAACGTTCCTCATGAAGGGAACTCCTTAAACTCAGGATTTAGAAGCTAAAACAGTGATTTCCTGTCTCTCTGTCAAAAGAAATCATTTTAATTATTTACAATTCTGTTCCCGTTTCCTACCTTTGTTTTAAATATGGTTGAAAGAATTCTTAGGTGAAATAAGTACAGATATGGATAATTTTTAAGCAGAGCTACACAACAGCCAACATCTAATTTATAAAATACAGATAGTAGGTCTGAGCTGCAGGAGGTATTTGGGGGTCTTCTTTGCATTAGGTACATTCAGTTCCTTTGGCATTTTTTTTAGAAGTCCTGATGTTAATAGGAAGTTTGATACATAGCAACAGCAAAATATATAGCAAAATTTTATACTGTGGATTAGAAATTATTTTCCAGTGGTGATTTCACATAAATTAAAACTCTTGAGGGGAAAATTCTGTACTCCTCTGCAATCTGATCCCATGAGATCTTTTCTCTATCAGCATTCTCTTGATTCACACGGGGAACAGCATTTCAGTTTTAGACAATTGAGAGTGCAACCTTGCTCTGAGCTACATAGATAAGGTTGTGCATATGCATATATGTGTTGTGCATCTCCTTTATGCATGAACATGTTCAGGATCTCTTTGTAACCTTAGATGATAAATTCTTGGCTTCAGAATCACACTTCCAAGTGGCTGAAAAATTTAGTTACACAATATTTTTATCTAGTCTTTATCTTCTATCTTCTCTTTCAGCACACAGTCGCATAAGCAGATTCTGGGCTGTAGAGGCAGAGATGAAAATCCTCTCAAAACCTCCCCTGTGATGGACCCCTCATCAGAGCATTCAGAAATGGCTTCTTCCCTGTGGCAGAAGTGGAGAGATGTAGCTCCCTCGGTGGGAGAAGGGAGTGAAGGAGGGGTTTATTCCATCCATCTTGCACAGAACCCAAGCACACTTGGAAGCTTCTCTCTAGACTGGTACTTAAAGTAGCCTATATTACTAGCTGAGACCTCGATGCACAACTTCTATGTGGCTAAGTTGAGTCAAACCCCTAGAAATATTTTGTTGTGCTCACTCTGTCCAGACATAGTCTTTGGACAGTCTGAGGTCTGACAGAGGAACCAAACCAGTTTGGTTACCAGCTTACCAGTAACTAGTGGGTTTGTGTCCAGGTGTCTCAATGCAGAGGTGTATCTAAAGTGTGGTAGAAAGTAGATCAGATTAACCTGTTTTAAATAAGTAAATGACATGACAGTCTGACCCATCATTTCATTGGCAGATTCAGGCAAAAGGTAATGTTGATTTAATCTTCTTTGGAAAGAATATACCAAACACAGCATCACTGTGTTGTCTGTGATTTATTCTTTGTGACTTTTGACAGGGTTTCAGCCACTGGTTTCTCTCTTCTCTACCAGTGTCACACCATCAGAACCTATTAGCTTAAGTTTTGACAATTCTTACCTCTTTATCCACTATCATGACACCATTTTACTAGCTTTGCACTCTGTATACTTACATGTATTGGATCTTGACTAATCAGCTAATTGGATTGTGTTAATCAGCTTTTAAACTGTTTTTATTGGAGACCTTTGGCTGAGATGTTAAGACAGTGTCAGCATGATTGGCATTTCTGCTTGGATGTAGAGTAATAAATTTTAAACTCCAGATCTGATGAGTTTCACTGTTTGAGAAATGTTGTGTATGTCAGTGAGCTGAAGCTGCCTGTTTGGCTGGAAATCAGAAGAAAAGAGGAGAAGGCATAAAACTTCTTGGAGCTGCTTGTAGAGCCACTATGGGGAGGTAAGGAAGGTGTAAAGTTCTTGGTGTATAGAGATCAGTCCTGGCAGAAGCTAAGAAGTGTACAGCTACTTACGTAGCAGCTATTGCCAACTCTGAAACATGTTGCAGCTTTTTTTCCAGCCCATCCTCAATTTCTTATCATGGCTGTAGTGCTGCAAGTAACTATTTTCTCAGATCTTCCCACAGATATGCTTATTTAAGACGTTTCCTGACCTTGTTCCATCCAAAACAAGCTTGGTTAATTTATGCAGCCTGGAAAACATGTCTGTGTTCAACCCTACCTGATGCACTTTCGTGAGCTGAGGCATCTCAGGATGGACTCGATGATCTTGGAGGATTTTTCTAACCTTAATGATTCTACAGTTCTATGGTCTGGCAGGAGTGCTGTGTGAGTGAGCTGGGCAATAATCTTTTCATTAAATCATAAAAAAGTTGGACAGAAGGGGCCTTTGGAAGTCTTGAAACAAAACAATTTCCAGCACTATCTCTGGTGAACCTGGTCTTTGTCCAACCTAGTCTTGAAAACCTCCAAGAATCGATGTTGCACCATCCCACTGGACAGCCTGTTTCACTGCTGCCTAGAATTTTGTTAATCACATTTGTCAAATCTGGAGCATCTAAGCTATAGTTTGTGGTATTTACCACTTGTTGTGTTTCTGCCACTTGCAAAGTGAATTTGGGTCTGTCAGCACTCCAGAAGCTCTTTAAACCGTTGTAGGCTGCTTTTAGATTGCCTCTTGACCTCCCCTTTGCCACCCTAACAAAGCCCAGCTCCCTTAACCTTTCGTTGTGGGTCACATGCCTTCTGTATGGTGTTTGTGCTGTTTGTGAAGAAGGCACGCTGTTGGTTCCTATTCATTTGGAGTGCACCGTGACCTCCAGGTCATTTCAGCAGGGCTGCTACACAAGCTGTCGATTCCCGGGCGTCAGTGATGTATGGAGTTAGTCTGCTCAGAAACCAAACTTCACACTTGTAGTTGAACATGATGAAGTTTCTGTTGTCCCAGTCTTCAGTTTAAGGAGTATGGGGACCTCGTTGGATTCTCAGCTGAATCCGTCAGGGAGAGATTGAGCTAAAAAGTGATTTACTATTGCCCACAAAGTTGCTGAGGGGTCTGTTTTATCACTCAGGTAGTTGATGAAGGTACTGAACAATATCAGCCTGCTACTGATATTGGGGTACTCTGCTGATTAACAGAGCAGTTGTAAAGTCCCTTCAGGACTGTCAGCCCAACCAACCATTTTCAACAGACCTAGGAGCCTGTTCTTCCAGCCCTTACTTCCTCAACTCTCAAGGGACTATGGGAGAGACACTGTGTCAAAGCCCGTAAAAAGTTGAGATGTATTGTATCCACCTCTCTCTCCACATCCCCTTAGCAGGTTATTTTTGTTACACAAAGCAGTCAGCTCGATGAAGCATGGTCTGCCTGTGTTGAGTCTTTTTGATTGCCTTCTTGTCCTTCATGTGTCTGGAAGCAGACTCCAAGGAATATGTTTCCTGCCTGTACAAGGACTGAGATGAGGCTGACCGACTTGTTGTTCTCTTGGTCCTTCTTGCCTTTCTTAAAATAGGCGTATCAGTCTTTTTCCTACTCTGGGGACTTACTCTGATAGTGTGCATTTTCTCATACATGATGGCCACACAATTACATCAGCCAACTCTTTTGGCACCCCTGGATGAATCCTCTCCAGTCCCAGGTGTTTGAATAAATACACTGAATTTTGCCTATGAGTCCCTAACCAGTTACTCACAAACAGCCAACTGCCCAAACTTTCTAAAACTGCAGTGGTCCATGCAGGGGTCTGAAAGAAAGTTTTTCCATATTGTGATTCTGCTCCAGTAATCTCTGGGCCTGCATTTCCCCTGAACTTCCTTTTGCTGCTGGCATTGCTTGCAAAAGCCCTTCTTGTTTCCCTTTGCCTGGCTGGCTAATTCAGCTGTCGCTGGCCTTTGACCTTCCTGGTGTTAACCCCTAGTGACCGAGCAGTGTGTTTATCCTCCTCCTCTGGTGCCTTTTTAAGCAGCAGAGCTGCTTGTTGGCGAGGATGTGAGCCTGCAGCTTGGGTGTTTATTAAAGCACCGGGAAGCTGCGGGTGCACAGACGGTGTTCCCGTCGCTCTCCCTCCAGGGCAGAGGAGTGCCTGCTAAAGATACCATCTTCATATTTACATCATTTCAGTCACTTGCTTTTGTACGCATGTAACAGGTCATGAGAAACTATTACTTTCCATATCCCTGATGGCTATTTGCAGTATGACTAATTTATCTCAGCAGGCACTCTATTATAAATATGTAGTATATTGGGATAGTGCTGTAAATGGCCGTGTTGTTCAGAGGAATTGCTCTGGTTCAACATAATACTTTAACAGTTACACTACAGTGCTACCATTTTTAAAATTCAGTGCAGTTAAAGTGTCATAAAATTGAAATACAGGAAGTGAACATGTCTTTTTTTTACTTCACAGACCACATAATGATACAATCTTGATACAGTCTGTATTTTAAAGTTAAGGTAAAGCAATGCATACATAAAATTTCGCCCATGGTTTTTCTGTGTGGATACTGATGTGTGCCTCAGAATTGTTTATGTCCAAAGCCCTTCAGAGTGAGTGGGTGTGATGGAGCTCTGATGGTGACATGTGGGAAGAAATCTCCTTCAGCTTGGTTGTCCTGCTCTCACATTCTTTGGAAACGGTGTGTTGGCTGAGACAGGCAGTTTGTCTTGCCTTAGTATTGCCAGCACTTTGTTCTCATGACTTTTACATCTTGATACTTTTAACTTTCTCTTATACATACTAAGTTCAAGTGAATGTGTTTCTAGTATATTTTATTAGTAGCTACAATTTGTCAATAGGATCGATAAATAAATTATATTGTGAAAGCTTTTCAAGTCAAACTTTGCATGAATGTGTTTTGTAATGCACAGCACAAATATCCACTATTTCACTAATTGTATTTATTATTCAAGCTGAAATGGCTTATTCCTGGGTTAGTTTCTAGGACCAGAGAGTAACAAAAGAGCACTTGACTTTAACCTTAATTAAGTTTGCTCAATGAGACACAGTGTGCAAGGTCTGCTGCACAATTGTGTTTCAGAATTATGTTTCTTTTAAGAAGACATCTCAAAGGTCACAAGAGACACTTCTCGAAAGATTTTCAATAACAGCTTGTTTGCAAGATGAAATTCCAAATCAGTAAATGAATAATGAATAGAGTTGGAATTGGATATATAACAGTAACTTTTAGAAGAGGATAAGGTAGAACATGTTCTTGTCCAGTTTGACCAGAAAAAAAAAGCACACGACTTGAAATCAGAAAAGACACCTGAACTGTATAGCTATTTGAAATATAGCTTTTTTTTTCCTTGATAATTCTATCTGTCCCACCATATTTGGATTTTTTTTTTTT
>VZRO01007579.1:577443-642985 GCA_013397915.1 Daphoenositta chrysoptera
TTTTTTTTGTTCACTGGTAACTTTTGTCTCAGTACTTCAGTTACTTCCTGCACTTATCTGCGTCTTTGTGGAGTTAGGGAGTACTTTGTTATTCATGAGGAACTAAATCAATCATCACTTTCTCATGTCATCTTGCATTGCATCAGCTTCCTTTTTCAGATGAAATGGATGGGTGTAACTCCTTATGGAGTTTAGCCGTGCTGTTTGCTGTCTTGGTTTTGGGTGGTGGTTGCTCAATATTAGCTTAAGTATTTAAACATTGCAGTTAATTTATATTTATCCATGCCAATACAAGGCTTGGAGTTTAAGCACTGTTGAGGTAAATGGGCATTTTTACTGCAGTAAAAATGTTCTACCATTATCCCTACAGTCATAATTGCAAAGATTTGCATTTTCAGTGGAAGTGGGTAAGGATTAAGAACATAAGCAGGAGAGAGGTGGGTTGTAGATATATAACTGAGAATGCAGTTTGTCCTGCCAGCATCCTATAATTGCTAATGATGCCTTAGAAGAAATAGAAGAACTTGGGACTGTTGTTTGCAAGATTACCAATTAGTTTGTTTACTGGGGGGTTGATGGAATCTATTATGGGGTATGAGAGCTGACAGGTAGCAAAAAATACCTAATCATTTCAAGTTTACTTTTCAGTCTGGAGTTGCATTCAGGCTTGATTAGAACTGAAATTCTATTGAAACAGAAAAACTGAGATTTTCTTCAGTGCATTGTATGGTCTGCTCCACTGTGATTTAGTTCCCTGATGTCATAAGAGTCTGCTACCTAAGTTATTACATTAATATTCATTGGGTAGATCAGTATTGCACTGTTGGAGCCAATAAATTTTGGTTTGGTTTAAAATCAGAGATGATATTTTATACATTATGTTTGCATACAATTTTTATTAGCATATCAGACTGGGAAAGAGTGATGCATTGCAGTAAAAAGCCAAGTATTTCAAGTTAATTGCTATTCTATTAAGCAGAAATGGTGGTTTCAGCTTAAAAGAGTGCAGAGAAATGTTTGGCTAATGAAAAGAGCGCTCAGAGTGATAATAATTGTTTGATGTAGTGAAGCTGCTGGCTGAAAATACTCACCTCAGCAGTCAGAACTGAAGGCCCTCAGAAGGAGGTGCTGAGATGGGACTAGTCCAGCACACAGAAGCACTTATGGGATGAGCCCAAAAAGGCAGCAGTATCCACCAAGCCCCCCTTGTGGTACTAAAAATAAATAAAGAAATAAAGAGCTGCCAAGATAAGTATTCAGCAGCAGGTTTGTCTAACCTGACCTGCTCTTTTTGTCCAGAACAAGTAGTGCAAGAGAGCCAAAACCACATTAAAGCACTTGGTTAGAGGGTGGCTGGTAGATGCAGGTGTGATCCAGCAGATTCTTCTGCCCACACAGCCAAGCAGCTCCTCTCACAGGGCCACAGTGAGGGCAGGGAATCAAGGCAGGTGGTTTTCTTAGCTGCTTTCCTTCTCTCCTGCTCACCCTCCTGCTGTGCTTTGGGCAGGTGTGCCCTTCTTGGAACGTGCCACCAGTCATTGGCAGCTCCTTGCCAGTTCCCCCCTGTTTACATACTGAGCATGATACTCTGTGGTGGGAGATATCCCTTTGGCCAGCTTTGGACATCATGGTGTTATCAACATTATTCTCATCCTAAATCCAAAATAGCACCGTACAAGCTACTAAGGAGGAAAACTAACTCCATCCCAGCTCAAGCTCCTTCTTCATTTCCTTCCACACCCACACCCTCAGGTTCTTACTTCCTCTACCACGTCAGGGTTGCAGATAAAACCAGGGTGGAGGAAGGGAATCCAGCTTTTGCTGACTGCTATGGATATCTCTGTTCAGGAATGTTGAATGAAAGCTCCTGAGACCCATTTTGATTCAACAGCAGTTTCCTTCCCTGTGCCCCTCTTCAGTGATGCTCTCAACAGCTGCCATGGATTTTTGTGCACTGATTTGAGTGCTGCAGAACCACAGGGTTATTTTTGTCAGATTAGAAATATCCAATCCACTGAACTTTGCATTGAAGATTGGATTTGTTTACTTCAGTCTCCCTCTCTTTCTGCTTTTCTGCTGTAGAGAGCTGCTTGTTTTTGAAATGTGTCCCGTTATTTGAGTCAGCAGATGTATTTATGGTTTGTTTTGTGATAATATCTAAAGGCCAGATTTGAACAGGAATTCTGCTGCTATGCAAGACTTGGTGTAAGATGGCTCCATCCCCAGGAAAGTTCAGAGAGGAAGTTTTTCTCTATCTTATGGCAGTGGAGCATAACACAGGGAGCATTTGGAAGAGTTAGAAATTGAACTCAGTGTCTGAACATTCAGTACTGTCCTTTAATTGCAAACCCATTCCTTAAAATTTCTAGATCTCAGGGTATTCCCTCCTGTTACATCCCTGAACTGTGTCACTGGTTTACCTTTTGTGTAGCTGGACCTGTGAAACTCTGAATAAAAAATGGGTAAAGCCATAAAATTTATTTTGGAAGTCAGTGCAAAGAGGGAAGAAGACATAGTGATTCATATATTATGAAAAATCCCTCGAATCTATAAGGGATCAAAAGAGTTGTAGTGAGCATATGAGAGGGATGGAGTACACTGATCATATGTGTAAAAATAAAAACCGAATAAGTAAATGCAGTAGAGAAATCTATGTCTATATACGCTGGTAAATATATATGAGCATATGCAGAAAAAAAAGCTGGACTTCAATAAACTTTTTTATCTACATTAAGATATAGTCATTGGAAACATCTGTTTCAGAATCTGATTGTACAACACTGGTGTTTGTTCAGGTCCTCTGTCTCTTACTTTGGTTATAGGTAAAGATTCAGCTTTTCATTCTAAAATAAGGTTATCTTGACAATATTGAAGGATGAAGGAATTGGACTTAAAACAGATTTGAATTTAAAAGTGTTTGATACTGCATCTATTTTGGGATCTTGTAGGTTTTTAGATTAGCTTTTAGAGAGGATTTTAATAATTGTTTGGGAGGTTTTTTTTCCGTCAGGCTGGATACTTCTTTCAGTGATTGGCAGAATCTGTTCGTCCAGTGCATAGTTCGATGAATATACTTCTGTAGTTCCATAGGTCTTTTTAATCTTTACTGCTTTAGCAGTGCATGCAAATTCTGTCATTGTGGAGTACTTCCATAGATCTGGACATGCAAAGATCAAGTGCCCTTTCAGTGGCAAGAGTCCTGGACTGTAAGGGATAATGAGAGTGGCAGGCTCTGGTTAGTATTACATAGTGCATGAATAAAATTATTACAATTGGTAAACGTAAGTAGAATATATTGCAGTCACTGGTACTGAGCTTACCAAAAGAACATGAGAACCATCTGCAGTTAACAGCATGACCACTGGGATTTCTGAGCTCACAGTGCTTATATATAAAACTGGACAGCTCTTTGGCTGAAATAAATCACCCTCACCCTACTGAAATCAATGGAGCAGTTGTAAGTTTTATGAATCAAAGTTTGGCAATCTCCATTACAAAATTTTTTACTGAGTTGAAGCATCATGGAGGTCTCAGTTGTAGGCTGCATTCATTTTTTACCTCCTAGGAGATGTTTGTTCAGTACTAATTATGCTACTTTATTCCCACCTAAGTTCACTTTTTGATAAATTTTAAGGTAGTACGTATTTTGTGGCACTTTTTAAAGTAAACCATGCAAGGATTTGTTGCCTATTGTCCGGAAGACAATAAATATAATAATTGAGATGCAGAATAAATAGTGCAGGAATGTGATGCACCGGTCTAGGATATGCAAAAAATAACACTTCCGTAGAACAGCAGGAGCAGTCAGGGCTCAGCTCTGAAATCCTCATTGGAACTGGTACAAAAAGACACTTGTACTTTGAAGGACATTGCAACTTCAAATTGAAACCGTTTTAAGGGAAATCATAAGACTTGCAAAGCCTTTCTTCAGAGATGGTATCAAGCCATTTTGGCATCTAATCAGTCATTTCTCTCGTTGTTATAAAAACACTGAGGCATTTTCAAGTGATGTGTTTTGAGAACAGCATTTGTACAAGGCTCTCCTGCTCTATTAGAAGTGCCTGCAATGCATTTTTTGGGGAGGAGTGTTTTGCAGCTGATGATCATGAAGAACCACCTCATGCTAATATTCTTTCAGTCCTTTTGCAGACAACCACTGGGTTGTTCGATGGAAGCTCACATTTCACATCTCCTCCTATCCAAGGGTTATGTCATCGTAAATTGCCTGAGGCAGAACTTGGCATTCTCCTGAATTTCACTGTCTGATGGCACCAATCGGGTGCCTCGTGGCCCTCATCAGATATACATGACTGCTCTCAAATCTGGCCTCCTCATTCTGCCAGGGACTGAGTCTTGGACCCTAATGAGGGAGAAGCTGGGAGGAAATGTGGTTCTTCTAGACAATAAATTAGGTTCAGAAAAGAAGCATTTATCTGTTGAAAATGTTTACCATTTGGGGACTCTGGACCAGACTTTGCACAGCAGCAGTGTAAGTAAATTGACTGGCATCAGATAAAATGATGCCCTGAAATCAAACTGCTGAGCAATAGTCTATAGGCATGTCTTTGAAAATACAATGAAGTCAGCTGCTGTTCTCTGTTGCACCTTAAGCAGGGAAGGATATGCCCAGGGTGAGCTGCATTTTGCTTTGGAATAATTTACTCTTCAGTCGAGAAAGGTTATTATAAAACCTTGATCCAAAATAATTTTATTATTTATGTGATGTGTCACTTCTATAAAAATGTAACATAAGTGTATTGAGGTTGTTTTTTGTTGTGCTTTCAGAAGAAACTAAATCTCCATCATTTTTCTTAACGTTTATAAGCAAACCTCTCTCATGTAATAATAAATCAGTTTATCCTAAGTTATTGCAAGTGTATTTATGTGATGCTCTTTGCTGCTTAATTTATTTTTTTTACCAACATCTTCTTCTGTTTTCTGGTTATCTTTTCATTAGATTCAGATGAAACTACTCTCCTAACAGTTAGGGGAGGATGCTGTGGCTGGTACTTATGGCTGACATGGATAGCACTCCTGTTACCCTGTTCCTTCTCCATCTCTTTTGCTTTTATCTGTTGGATGCTTGCCACACACTATAATCACAAGCACTTTTAGGTCAGCGACTGCTGTGTTTTATTTTTAAACTGTACTTGTTAGCAGTTGGACGTAACACCAAACCTGATTTTGGGTTCCAAATACTGCCATAATGGGAATATTTAATGATAATAAAATGCTTTGCTTCTCTTTCATTTAGAGTTCCACCTAATCTGACTAGCAATCAGCAGTTAGTAGGCAGATCTAAATGAAATATTATGACTCTATAAAGCTGTTTAAATTTGAATGACCTTTTATTTAAGATGCATAAGCATTTTTCCAACATTTGAACTGTTAAGCAAAGTATATGCTGTAAAAGAAGCATTTATTGCTTGCTTGTAAAAATAAAATACAATATTGGTAAGTTAGCTGGAAGCTTGTAGATATCCTAAAAAGATGACAAGGCAAGATAAGCAGTAGAGCCAAGCTGAAATTGCTCTGGAGGTCTTTCTGAATAGCTGTCAGTTTTATGTTCCCCTCGCACAATAATGGGCACTCCCAGGAGGTGGGAGTCTCATGGAATAATTACTCTTCTGAGGTTCAGACTGGTTTTGCTGTGCCTTGCCCACAGATTGGTAAGACTGCCTTATAATTATTCTCCTCCTCTTTCACTAGATTTTTCTAATGTAGAAATTAATAGAATTAAATTTGTGTACATGCACTGTACTTACATTACGTAGCCTATTAATGAATTTCAAGCAATATTGAATGCTATCAGATGGCAATAGTAAGTGGTCTGGTTAGCTTTTATCTTGCAAATTGGATTTAAGTCTCACTGCCCTTGCCTCTTGAGATGTGTTTCTTTTTAATATTCAGGTCTATTTTCTGCTGTCATAAGCAGGCATATTTACTCTCTCAGACTGGGATACCTTTAACTATCCTTGAAAATATTAAGAACAAGAAGTAAAAGTTTAAAATAAATGTATATTTTGCAGCTGTTGAGTATTTTTATAGTTTTTGGTGCACAAAGCTGACACACTTGCTCACTGTCTCCCTTGTGAGCATCAAATAATGTTGATGAAATGAAGCAAAAATCTGCCAAAACCTCAGCTTGGTTTGGGGTGGGTTGTTGGGCAGCACTCTGTCTCAGTCATTAGTAAGAACTGATGTTGCCAATAAACCCACAGACAACCAGCAACCTTATCCTCTGGGCTCTCAAGGAAATCTGTATTTTGGGAGGTTTTGCTACTAGAATGATCTGACAAGCTCTGACAGGCTTTCCTGTATGATATAAAAAAACATACAGGAAAAGCAGGAAAAACTTTTTTAAGAAGATACACATGGATTGGTGTCTTAACAAGATGAAATACCCTGAATGAAATACCCTGATGAAATAGCTCTGGTGATGTTGGATATGAGTGAATTAGCTCATCTTTTTACCCAGCTTTCCTGTTTCCCAGGAGGAGAGCAGAACTGGAGAGCAGTGGTTGCTTCTAAGACTTGCAGTTCTTGCTCAGCACCAACCCTTCCCCTTAGCTTAAAAAAAGGGCATCATTTTGCTTGGGACATTTGCCAGATCTTTCCAAAGGAAAGGCTTGCATTTTTTTTGTTCTTCCCTCTGTGCTCCAGAGAAACATTAGTGAGTTTTGAGTCTCTGAGCGTGTAGACACACGTTTGTCCTTCGGGAGTAATGAAATGCTTGAACGTGAACCTTGCTTTGTCAGGTGAAGATCAGTGTGTTATCAGAAGAACAAAGCTCTCCTTGGTTTCTTTAGGGAAGCAATTGATGGAAAGCATCTTTTTTGTGTCCATAGGTATTGATCTGCCAGAGTACTGGTACCTCCATGTGAGCCCTGGCGGCTTAGACACAAGGACAAAACAGCTTCTGTAATTCTGCCTTGCATTTGGCCAGGTTTCATCATCAAGGCTGTGGTTATACTGTGGCATTTAAAGAATTCTGACTCATTTGCTGTTAAAGGGAAGACTGTGCTGGATGATATAGATCAGCTGCTGATTTTGGCCCTTAGAAAAACAAATGGGGGCATTTGATGTCTAAACTTTACCATTCAGGGTATAAATCAAAGTAGAAAGTGTACTTGCTTAATGGTATTGTATTGAATATTGTTTATTATTTACCTGCTGAAAGCTTACAGCAAATACATTTGCAAAACTTTTGATGACTATTGCTTCTTTTCCCTGAGCCTCTGCAGTGAAATATATTAAATATTGTTGTGCCAAAACCATAACCTTATTCATAATTAATTGTCCTTACACAAAGTCTTTCAGTGGGATGAGTTAGAGGGTTTGTTCAAAATTGTGGCAATTGGGTGTATCTTTAAAAATAAGAGGACAGAAGAGGGTATTTTTTCCTTACTGACTGATTTTATGATCAAAGACATGATGGATGTGCTTTTAAGCACTAGCTTTACCATCTACTGAGTCTTTCTGTAAGATAAGTGGGGTAAGAAACAAATTTTCTTTGTTATTTTTACAAGGGTGAAGAACAATCCCAGAAAAGTAACTGAGAAAAATCGTGCTTTCTCCTTCCTTTGTAATTTATTTATGTAAAAATAACCAGCCTATCTCTGATTACACAGAAGCAAAATCTATTTTATACAGGAATTACTGCTTTCACTCTATTTGATTTACTTACAGCATGTAAAGACATTTCATGTATTCTAAGACACTTAAATACGGTATTCTTGTGCTGTCTGCGTCTTTAAAATTCGCAAAGTAGGAAACCAGGACATTATGCAGGCTGCAGTTGCATCGTCCTTAATACATTGTGGGTGGCTAAATTCTGTCCTCTCACTCGATGCCACTGGAGGCACTGGTGCAGCTGTCCTATGAGCACAGGTTTGGGATCGTTTCAATTGACAATGAAAATGGTAGAGAGGCATGGGGTTGGTGTCATCAGACATGCCACTGGCCAGAGCTTCTCTAGGGAAAATGCTGCCAACATTGCAGGTTGCAAAGAAGAATTGTGTCATCTATGCCCAGGCACAGACCTGTTGGTTAGTTTGATAAAACTTGTGGAAGGCCTAAGTGTATTTTAAATTATATAGTGTTTCATGCAAGGTATTTTGTAAATATATGATTCTGTAAGAACTCATTATCAATTGTAAAAGTGCCAGGCTGTAGTAAAAAGCTCTTGGAAGAATTATAGACTTCCACAAGGCAATTAAAAGTCCTCCCAAGTGAGGAAACAATACATAAACCATATACTTCTGAGAGGAAATACTCCATGATAGTATTTTAAACACTGGTAGTAATTCTTTTATGGCTAAAATTGCAGGAGGGAAAGTATAGTTACATAGATGTTTCTAAGACATAAGATTTTTGTCAGCATAAATATATTATCATGGAACTTTATCATGAAGTTATATATATTATTCATAATTCATATATTCATATATTATTCATTAGCATGAATTTTAAGAAGGTCAACATTTCTCTAGTATTTAGATCCGAAGTAGTAAGAGCAGGAACAGCTGTACTGGGAGAGCAGTTAAATGGTGGGTGATGATAGAACAGACTCGTGAAGTGTTTGTCCAACTGTACAACATACTTGCAGCCCAGTAATATCTGACCTTAATCCAAACTATTTTCTCAGAAGAGATAAATTGAAGATTCAGAGACTAACTTCACATAAAATAATAATTCAATTGGCCTCGAACGTGGTTGATGTATTTACATAAAACTGCCCACCAAAGAATGTGATAGATAGTGTCACTTTTTTTAACAGGGGAAGTATATAGGTACGATGTTGCTTCTTATCCTAGGAGCCCAAATTATTCTGAGTTTTATCCAAGAGCTGTGGGAATGATAAATATGCCTTGCAGGTGGGTGGTGTTTTTCCTGTTTTTCACGTTTTAATGTATAGACACAAATACTGCAGCAATACTACAGGACCTGTAAAGCAAGCCAAAGTAAAGTCTAATTATTTGCTAAGCTTTTGCTCTTCTGCAGATCATTATGCCTGCTCTGAATGACAGGAAGTTCTCATCTCTGATGTCCAAGGCTTGAAGCTGTTTTTAGGCCACGGAGTTCATTAAGATCCCTGGGATTTGAGTAGCCCCTATGCCAAATACAACACATTTTGTGATTTTTTAAAGTTACCAGTGCAAATTCTCTGATTCCCATGGCTTTGCTGAGCAAGATGAATTACTGGATTTCCATTTCATTCTGAGTATGCAGTTTCAGTCTTTAGAAGTACTTAAATTTCTGTATCCAGAGAGGGCTACATGGGGCAGATGGGGATGATCTCTAAAAGCTGGTGAACAGCCTCCACAAGTAACTGCAGGTTTCATACTCATACCCTTGAATAGACAAACACTTGCGCCCTTGCTTAGAGAGATGATAAAATGTCTCGTGTCACAATAACAGAGTTACCAAAAGCAATGATTTGGACTTTGCTAAAGGTTAATAAGTATTCAGGGAATGTGCTGGCTTCTTTGATAAGCCAGATAAATGGGTATCATGTCGAGGTATGAGTGAATTGCTGGAACTGGGAATGTGCTGGCAACACTTCAGCATAAATGTTCTAATTGAAATACTTCATGGTGACCATTTTAATGCCAGTTTTTGGCATTCTTGTGGTTATTTCTGTCCTATGCTCTTTGCTACCATGCCTGAACTGCTTGGCTGAGTCCGGGGATCATTGGCTGGAAGGTTTTGGGGGTGTGTTTTAGGAGGCAATAAGTAAAGTGACTGGAAATGTATTGCCATATCTTGCACAGTGATAAAATTACTGCAGCAGAACTATTCTCAGAGATGCCAACTGATTATCTGGCTTTGATTTTCAGCCAGGAACTAACAGGTCATTAGTTACAAGCTAAAGTATATCTGTGTAAGATAGGAGGTCTGCTAATGTGATGTGATTTAACTTATGTCATGTTCTTATTCCTAAAAAAATGTCCAATCTTTCAGGCAGAGCTCTGATTGTCCCATTGTAATGCCTTGATGCCTCTGGTTTATAGGTTGAAAACATGAAAAGGTGATAACTATGTTAGATTTTAATTACACTGGCCTTAGTGTTAAAACACAGAATGGTAACAATCATTGGGGTGTAATTTTTAGTGACCAAAGTAAATTTAACAGCAGCTAATAACTACAACAAATTTTTTGACAATGAAGGATGGAGATATTTTTTGATTTTTTTTTCATTGCCTACCTTTCTAACTTTTAGACACAAATCTTTAATGATCTGTTTAAGGAAATTTTTCATTATTGCTCTGCGAAAAAAACATTTCAGAACACTTAAATTATGGAGGTTCTTAAATGCCATCCAAGGGCAATAGATTCAACATGATTCAGCATTAAAACGAACCTACCTGTCTAAGATTAGGTGTGTGAATACCCCTCTCTCTGCACTCTTAAATCTTGCACATTTCCGAGGAAATATTTAAAGCATTGGGAATATTTTCATCAGCTTACTTAGATCCCTGTCAGCTTCTTGGGTTTGCACTCTGGAAGAGCTTGTTTAATTCTATTTTTTGGGCCCTAAGAAAGACTAGAATCCTAAAGAGTGTTTGAAAACTAGAACTGTACAGATACCCTTCCCTTTTACACTTCTGCTATTGCAATTGAGAACCCTGATTATTCTTTCTCTATTTCCAGATTTAAAATTATATTTTCAGTGCTTTTAATTATCTTTAAATCTGTGCAGAATAGAAAGGCAGGTTTTTTAATTAATGAGATATTGCTCCAATCTGATGGTCACAGCTGGCTGAACACCACTCACCAACTGCAGAACATGGCTCTCCTTATGCGTTTGTTCTACCATTTCAGCTGTGGATTTAAAAAATTCAAATCTCCTGTGATCTCTTGGAGTACGTCCCTAACAATTCACTTACTTCACAGTCATATTGTATTTGATAGTTGGTAACTCTTCTAAATTATTAAATTTACCTATTTGCATGATCTTTCACCTGTGTTTTAGTTAAATAGATACGTGCATTAAACAAAATTAACCATGGGCTGACCACCTGTCTATTAGTGTAAAGATGAAGTTTTGAAATCCGAAGCAAAAGCAGGAGAGAGCACAATTTGGCATGACCCTGATCCCTAGAACCGGCTAAATGAGCTACCTTCACAGCAGTGGCTTCTAATAGCAAGTTTGTGGTAGGCAAAAGCAAAAGATACAAAATAGCTGTCAATTTATACTGTGGTTATTAAAAGCTTACTGTTTCAGTCAGTCTAATTGCTGGGCTAGAGAGAACTCCACCCCTTTTGTGAGCTTTTTTTGACATTTAAATTATACACTGTTGCTGACTTTTAATTTTTTTCTTTAAGAGAGAACAGCGCAGTGGGAAGCTCCCATCATCTGAATTAATACACCAATTATAAACTGTGTTGCAAGTAAACAGTTTGATCATTTCTGTACCTTATGCTGAAAGCTAAAGTGCCTCATTAAGACAAGAACTGAAGTCTCATTCCATATTTTAGCTGTCCATGTACTGGTGATGAGAAAGTTCAGTGACAAAGCTGGCAACTGCTCACTCCTCCATGGGCAACTATTCGTTCTGAATGAAACATTAAATAGAGTTTTTGACATGCTGAAATGTTTCAACAGCTACATTGCTAATTATTAACTGAAAGAGAGTTAATTTTGCTTTCACAGGACCAGTGACTTTTCAGGAGTTAGAGTGGGGGGCTCATTTGACAGTATGATTATTTACAACTTTAAAAATAAGAATATTCTTTCACACAGTGTGGTCAGATGTGCCTGTAAGGGTAGTTACATGTAATAGAAGTCATCATGACGTCCAAAGTATATGCCAAATGAGTGCAATCAAACACAGAAAAACGTGCCAATTTAAAGTACTTTGCGAAATGACTGCGAAGTGACATAGTTGTGTATGTGTACATATTAATCGTTGAGAGGGCAAAATAAATTAAACCAGCCCTTCATCAGCACAAGGTTACCCAGTAGTGGATCAGCTACAGAGAAAATGAGCATCTGTGATTGGTACTTTTTAATCACAGAGTGGAAACTAAAGAATGGGTCTATGTTATATGTGTCAGAAAATAACTGACACCCCTAAAGAAGCCCCCTTATTACTCTTTCACTTTGGTCTCCATCCACCAGTGCATCCCAAGGACCACCCAGCTGGAGAACTGCTTGGCAGAAAAGGAGCTGGGCGTTCTGGTGGACACCAAGTTGAAAATGAGCCAGCAATGTCTCCTTCCTGTGAAGATGTCTGGTGGGATCCTGGGCTGCCTTAGGAGCAGCATTCCAGCAGCTCAAAGGAGAGGTGGTTCCTCCCCTCTGCTCAGGGCTGCTGAGGCCACGCCTGGATTGCTGTGCCCAGTGCTGGGCTCCCCAGTGTGACAGAGTTGTGGATCTGCTGGAAAGATTCTCATAAAGGGCCACAAAGGTTTTGTAAAGCTGGAGGGTCTTCTCCTGTAAGGAAAGGCTGAGCGAGCTGGGACTGTTCAGCCTGGAGAAGAGAAGGCTCAGGGGAATCTTATCAAAGTATAAATATCTGAAGAGAGGGTGCAAAGAGAACAAAGCTAGCTCTTTTCAGTGGTGACATTACCAGTGGTGATGGGCACAAAAATGAAACACAGGAGGCTCTGTTAGAGCATCAGGAAACACCTCTTCACTGTGAGAAGGAGGAAACACCTCTTCACAGTGACCAAACACTGGCATGGGTTGCCCAGTGGGGTTGTGGTGTCTCCATCCTTGGAGATACTCAGAAGCTGTCTGGATGTGGTTATAAGTGGCCATGCTTGAGAAGGGACCAGATGACCTCCACAGGTACCTTCCAGCCCCAACCATTCTGTGGTTCTGTGGTGGCCATCCACATTATAGTCAATTGAATAATAAAATTCTGTCTGTATGAAGAAAAACATAAAAAACCCCATGTGCATAAAGAGTGCAAACGCTGTTTATCTTTCATAGAAGCTTTTACTCAGCAGTTTTATGTTGCTGTTCTATATATAATTACATATATAAAATAAGAAAAATGTATTTAATAATATATGCTAACTTAATGTTTTGGAAACAAAGCAATAAATATGAAAGTGTATGTGGTAAACCTGTGAAAAAACTCTTTAAAGGAAATATACAAAGGACATTTAAATACTCATAATTATTAGTCTTGGTCCTAAAATAACAATAGAAGATTAAAAAAATTAGTAACTAGACTTGTTCATCCGGTGAATCATTTATCTGCACACTGCCAGTAAACCAGTGGCTTCCAGATTGGCTTTTCCTCACACACAAGTGTCTTTCCTTGCACATGCAGGTCACAGTTTTAAAATTAGTTGTTACTGGAAAGGAAGTCCAAAATTCAGACAATGGTGGCAGAAAATCCAGGCTGAGGCAATTCTCCCAAGGTGAACTGCAAAATATTTTTTTATAATCCTTTAGTACGAAAAAAGGCAAAAAAAAGGAAAATCTTTACTCTTTTTTCATAGAGACTATAAGAAATCAGCAAATAACGACAGTTCCCCTTTGGTAGCTGTCCTGCTGCTAGTCTTCTTAACTCTTTACTGTCATGGGAATCACTAATACATTTTAGCATATCTAGAACTGGGTATGGCATATAGCTACAGTATGGATATTTGTTACTTTTCTCCATATGCTTAGAAATGCCACTTAAATGTCAGAAATATTTGATTCATGTGGTGTAATTTGTGGGCTTTCTAGTAAAAAAGAGTTTATGCTTTCCCCAGTGCACTACTGGCCATGGTAGTCAGAGGAATCACTTTGAACTTAGTTTCTTATTAGACCTGCTTTAGCCAAGTCAGTCCCGGTGCTGGTAGCACAAACCCACACATGTTGGCATTACGTCACTATTTTCACAAAGTACAAGGAAGTAGTAAAAAGCAATTCTGTCATTCAAGTGTCTTTCACAACTACATCCAGAAAGGTGTCACTTTGGTACAGAGCCAGGCCCAGTGAAGAGCAAGGGTTGAAGTCCATGGATAACTTTACTTACCATATAATTAATGTAGGACTATTTCTCAGAAACTGCTTAAGAATGACTCTGAGTAATGCGTTAACCCTTTACTGCCAATTATTGGCAGTATTTCTGTATTCTGTCTTCACGTTTCTTTGAAAAAAATCCTTATGTCATTTTACTTTTTATCTATCTGCTTAAAGCTCTGCCAACTTTTCAGTCCTCTCTTTACTATGTTCTTTCTATACTTACTCAGCTTTAAGTGCTCCATCAGCTTTATGAGAATATTTTTTCCTAAGATCCTTTTCATCCTCTCTGCTCTGTGAAGAGTAAAGCAAATAAAGTGAAGAAATAAACTGTTTTTTCCTTACTCTCATTTTCCAGTTCCAAGTATCATTTTTGCTTTGACAATTTTCTCCAATATCTTTTCATGTCAATTTTGTGTTATGAGAAACCTTCTCATAGCTGTAATATTCCCCAAGAGTCAGCATTCTGCATTCCTTTTGCCTTTCTGTTTAGCATACAACTGACTTCTAGTACTTTTTTTAGGTCTAATAAATATTCACTTTCTCAGCCAGTATGTTTCAAAGCTTTTCGTTAACAGTATTGCCTGTAATATTATTTGTGGAAGTCTCTCATGCTTTTTTGCCAGTCATAGTCTTTCCAGTAAGTTTTGTCAAGGTCATTTATGATACAGTATTGAGAAGACTCAAAATAATTGTAAAAATACCTAAACTGGACATTCTGTAATTCTTTTACAGTGAGTCTTTCTTATGCTGCCACTCAGAAAAATGTGTCACAAATGACCTTGGGATATTTTGTTGGTTTTTTCAGAGCTGTTACTCATCTGGTGATCTGAGTTTCTCCTTTGACAACTGCTTTCAACCTTAGCTGGCACTTTTTCTGAAGCTAGACAAGAAGTCACTGTAGAAAATATGAACCTTTCAAGAAAAGAGCAATAGGAAAGACCCTGTCTTATCACCTGAGAGTATCTCAGTGAACCCTTTTCCCCACGCTGCCAGTCACAGTTTTGATAGTCATTATGATCAAAGTTCATATATGAGGAATGTCATTTCATGAGACATCAACACAGGGTGTTTGTCATTTGTGCCAAGTCTGATTGATTGATTGATTGATTGATTGATTTTTGCTAAGTGGCTTGAAACTGAGGTCTGTTGTCCTTGCTGAGACCATTACCATGAGCAGAATTGAAAGCACAAGCTGTGTGAGTTGAGGTGTCCTGTAGTAACTGAGCCAACCTCCCAAACTTGTATTGGTAACTTCCATGAGCCAGAACTGCTGTTTAAAGTCCAGTGCTGGAGAGTGGAGCACAATTTAATGAGCTGCTGTGTAATACAGAGCAATAATAAAATGTAGAACAGAAATTTCAATAAGGGCAAATAGTAGTTATCAAATCTTCTCAGGCACGATTTGCCTCTTTGGACCTCTGACTTAAGAAGTGTTGAAGTTCAGTCTAATCTAGTCAACCAGCATGGGAGTCCTAAGACTACCATACAAGGATGAGAGTTGTCTAAACAGGGGCCCAGCAGCCTCCTGCCACTAAGGAAGAAGGAGGTTTCTGTCTGGGTTGAATTAGACCTCTCCCTGGTCCTCAACCATGACCCTTGTCTCCGAGTTGTATTTAAACTAATTATTCTTTATTTCCCTACAAATGGGTGCCATCAAACTCATGATAACTTGACAATAAACTCTATTAATACTCTCACCTCCAGGGCATTTTGTTCCCTGTGATTTAGGGTCATGCTTTCAGCTGAAGGGATCACAGAGGATGTAGCAGTACCTCGTAATGGTGAATGTGGAGCTGGTGTCACATGAGTTTCCTCCAAGTGTGCTGTCTTTTAGAATTATTTTAGCTATTGAGGAATGGTTCTGTCCACTCTTTCCGGGGCTGACAGATTCATAACCGTGACAAATCAAATGCAATCACTGGGAGTTTTGTTTTATGACTTATCTCCTGGAAGATTCTCCATCTCGGCTGCAGTGTTCCCTCACCATCAGTCTGTCTCCAGCTAATGAAGCACTTTACAGCCACTTGTAGATCATCTTTCAATGTTGAATTTACTGCATGCTCTTTAATAATTTGGGAGACTAAAGCAACAACTGATATTCATTGGTTTTTCATTGTTTCTCCCTCTATTACTTCCTTTTCTGAAGTCACAAGTATAGATAATAAGATATTTGCATTATCTCAGTGTTTCTTCTTTTGGAAAAATACAGTAAGTGAAGAAGAAAATTCTCTTGCAGTAGCACTAAAGTATTGACAGAAGAATTTAAAGCACAATATTATGGTGTTATGGTAAACTGTATGTGAAGCAATAGATGTATAGGGGGAAAAAAGAGTGACATTACTGTTACAATTTGAGAAGAGAAAATATTAGGTTTTGTATGAATAAATTTCATTTGTCTCATGAATAGCTTCATATAATTTAAAATAAGTCTTCTGTATAATGAACTTGCAAACTAATTACTCTTGGTTTGCCACAGTATGGTATAAGTCTGTCAGCCTGGAAGCGTTTTGAACTTTGTCAGTGTTGTGAGGTGGATTCAGCTGAAACTGAAACTGAATGGGTTTCCCAATTGATCTATCCACAAATTGTCACAGGGTGTTATTCCAGGCAGTGAGTGTGATTGTTGCTAGATTTATCTTCTTTTAAAACAATAGAGTTAAAAGTGGCAGATGGTAGTTAGTGATTAACATTCCTAGCAAACAGACTTTTGCAGGAATATATTTAAAGTAGTTGTGTGTATGTAAATAGACAAGGAGCATGAGCTATGCAACTATAATTGAATTATATTAGCATAACTTAAGTAAAAGTTTAGTAAATAACAAACATCTTAATTAGCCTGCACAGTATTGGCAAGTTAATGACATACCCACGGTAAATTACTTAAAAGTGTTTGGCAGCAAGACAGTTCAGAGCCAAACTAGTACCCAGTACCCCACCCTGTGTCACTGGTGCTGCTCCTTTGTCCCATCTTGGCCTCTGCTGGGATTTCTGTAGGTTACAGCAATTGGCTTTTTTGCAGAGAGCTGGAAACCTCCCCGTGGAGTGGTCACTAACAAAAGACACCAACTCTTTGTGCCCCCTTAGTCAATAAAGCTACAACAATGTAACCTGTTTGTAATGGCAGGTTTTGCAGCCTTTCCTCTCTCTATCTTTTTCACATTGTTTTTGTTGCTTCAGCTTCTGGGAAATATGCCAATTACATATGCTAGTGGGTTCAAGAAGTGTAATTGACTCTTGCTGAAACTGCCAGGTCTGTGCATCCGAGTCCAGCCTTAGCATCTTTTTAGCCCCAGCGTGTGTTATTTGTTGATGCTCATTCTCGAATCTTACTAGTGGGATTAGAAGCCTGATTGAAAACTGGTAGTGATTTATCTGTTTATCATGCCAGGTAAAACAAATTAATAATGTAGTTACCAGTCCAGTTAATTATTTCAAAAATACTGGTGAGTATTGCAGATTGGTAAAAAAATTATTTCTTTTATGTGTGAATAATTTGGGGAAAGCGCGTTGGATCTACAGGTTGTTGAAATTTGTATTCTTCTCTCACATAGCAAACTGTACTGTAAATAGTCTATCATCTCTCTTGGGAAAGAAATGTGAATTTTGCTGACAAGTAGAGGCCTCTCAGCAGAAAAATGCATACTGACAGTTTGACCCACTGGCCAAATGACTGACTTCTTTCCCCCTTTTTGTTTCTATTTTAGATGCTGAAGAATACCAGCCTCCAATATGGAAATCATACTGTGAGTATACAAGCAATTTGAATAATCTTAGTACTTTACCAAGGTGTCAGTCACTGTTAGGTCTTTTCTCTTTTTTTGTTTGGGAGAAAGACATAAATGTACTAGATGCTTGAACAAATTGTTGTATGGGACAGCAGCAAAACCTGAGCTTTTACGAATTTCCATGGAGCAAGAGCAGCAGGATTATGTGTGCCAGATTCCCTCCATTGCCTTACAAGTGTGCAACTCCTGGCTTTCATGGTTTCTCTGCTGAGATTTTCAGGAAGGATTTCAGAGGTAGAGGTTAATGCTTTGTATGTTTACTAAAGGTCAGGTTTGAGAATACTTGTCTTTTTATATGGGTCACCAAATCACTTTAAGATAATAATATTTTTGATCCTTAGCAATAGAAGCTGATTTCTGAAGTGGTGGTTTAGAAGCTGGAGACAGCATTATCAGCTCTTTGAACCTTCCTGTCTGTCTTTAGAAAAATCATTTACATAGAGTGCAGTGCAGAAATGCATATTTTGTGCTCTTTTGCTTTGTTCCAAATGTATTTTCTAATAGAGTAGCACAGATCTAAGACAAAATATAGGCTTTTAAATCCCTTATTAAGGATGCCCTTTAAATTTGATCTTTTTATTTTAAACCCTTCCTAGAACTTTAATAAGAATGTAGCTTTGAGTATAGAGAGTTGTTTTATTTTTTTGGTTTTGAGATACAGAACTATCCTAAGCAAAAGTCATCTCTTTTATTGTAGCAAATTCAGTACAATGCCATTACCAAAATGCAACTGCAAAAAGACAATGATCACAGTAGCTACATGCATGTACATGTGTAATTTTGAAGACTGGAATAAACTTGTCGACTTCACTTACATGCACATTAAACTGTCTTGCTGACTTCAAAGACATCACCTCTGTGTTACCTGGGAATGACATTCTGCCCCAGGATGGACCAGGATTTTTTCAACCAAAATTTGAATATGCCATTAAATTACAGAACTTGCTTCTCAGAACACTGTTTTCTAGATACTTTGTTGTTTTTTTAATGTTTTGAACATGTAAGAGAAACCTCCTAAAAAGTCATCACGAGTGTTGGACCATTCCAGCATACTTTGCTGAGTACTTGAAAAGAAGCAGACAGTTGAGTGATTTTTTTAAAAAGAGGTACCTGGCTTACTCAAAATCAATGAAAAACCATTGACTTTGAGAAGACCAGCATTTCAAATGAGAGATATTTCCTTTTTAGCAGTAAGTTTTCATTAAAAAGTCAGGAAATAAGCACATACCTTTACTTACCTGCTCTTAGTTGCCCTACTTGTACAGCAGACAGATCACTGTATGCAGTGAAAAAGTTTGGTTACTTTTATCTCATAGCTTACATGTAGTCCAAGAAAACATTTTTTTCAATGGAAAAAAAAGACCCAACAAAACCCAAAACAAAACCAGAACAGATGAATAGTCTATGAATATATAATTTCCTATTCTGCTGTATGTAGGATGCCAGTATTGTGGTAATGACAAAATCATGGCCTCAGTGTCTGAACTCCATGCGTGAATGACCTTGGAAAAAGTTACACAGCTACAAAATGCAGAACATAGTTTAAGCTTAGAAAGATTTACTGCTGAGACTGCTTAGCCACAGATCCACATTTTTCTTTGCAGTGGTAAGAACATATAATTCTTTACTCAGCTAGAAAAATTCTGATCTGGTAAATTAATTATGGAGGTTATGTCCAGCAGTAGTGTTTGTCTATGATTCAATCTGCTGTCCTGTCTCATGACAGTTTTAACTTATGTATATATTTCATGCTTAGCACTTTGCTGCCTATTTAACAATTATTTTTGGTGTATTTTACCTAGTAACTTTTAAAGTTTGCTAACATACTAGTAAGATGCTTTGCATACAGTTTTGATTTCTTATTTTAAGTCCTGGATAAATTTAGGTGACTATGTTGCCTTTTATTAACATCATGATCAAGGCTTCAATCCTTCTAGCTTCTAAACAAAGGCAGATTTTCCTGTTTAGGCAGACAGTATTCAAATAAACAGTGTTGCAGGTGTCCATGGCCAAATGCTGATCAAAGTGCAACAGTTTTCAGAACTCAAGCCTTACTGTTTTCACATAATGTACAAATATGTTTCAGCTGTATTTGGAAAACATGGACACTTTTAATGCAGAAGATCCTCACTTGCTTATGAAGAATTGTTAGAATTTCCCATAGATTTCACAGGTCAGAGAGTTTTTCAGATGTTTTCTTATAGCCCTGGGACACAGCCAATAAAAGAAATGGCAGGAATAAATTTGTATTAACAGGAGAGAACCTGGGAAAAAGTTTGGAAAATTTCTAGCAGCTGGCAGCCTCTAGGTAGTGGATTTGATTGCATTTTTACCTGAGAAGCAGATCAACAAATAACAGATTTCTTACATCATTCCAATAACAGTTTCCTTTTTGTAGTCTGCCATATGTTAGTATTACAGAAAATGGTATTTTGCCGTTTTACCATCATTGAGGCAGTGAAGAAAGAAAGATAAGATTCACAGAATGTGGGTTGGCAGGGCTTCTGGGGTGAGCTGGTCCGGCTCGAAGCACGACTGTTGCTGGCTCTAGAGCAGAACAGCCACGGCTTTACATCACTGGGTCCTGAAAACCTGCAAGGGTGGAGCCTCTGCCACCTCTGTGGGCATCCCCCTCCAGTGCTGCACTGTCCTCTCAGGGGGCAACCTGCCTACCTTACCTGCTTCGTGGGAGAGGTAGGCAATTTGTTTGACTGAACAGCATAGTCATTGTTGGCTTCCAGCCTCAGCATGCATGTGCTTGAATTTTGAAGAGATGTAAAACCACTCTTTTCTCCCTTTTACTGCCGTTGAGATGGCATGTGCTGAGTCAGTCATGTGTCAATGCCACTTCAATGTTTGTTTGCATTATTCAAGATCAGTGTGTTGGTGGGAAGCAAAGTGGCAAGGCACAGAGCATCAGCTGATGCCATGCTTCAGCTCCTCACGAAGTTTCCCTGCCTTCTGTCCTTCATCAAATAATAAGCACAGTGTCCGAGACTCATTTTTGTTAGAAATTAAGTCTTTGTTTCAGCCAAGCACTTAGGTTCCTAATTAAGCATGTGAGTAATCCTGCAGAAATAGGACAGCTCGTATTGTTCAAGCTCAGCACATGGATAAAGTGCCTGACTGAGATGAGGCTGAGGAGGTAAAACTCAGGAACTCTGCAAGACATTGAGACAGAAGGCGATATGTTTTCTTTCTGCTTATAAAAACGATGATAGGAATTTTTCCTCTCCGCTGGAGCATCACTGAACACTCATCATAGGTAAGTTAAAGGAGAAAGCTTGAGGTCCTGACACACTGCAGAATTAAAAAAAAAAAAAAAGCATGAAGAAATGGGTGATAGCCCTTCTTCCCTGGCAGAAAAGGAGTAAGTGTTGATTTTTGCTTGTCATCCCTTTGTTTCCTAGACAGATTAGATTTTGGAATTAGACAGTTCTTCCTAAAACATACTGTAGAATTTCCCTAGTTCATCCCCTGAGACAAGACTCGTGCTCTAATGGGAACAAAAGAGAGAAAGATATATTCTAACCAGCTACTTTACATCTCAAAGAAATGTTCGTCAAGTAATTCAATAATAAATTAAAGTTTTGTTAACACTCTAAGTTCCAATGTGATTATGATACTGTGAATGCTGGCAAACTATCTGAAGTATGAAACTGTTAAAGATGTTCAAAGGTCAAATAGAAGCTACTGCATTTTTCTGTTGCAGTGCTGTGTTTTTGCCTAATATTTAATGTATATTATTACTGTGCATTTCATTTGCATCTGATGCTGAACAAAAAACCACTCCAGTCTGATGCTGTTCTCTGAGCAGTAATAATACATTTTCTTTTTGCATGCAATTGACTTTTTATAAGGTTAATTTTCTCAGGGCTAAAATAATAATGCATCATTATGTTCAAGTGTCATCTTTTCTATGATCACAGTGGGTTTGTCTGTAACCTGCCTGTCAGTTCTAAATGCTGAAATAGACTGGGTCAGATGTCAATCACTGCTTGCCACTGCATTAAATAAGCGTGTTTTTCTATTATTTCACTTAACCATAGTCTTATACATTGATTTCTGTTTTATGATTTTCAGAGATGGGAAAATGAGGCAGAAAGGCAAGGATTGTTTGTCATTTGAGCAAGTAGGTGAGGGACATGTGCCTTCCGAATCTCTGACCATCCCCTGGGCTGTGCTGGGGTCTCAGCAATGTCAGCCTCAGTGCGAGTGCCCAGCACTTTGGAAAAAGTGGATAATGAAATCAGGCAGAGCTGCAGGATGTTCAGCACTTCTGAAAATGAGGTCACTTAATGAGGTGTCTGTGCTCATTGGAACTTAGCTGTAGGGCACATTTTTCTCAAGTCACCTTAGCCATAATACTGCACTGTATTCATAGCCCATCAGCAGGCTTTCTCCTAGCAATCATTTGAAGCAGAAACAGCAGAGACCTTTCTAAAGGAAAACACAGCTTTTGGTAGGGTCACGCTGGCTTTGCTCCTTAATGCCTTAGTCTGTGAGACACTGCCTTCCTCGTTTTCCACTTAACTGAACCTCCACTGTTGTTTTACCTTCTGCACCCTTGCCTTGCTGTGTGTCTTTGCTGGGCATCCTTGTCAGCTGTGTGTCTGTCTGTCTGTCTCTCCTCTGTTGTTTGTCTCCCACTGAGCTGCTGGGTGTCCCTTACCACAGTCCCACTGGTGGTTTTCAGTTCTTTCTCTGCTCCCAGTCTGTCTTCTCTCCCTCCATCTAATGGTTCTGCATCTCCCTCCAGTTGTTCCACTGGTTTGTATTTCTGTCAGTTTAATGACTATCAATTTAAGGGTAATACGGCCAAAACTGAATTTTTTATCTTTCAGGGGAAACCATTTCCCATTTGTGACATTTTCTGTGATTACCACCATTCACAGTCTTGATCATGCTTGGGTCATTTTCTCATCCAGCACATTTAGCATATAATTTGTAATTATTTATTTGTATAGTGATAATCTTACTATGTTTTCTTCTGACATATTTCTAAATTAGATATGTTTCTCAGTTCATATTATTATGCTGATTAATTACCCGCCTCTCTCTGAGAATGACAGCAACGTTTTCCAGTCTATTCAAAATACAGTTGTTAAGATGATTTGTCTTCCTTGCACTCATCATGACTCCTTGCACTGATTTATCCCACTACATCCTATAAACATCCCATTTTTTGTGTTTGTTTTCAGGTCTTTCATGTATGTATCTGCCCTTTCCTGTTAATCATTCCTTCCTTTGTTTTGTGAAATGCTGACTCTCCTCCCCACCATTGCTTCTTCGGTGTTATCAGCCTCAGAGATTCTTTTGGTCATGTTAGAGAGCTCTTTGTTTTTTTTCATTTCTCAAAAATGTAGCACATCACAAGATAGGCTTCCTATGTGTTCTTCAGACCAACTTGTTTTTGCATCACTCTTATCAAAATTGTCTTAGAAACAGCTCCACTAGTTTAATTTGCTGTGTCAATGTTTAAGAGATTTGATTATTGAAAAATAGAATTTTTATGAAGTATGGTTTTTCAGTTAAAATTCAAATTAATTAATTGGGGAAATAGATAATTTACTTTAAATGAGAAGCAGTCATATTCTTGGTATGTTTTGAATCCTTAGAGGTCCTTCTCTCCACTGGAAATAGGAGGAAGGAAAAAGTTGTTATTTTCCTCTTGGATGTGTTTAGTATTAAGTGTCAGTAACTTGCTGAATCAGTGGTTATACTGATTTCAGACATTCAGAAGTTAATTCTAAAGTCATTGTGTTTGGCTCTAGAATAATCAGAGGTTTAAAAAACAAACTGTGATTTTTTAACAAAATTTTCATGCATTGTTTGACACTTTATTCAGATACACAAGTCATTTGATCACAAAAGAGTAGAAGTCTTTGAACCTTAGTCACATAATTACAAGAGGTAAGAAAGACCATATTTATCATCGAGTTATCAAAATATTAACAACATATCATAAATCTTGTGCAAAAGTAGCAGGAGATCTGACAGTGCTGAATGATGCAGAGTAAACCCAAAACCTTAATATAAATTTAGAGCTGGATCACATCCATATGCATTAAAATTGGTAGGGAATATAAGAAATCATGAACTGTCTTTCTGTGCCCTTCCAAGGAACCAGGGCTGAAGGCTGGGTTGGGAAAAGAAGAGGTTAGGGGTTTTTCCACTTTGACATGAGTGGAAGGCAGGAGCCCCCAAAGCTTTCACATCCCATCAAATTTGTTTGAAAAACTTGGGTGCAAGCTGAGGATTTCCCCACTTTCCAGATTTCATTGCTTCTAGCCCCATTTAAAGGGAAGGTGCAGTAGGTGGGAAAAGGTGCTAAAGGCTAACTCCTACCTTTTCAATTCACTTTCTGCAACAGGGCTTCTATGTTTATCAAACCTAGAGACATTCCTATTCCTCCCATAACCTACCACCTTTCAGGGCATAATTCTGAGCTTCACGAACATTGTGAATAAACATGTCCTGGAAACTCAGTCTTTTAAAAAAATTCATAGACACGACATGATCTTTCCAAATACAAGAAGGTCAGCATACAGAAGGCCTTTCTCGGGGGAGACAATCCAAACCTCTGGGATTTTTACTGGAGTTACAGAGAGACAGTCTGTCTGTGCTGGAATTGATTACTGTCATTGCATGTCAGCTTCTTCTCACGACTCTGGAGTGGAAGGGAGGGAGAGGATCTCATTAAATACATGCAGGGAAGAGTCTGGGGGCCAGGCAGCAAGTACCCCTAGCCTCAGGTCTCTCTCCTGCAGCCCTCAGAAGATTTGCAAAATTGATCCAGGGCCATTTGAATAGGGCATAATTGCTCTGGAAGGAATGTTTGCTTGCTCCTCAGTAACTGCCAGCAAATCTTGAAATAAATTATGAGATTGTGATGAACCCATTCAAAGATACTGAACTTTTTCTTGGCCTATCCAAAAAACTGCGGGTGTTACTGGTAAACAATCTGTTCTTGTGTTGTTACAGCATGGTATATGCAGAAGTGTGGGATTTTATCTTGAGACAGACCTAATGGATCTTTCTGGCTAGCCATCCCTGGTATAGAAATGTAAAAACCAGTACAAAACTATCCTACTTCTAACAGTTAAAGCATTGATCACTTGAGTTAGTTTGCCGGTCAACAACTGATTTTCATATAAATTACTTAGACACACTAAAATATCTCATTTTGCTGTCATTTTCTTTGGAGAAAATTTGCATTTTTCTCTGCAGCCCCTGGCTAAAAAGACTCATCTGAATAAAAGTTTGTGTATGTTGCCATCTTCTAATGATCTGTACATTTTTGTGTTTGACAGTGTATCAATTGCAACAAGAGGCACCACGTCCCAAGAGAATCATCTGTCCTCGGGAGGTCAGTTCTTTTGCTCTACCTTGTTATAACTGATGAATTGTCAGCAGCATATGATTACCAAAAAATCTTTTGTACAGTCTGTGGGTATTATTTGCTTTAACTTTTCTCTGCCATTATTTTATATAATCATTTTTCTTAAAGTTGATTAATTAAAGCTGGTTAATATTTGCTAATTAGGAATGGCAGCCTCATTCCACCGTTGGAAGAATGTTCATTAGACAAGTACTCATTAATCATTGTTTAGTGTGCTTTTCTGTGTACTACCTAAAGCTTTGAGTTTCCTTGTCAAAAGGAAGATGTATTTTTCTTCCTGCACCTGCATAATAACATCTATGTGATATGTTTCAGCATGATACACGTAGCTTCAATTTGTTGGATGCTTTCTGCCAAGAGCTATGTTCAGGTTAAAATACTGAAATGATAGCCAGAGCTCTGTTCTCTCACAGAAACTTTGAAGATTATAGAATATTTAGAAATATGCAGGGCTGCAGGTTTGGCTGAGTCATCTTGTCCCCCTGTTCTCTTTTTCTGTATTTCTCCATTTCTACTTACTTTAGTACGTCAGTTCATCAACCTGCACGGCATAATAGTAACGTAAGACATATGTAGATGTCTCTGCTCAATCAATAAAACTGCGATACCTTTATCTTCCATAATGTCAGGGACAAATTTTGTGCAAATAAAAACGTAATACTCGCAGTAGAAATACTAAACACATGAAGTGATTGCACAGGGTGTAAAAGATGACATGCGGGAAGATAGAAACTGTGCCTCATTGGTGTGATACATAGCTCTACTCCCAGACATCATATCCCGAGCAATGTCCTGCTTTCCACACTGTGTGCCCATGCAGGTAGAGTCCTAGCATCTGTCAAACATTAACATACTGTCTCAAAACACTTCTGTGTGTGAGGCAGCAGGTTTTGTAGCAAGGCACAGGTACTTGCCTGGGTTTGTGAAGAAAATCCATTGCAAAGCCAGGAATTGAGTGTGGTTCACCTGAGTCCACCCTGGGCCTTAACTAGAAGAGCACTGCATTTTTCTCTCAAGTGCCCTCTACTAGTTGCAGGGTGGGGAGAGCAGGCTCTTGGCCTTAGACTGGAACTCTTCAAGTCCTATCAGTTTGGGATGGTCCCAAAACATATACACAGGGTGCTAAGAAGGACAAGCAAAACACCAGAGTGGATGACCCCTTGTTTCATCCTTTCTCCCTGTCAAAGACGAGGCTTGGGGAGAAGAAGCGTGTGCGAGCCCTCTGGGACTTCAGTGTGCATGTGCTGACAGGTTTTATCAAGACCTTCCTCTCTGAAATCCTCATGCAAACCAAAGGACAGTTAGGTGTCTGGGGCTGGTATTCTTTAAAGGAGAGGATAGTATGGTTTTTACTAAGTTAATGTCATACACATAACAGGTATCAAACTGGTCATGGTATAGTTAAAAATATAAAGATATAAGGTAAACAATTAAGGTAAATAATTCATTTTCTTCTAGCACAGCCTTAGTGGAGTTTCTTTCTTTTTTTTTTGAGATAATAGTTTATCTATTTTACCTATTTCATATTGAGACTACTTTGAGGAAGAACTTGTCTTTAGAAAACCTGATTAATAAGCACTGAATCCCTAGGAAACCATGTCTACAATATGAACTCATCTTTGTGGGAATGCAAATTAATCTGCATAAATTTAATCCAAAATATATTATGCTAACTCAAATTTAAGCATTTTCTATTTTGCCTCCATGAGAGAAAATTTGAATCAAGGTAAAATAGCCAAAGTGATGTAGCAATTGTATTCTTGTGGTAGAAATAAGATTATCCACACAAGGGGAGTGAATGTGCAGCTGTGAACTCCTGACCAGTGTGCTGTATTGAACTTACTTCCTTGAACTCAAGAACATGTTATGTACAACTGAAGTTATCCTTTTTACCTGATGTTTAAAGGCCATACATATTTAGTGCCTGTCCGGGTCACTTCCAAAGATTTGCAGAAAGAAGCTAAGATCATATTAATTAAATAAATACAGAATTGACAAAGCAGGACATAACAAAATAAGTCAAAGACGTCTGTTTCGCATAATCTGGGTTTGGTTCTGACTAATGAACCATTTTTAGCTGCTCGCTTCATGGACTGCAGAGTCCTGTTTTGAGTTGTTTGCATTTTTAAGTTGGTTAAACAGCTGAAAATACAGAGTCCTTTCTTAGGGGTTGGTATATAAAGCATCATGAATTCCCACAAACATGATCTTTGGTTCTTGTTACTTGGATTTTGAATCTTTGTGTAGCTCAGTTGTATGTGTTCCCAGCCTGATTGCCAGAAACACAGATCCTCTGACCCAAGAGCCAAAAAACCACTATGACACCGCTGATGAGCATTATTTTTGGATATAGTTGGGGAGGTGGGGCAGATGGGATGTCCTGATACCTAGAAGATGGCAACATGCACAAATGTGTGGTTCATATTATCAGTTTATACTATAAAGCAGAATTACATAGTAGCTTTACAGAGCATCACAGATTATTTTGGAGAGGAAATTCAGGACTCTGTTCCTATGGCACCTATTAGCTTTTTCTTAGCACACAGTCTGTAAGGTGGGTGCTTGGGGTTGTTTTTCTTGATTCTAGTTTGATTTCAGTATCATCTGATGATTTTATAGGCTTGCTTCACTTAAGATGGTGTTTTAATAATCCTGAGTTTGCCAGTTACATAGAAAGATCTCAAAATCTAATTTTGTGTTGTTTGTGAAAATATATTAATTGGAAATACGATAATTATTTTGTACACAACATGATGCTTATCCAGCATCTGGAGAGAAGGTGTCAGCAGGATGTGTGGCTGGAAGAAAAGATTTGTCTCTCCATGTGCATACCATAGGAAGTGGACTTTGCTGAGGGTGTTCCCATGTGTAATTTAGTATTCAAACTAATTCAAACAAATCTAAAAATTGCAAATAATTTGAAATCCTTCATGCTTGTGGGAAGATGTCTTTAACTGGCAAATTCTACACTGTTTACAAGGAAATTGAAGCATATGCTGGAAACAAAATCTGTAACAACACATAAACAAGGATTGGAGGTTGGGTTTTTTCCTCTCACCATTTAGTGTTTTTATCATTCCTCCACCTTTTCTATTGCCATCTTTCACATTCTCTATATTCATTTGCTCTTCCATTACTTCTCTGTTGCTCCATATTCACAGGGGTTTTAGCCTCAGATCTTTGCAGTCCTACCATCTAATTTGTACAGATTTCTTGATAAACTGTACTGTGGAGACAGAAATCACCTCTCCTGATATGTAAACCACCAGACTAAAAGCTGGGACTGTAAATAAAACATGAACGTTTATATCTTTGTGTCTTTGAGCTTTGCTATCATGATTTTCCTTTTCTTCTCTTGGTTGCATAAATATCTTGTCAGCAAAAGCAGGTCATTCGTGCAATGGGAATCATATTGAATGAGCCGTTCGGGCTTCAGGTATCCAACGTCTTTTAATTAATCACCACTGGCAGCGGACCAGTGCGAATATCCTACCTTCCCAATAACACTGGATTTCTGCCAATATCCTCATTTGTAACCATATTCCTTCCAGCAGTGTTTTAATGATTTAGCTTTTAAATAGGAAAAGTTCCATTTAAAAGCGCTGTTCAGGTGGAGGAGTAGCTTTGAAATATTGAGTGGTGTGGTGATAGGCACCAAAGAATCAGATCTGTGGCGTAAGGAAGTCATATTATAAAGTGTCTTTTAGGGATTTTTCTACAGAAATGCTTATGAAAAAATTACATTCTCAAAAAATAACTCAATCTTTCAGCTTCCTTGTTTTATTCAAAAGGAACATGTCAAATGACTCTTAACTTTAAAAAGTATTTCAGGAGTAGATTATTCAAAGTTAAAATATCTTTTAAAGTAATGGAGACTTTAAAAAAGTAAAAAAATTAAGGAAGAATGGTGACATCACTTTGGACTATTTTTGGTTAAACAATAGGCACATTCAGCATTTTTTTTGAAGAGGGAATGAGTCTTACTCATGAGTTCTTGGATTATTTGTGTATAAATATTCATACCTGTGAATGGTCTTCCCATTCTGGTCCAAGAAAGCCTTAACTGCTGATAGCAATTTTTGAGGCAGGTAAATTTGTCTGCATTAGACCTTCCACATTCCTAACAGTGCCTTGGCCAAGCCAGTGTCAGTAACACTGAGAAATTTGTCTAAATTTCCCTAGTGTAGACAAAGCCTTAGAGCCCTAACTTATATTATTATGTAGAAAAATGCCAGTTAATTGCCTTCCTTGCCGTTCTGAATTCCAAATAGGTTGTGTTGGAAGCAATAGAGAATACTGTCTCTGCCTTTAAAGCATAAAAATTATGGTTTCTTGACTAAAAACAAATATGATTACAAAAGTGAGACTGTTCTCTGGGAAAAAAAAAAATCCCTTTTTCCTTTTGCTTAAGTTATTGTAAGAGATTAAAATAATGATGGCATATTACAGTGTACGGCTGAGATCTGTAACCATCCGGAGGGTCAGAAACTGTTTTGACCCTCTGGGTATCCATTACCTAGATTTATCAAAACAAGTGTATATATAGTGGCATTTCATACAGCATAACTGTTGAAATGGTCACAAGCAGGTTTGTAAAGCTGTTGCCATCTTGTGCATTACCAGCTGCAAATATGCAGGATTATTAAAGTCTCCAAAACTGAACAGTTGCAAATTACTCTTTGCTCAGTTCTCCTCAAAGTTTTTTCTGAAGCATGGGATTCAAGCTAAGAACAATGCAATTAGAGTTGTATCGTTTAAACAGCTGCAATATTAAAAACACTGGTTACTTTTATCAGTCCTTCTTTCAGATACAACAATGCTTTATATTTTTATATTAGGAAAAGCTTGTGATTAGGCAAGATTGAGCAAGGTTGTTAAAATTCAGCCTTGGTAAGATATTTGCGTACTTTATCTGACTGGATAATAAGTATTTAATTCTTGCAATAAGTCTTCCATGAATTCCCTTATTCTGCTCACTTAGTGACCTTTACAAGCTGAATAATTCCTCTTTGCCTCTGCCCTCATCTTTCTAAGAACAATTTCTATACTGTGGTAAAGTACTAGAGAGCTGTAATAGGGCATTGAAATTGGCCATAAAATTGGTGGTAAATAATGGGAGTAAATGGGAATTTTCATGGCACTTGTTCAAATCACTCTACTGCAAAAAGTCAGACACTGCCATGAGGTGTCTTTTACTGTCAGTCCTGAGAGCTTATCTGAGATAATTCAGAATATTATATTATCTTTCCCTTAGAAAGAAACCTCAGAACACACACAGTGACACACCAAGAGACCCCATTAACCAGCAATTAAGTGAAAATGAGCAGAATAGTGCTAAAAACTGTTTTCATTAATGAAAATGTTTGTACATATAGGACTTAATGGAGCCTATATTTTCAAATTCTTATAATATTGCTGATGCTTTAATTGTATTTTTATAATCCTCTTTGTGATAGAAACAAAAAGAAACAAAGAGGACACAGCAGTAGTCTGTGGGTTGCAAATGAAGCTAAAGAGCAATTTTGAACAGACGTTTACAAGGGGAGGAAAGTTCTTCAGCTGAAACCCATAGCAAGGCAGTAGGAAGCCTGGCTGAGAATAGTTGAAGGCCAGGAAGGGTGTTCAGTTAAACTGCTGCAGAGGGCCTGTGGAATGTCAAAATGTATTGTATCCAGCATCCCTCTAAACTGGCTACCTGCAGGTTTTTCTACATAAATTTAAAATGTGGGTTTAAAATTTTACAGAAAAATGTCATTTTTCTGTAGTATCTCCATACTGAATTTTGCCCCACAGAATGCCTGTGGTTTGCAGCTGAAGGAAAAGAAAGAAGGGAGGCTGGAATATTGCCTACCCAAAATTCCCTTGTATTCACCATATCAGAGAAATTTGACGGTTTTTTTCCAAGGCATTTTAATGACTGACAGGAAACCTCATCTCTCCTAGAGCCCATGAGTCTTGCAGCCTCACTCTGCTGCAATAGAAAGGTGGTGGAGCACTCAGATGAAGCCACATCATTCTCATTTTAACAGTCCATTGACTACTGAACGGAGGAGAAAGCTTCCAAATTATTCTGCAGGCGTGATAGTAAATATTTCATTTAAGAAGTTAAAGCTAAACAAAACTAGAAGAGATTTATCTGTTTCACTTGAATTTCTTCAGTTTTGATTTACTAATGGTCTAGGTTATGATTTGCAAATTAGACTAGTGTTCATCTTCATCAGAGGAATATGGTATGAATCAGTTGGTGCATTTGTTGATCACTGTGAAATGGGAAAGTTAAAACCATCTTTTTGGAAGACATGATGGCAAGCTCTGCCTCGTTTGATGAGCACAAAGTGTAGGTAGCTGTCTTTATGGACTGATGAACATGCTAATTATCCCTCTGGGTTTGCTTGAAATCCTTGCAAAGTTTCACGCTCCCTTCCATCTCTCCTTGGAAGTGGGTGATGAGTGTGTGTCTGTGTTTGCAATCTTGCTATTCTCCTAGATTTTTATTTCCTTTTATCCTTGTTACATATCACTCTTTTAAGCTGGTTCTTTTTATTTAGACATGGTGTTGAATATAAGAAGTTTTCAAGACAAAATAAATGAAAGCCTCTTTCATATCTCAACCTAGATAAAGTTTATCAATAAGTCTACGTGTAGGTGAGAAAGCTATGTGCTTGTACAGATTTACATACTTGTTCCAATTCAGGCCAACATTCTTTGTGCCTGGTTAAATAATGTCTAGAAAGGGGTCTCACTGTCTCTGCCCTCTGATTGATACTTATTGTCTGGTATCTTTTTTCAAGTTTCAAGATGAGAAACTGTCTTGGTTTAACCCCAGCCAGCAGCCAAGCCCCACAGCCCCTCAGTCACTGCCCCACTGCCCAGTGGGATCGGGAAGAGAATCAGAAAGGTAAAAAGCAGAAAGCTCAGGGGTTCAGATACAGAGGAGTCTAACAGGGAAAGCAAAAGCTGCACTCACAAGCAAAGCAAAACAAGGAATTAATTCACCACTTCCCAAGGGCAGGCAGGTGTTCAGCGATCCCCAGGAGAGCAGGGCCCCATCATGCATAATGGTTACTTGGGAAGACAAATGCCATCACTCCAAATGTTCCCCCCTTCCTCCTTCTTCTCCCCACTTTATGTGCTGAGCATGATGTCACATGGTCTGGAATATCCCTTTGGTCAGCTGTGCCAGCTCTGTTTCCTCCCAGTTTTCCATGTACGAAAAGCCGAAAAGGCCTTGGCGCTGTGCAAGCCCTGCTCAGCAATAACAAAAACATCTCTGTGTTATCAACCTTGTGTTCATCGTAAATTCAAAACACAGCCTCATGCCAGCCACTGTGAAGAAAATTAACTCTACCCCAGTCAAAACCAGGAACTCAGAGTATTGAGCAATTGATGAATTTGTATTTCCTAATATGAATAAATATAGAAACTTTGCACATCTCTCTGTCTTACTTCCTGTACTTCCTGTACATGTATGTATATAGTAGCTAGAGACAAGAATGATCGAATCAGCCAGTTACACACATCTTTTTGGAACTGTGCACTGTTGTGGCATGCGTCATAGGAATGTTTTAGTGCTTCTCACTTGTTACAGAAGGATCCAGAGCACTGTTGTGGCTTACTGCATTTATCTGCTGCTGCTGGGGATATTTTTCTTCCCATTTAAATGACTCAACAGAGCATTCTTGAAAAAAAGGAGCATAGTTTAAATGCTATATTCAAATTTTTCATCATGCATTCAGGGTAACATCGATATTCCTTTTACATTTAATGATGCCCTTACTGAGTGAATGGAAGCTGCATAACAAAATAGATGACTCCTGCTTTTGCTGTTGAAATTGTTTGAACCTAACTCTGTCTCCCCCAGCTGTTTAGCAGCAGCTTTCTTGATTAAGATTTATTTCATTTTATTTTAGCTCATGTTCAGGAGACCATTATTTTCTTTACTAGGTGAGAAAATATTTGGATTTTATTTTCTTATTCAATCTTGATCTTTTCTGTTAGAGCTGAATATATACAGAAATATATTCTGGTTTAGTAGCAATAGCGATGTCCATGTTGGGAGAGATTTTTGTTACTTTCTGGAGTTTATAGTGTCTTGTCTGGTGTATTGATTATTGGCTGCTGGTCAGTTTGCTCAAGGTCATAGAGGGGAAACAAACCTGAGTTAAAAATACCCTCAGAAAGGATGGCTTAAAGCAGCTGTTTTGTAAGTTTGGTACTAGCAAATGAGTAAACAAGGGAATTAAATTATTTTAATATCATTTGTCTTTAAAAATGGTAGAAATAACCTTGACTGAGTGGAAATCAACCTGCAGTAAGTACCACAGTAACAGTCACATCTGCTGATCTTCCTGTGTTTCTTTGCTGTGTGTTATCCTTCTGCAAAAGTCACTATGCATTTTACCTTCTCAGTAGGTTGCAGAATGCCATCAGAGCAGAGATGTTGTGCAGCTTTGAACAGCAGTTAATAAAAGCAGTCTTTGTGCTCTTCACTTTTGTCTTACATTCTTTTACATTCTTCCTAATGGTGAGGAACGCCCCTACCTTCTCCCTGGTGCTGTCAATTTTTCCACTGAATTATTTTTTTAGAAGATACCAAACACAGTTTGGCACTTCCTTATGATGATGGATTTAAACTGGCTTCTGTTATTTAGTTTGGTGGTGACAAGTTTATCACATGAAGGCTTGGCTTTCTCCTCCAGAACAGTTCACTTGGTGCACTGCCTTCTCAGTGCTGCCTTCTCTCCTGAGAGCCTCAGAGGGGTGGGCAGAGTATTACTGTGGTTTTATATGGGATTTATACAGCCTATTCAAGTCTGCTTCCTGCTTTATCCCCATCTCCTGAGGACAGTCCAGGCAGAGGTGAGGAATAGGCTGGGCTGTGCTATCTTGGAGCCAGAAGAAACTCAAGATGTTTTCATTCCTGTGTCAAGAAGATATGTTTACATATCCATTTCTTAAAGCCATGAAAAAGGCTTCATGAGGATTTCTTGACTGCCTCTACTTATTTATTTAGTGCTCAATTATTTTTAACATTTTTCCAAGTCCTATCTTCTTTTTAGCAGTTTAAGCCTATTTCTTCTTGTCACATCTCTTCAGCGCAAAGACGACAAATTTTTTTCCTCTGGAAAGCAGCCTTTTTTGCACCTGTCTGCTACAGCCCCTCTCTATCTTCTGTTCTTTAGGCCAGTCTTTCTTCATGTCTTTTCACAATTGCTAAATCCCTGCTCAGTCCGTTTATTTGCTCCAGTCCCACAGTCAGTATTCCATGCAGACACTTCCTGGGTGGAAGGAGAGGATTATTCTAAGGTGTCTTGTCAGCTGCATTCTCGGCTTTGTACCTCAGTATGACATTCTGGGTTTGGCAGTTTTTGCTGCAGACAGCATCAAGTGATTCAAGTTCATTTATTGATCTGTAACAATGGCAGGATCCTTTTCTGCAGAGATCTGTCTAGTCATTGGCCCTCTGGTGCTTTGAATGGATTTGACATCTTGCTCCCAGCTACTTTCTTGGAGGCACTATAATCCCTCGCTGTCTTGGGCTGAGTGTGCACCCCTCAGCTGGCCGTAACGCCGGCGTCTCCGTGACTCTGTGACTGAATGAACAAAGGAGATGCACACTTTCAAAACTGTTCATGTCACCTTTCTCTCTCTGGACAGCCTCTGAGACATGGCCAGTGCGGGTGGAATGTGTCCTGGGGACTTGGGCATTGCTGGTTTCTTTCTGAGGAATGCCTTTGCTCCTCCCTCACCACACAACCAAAGTTCAGGAACGTGCTCAGGGAGTTACACGTGCTGGATAGGCTTTTCATATGAAGCTGTTGGATCAGTCATGCTGAGTGGCATTGACTGAAAATCTTAAGGGAGAAGACCATCTTTTCATTGTGTAGGTGCACTGTAAGTTCCATAACTGGCCTGTCCTTGGCTGGGGACTAGAGATGTTGCACTGCTGCTGCTCCTACTGACAAAATTAGCAACAGACTTCATGATGTGAAACATTTTGCAAAACCAAGAGTTGTTTCTCTTTGAAAACACTGGTGCCAGGGAGCCTGATAATAGAAAAAAAGTGGTTATAAGGTAAAAACAAAAAAAGGTAGATAAATATTTCCCTTCCAAAAGAATGTTCTCCCAATATAAATTGCATAAGAATCATTGACGTGAAATAATTTGTCCAATTTGGAGAGAATTTTAGACATGCTAATTGATCTAAGTAGAAAATTCCTTAAAAAAAATTGGAGGAAAAAAGAAAGGTTTTATAGGAGTGAGGAAATACAGCAGAGCTTTCCTTCATTCCATTTAATGGGGGCTTGCAATTTCCCTTAATCCATTTTGGTTGTTGATTGTAGGTATAAAGTTTGCAGTGAGCTTATGATAAATCTGCCAAAAGCTGAACAATATAGACAATAAACTCCTTTTCTTTACAGTCTGTTTTTTACCGGGCTTGTCTTGAAAGCTTCTCTTCCAACCCTTCTATTTCTCTTTATGTCGAACTGAGCTGAAAAACATATTTATATCCAGTCAACCAGAGTTACTGAAAAATAATTAGGATTGTTCCAAACAGAAAATATATCAGATTAAACTTCCTTTGGGAAAATGCCTCGCTGCCTGCTCTGAGCAAACACACCAACGTTATTAACTTGTGGATCTTGTTTCTCTGTTCTTTCTGTGTGTTGGAAAACAGAGAACCAGGTGCAGCTACCCACCTTATTGTTTCCCTTCCCCTTTTATATTCTCATCATGGATGTATTAAGGTAGTGGCTGAAATAGGTCCACAGTACACAATGTTGTGCTGTGCTGGCCCTTCTGAATTAGAGAATTGCTGTCCTAGGGGGATTTCTAAACTTTCATTCCAGCATTTCTAGATTTTAGCTCTGGCCACTGGATAAGGAAATACATCTTGTGCAATGAAGCTGAAGAGAAATTAAATTTTTCTGAAATTAGGGTTATCCTATTTCTGTGGTCGTACTTACACAGAAAGAATTCTCCAGGGTATCTTCAAATCTTCAGTGCAGTGTGGTTTGGATGTCAGTGCTTGCAATGCACATCTGTCACATTAGGGGATGCTCACCTCCTGCCTGCATGATTCCCAGCAGTTTTGTGATGAGTTGTCTTGCAGAGTGGTGTGGGATTTTAATACAACGATCTGTACATTAGTGGGAGTATGTCATGCTAGGGCTAAACCATCCAACCAGAAGAGGAGCCACAAATCCCAGTGCATTAAAATTCGGTAAACTTCAAAATTATGTAAACGTAATATATTGAATTAGCTCAGAAACCTAGTTCATTTTAAGAAGACTTGTGTTGACATCAAATCCGTGTACAACTAACTCCATACCTTGAAGAACATGCTATAACATTGTAAAAAAATTTGTAAGAGTAGACTGTGAACAAGTGAGGTTTTTTTGGGAGGTGGGGAGAGGCAATCAGGTTTGGCAGGCTGGGAGTATGCAGAATCTTTCAAACATGAGCTTCCAAAGGCCTTTGTAGAGTGCCAGGAGAGCTGTGCAGGGTTTCATTTCTCTTTGAGCATGCATCAAGATTAGATGTCATTGAATGTTGCTGGCTTTGTAAGATTACTGGATTAGTAGTGATTTAGGTTGTTTTACCATACATCTTATTTCCTGATCAATGTGACATGAGTTTTAAACAATTTTGGCATTCACTGGTGTTTCAAAATTTATACAACTATGAATTTCATTAGAGATTTTCAGCATTTTCCCCATGGTTTCTGGAAAAACAGACAGAAATGCCTGCTTTGGAAGAACATTTTTGGTTTGAAATTGGCAATAATACCTTTTCCTAAGCCAAAAAATTATCATCTCACATTTGCATTGAAAGCTGCCATTTAGTTCTGGTGGAGAGGGAGAAACCATTTAATTTACCTTCTGTATGGGAGAAGTAAAAGCAAGCTGTGATGCTCTTTAAGGCAAAATATGTTTTCACTAGTGAAGAGCTGTAATTTGCCTTATGTAATTTTCCTCATTTTGTTTTTTTTTTTGTTGTTGTTGTCTGTTAGCATGAGAGTCCATAAATTATTAAAACCCTCTGATCTCTCCCCTTTCTCAGTGTCTAGGGAGTGATGCCTAAAGCCAACTGGTTGCCTAGGAAAGGTGGCTCTTTTTTCAGCAAGTAAATTATGAGGACTATACTGAAAGTGATGAAAGTGTTCTTCATAGGCATTATCGATGCAAAAAAACCTAAGTGTGTGTGTCCTCAGAACAGGGCTGATTGTTCTGGGCTCCTACCACCAGGAAACAGTGACTTCCCTACCTGTGGATTTTCTGCTCTTTACACTGCTAAGAGTTCTTTAAGCTGGATCTGCTTGACTTTGTGTGTGCAAGCCCATTTATAACAGGAGAGGGAAAGCTAATCCCAACTGAATTTCAGTCACCTTTGCCTTCTGGAATACATAGAATTTCCCTTGAAGTTTTTACAGAGTCTGCAGTCGGCACAGAACAGACCTACTGGCTCCTTTGATATTTTTAAGCCTCTGCTTCATCAATTGTGCAGGCTTTTGGTTTATTTCCAAGTTCAGTCCAACATTCTGGTTTTGATGTAGAGACCCTGATGTTATTTTTGATCTTTTATCTTGCTTAACTTTGTTTCCTTGTGTTTGTTCCTAGTGATAAATTTGGTTAGGAGAGAAATTATTATTTCAGGGTAAAGGTTGCAGTGAGCACAAGAGATTTTTTGATTCTGAGGCACCTGGATGGTCTGACGGATCTGGAGCTTCATTTCAGGAAATATTACAGTGTCTTTCCTGTCTATAGCCAAACACTGAAGTTGTGGTGATTTTAGACACATGAATGCTAAAAGATCTTACAGTGAAGGTTTCTGTTCTATGGAATAGGGGGAAGAAGAGAGAAGTAGAGAGGCTTTGTGTGGATTCTCAGTAGAGCAAATCTTTTACCTCATGAACAGCAGGAAAAGTGGAAATCACATTATCCAGGGTGGTTCAGTCAGCTGCTAGTTGAATGATTAAAATTTCACAGAAAAGTTTGTAACTTTGCATAAATAGTCTGAGAAGGATGAACAAAATGTGCCTCCTTTTGTTCAAGGAGTTATTTCCAGATTGCTTTTATACTTTATGTATATATTGTTATATATATATACATATATGGGGGAAGTTGTGCTTAAAGCTAATTTTGAGGGTGGGTGTAGTAACTCATTTTTCTGAGGTAGATTGAAAGTGTTGGGGTTTATTCTGTATATAAATGCAATCAAGGTAAATCAGTATTTTAAAATAGAAGTAGATTGTGACTACTAAATGAAAGTCATGCTTTGCTTCTATAGTCTAAAGATTTTATTTGGCAATTTTCAGTGTCCTGAGTAGCCTTTGTTTCCATGAAAGAGAAGACTGCCTGTGGTGGTCTTACCTAACCCAGCTTCCAATACCCATTTTTTAATTGAGTTGCCAACTAAATCTCCGCTTTTAAGGGTTATTAAGGTCTATAAGGATGACAGGAAGGCTGCACAGTCCAAGATAATAAAGTCATATAGTGCTATTGAAGATGAACATATGAACAGCCTCCTTTCAGGGCTAATACACTTTATCTTGATATTATTTTTTTACTTATAAAAATAGAAAGTTAAATTGAATCCATACACTTTATTCTCTGAGTTCCCATATATGCACGTAGAAACACAGCACCTGCACTTGGCAATTCCTTTGATTTTGCTCTCTCTTCATTTCTGTGTTTTCTTTTCCCTCTTATTCCTACCTCTCAGAGCTCAGAAATGTTTGTATCAAGGTATTATTCCTGGACAGGAGTTTAAAGGATATGATACTGCTATTGTTAGTGCCGTGCTGGAAAAGAAATGCTGAGCCGGGAAAGAAGCACAGTAAGGACTTGATTGAACTCCCATTGGTCTTCCATTGAAGATTCTCATTATCTTGTACAGACTTTTGTTCATCTTGTGCTGTGTTGTAGCCCTAGTGACTGCAGGGTAGAAAGTCGGCTGCTTCTCTTCAGTGCTTGGCTTGTAGATTATTGAATCAAAAATGTGACAGTTATGCATTTGCTATTCAGAAAATTAAAAAAAAAAAAAAAAACCTTCACCAATTTAAAGTTTTTATGAGTGAAATAATGAGATATCATGAAAACAAGAACAAGAGCATTGTTTCCAGTCAGAGAAATTAAGGGAAAAGCACTAAACGGATTTTATGCTAAAGAATGAAGAAACTGTCTTGAAACCATAATTTGTCTACATGTGTTAGCATGTATGAAGTAGTAACTCCACTGATATAGACATCTTTATTGAGATATACAGAGCTCAGATAATCTTCTTCAATAACTTGGGGGTTTCCTGTGTATCTTACATGAAGTTCTGTCGCGCTCGTTGGGTGAAAGCACCGCAGCCCGGCGAGAGGACACGGCTGGTGTGCTCTGTCGCTGGAGAGGGAGCGGCTCTGTCTGGAGACACTGAGGTGCAGAGACCTGGGCGTTAATGACCCGTGACCGGGCTGCGTTAATGACCCGTGGCCGGGCTGCGTTAATGACCCGTGGCCGGGCCGCGTTAATGACCCGTGGCCGGGCCGCGTTAATTGGGGCGCCCCGGGAGCGGCCCCGTGCCAAGGCCGGGCGGGCAGCGCCCCCTGCCGGCCCCGTGCGGGAGCCACCGGGAATGGCGCAGGGACCGGGAATGGCACAGGGACCGGGAATGGCACAGGGACAGGGAATGGCATAGGGACCGGGAATGGCAGAGGGACCGGGAATGGCATAGGGACCGGGAATGGCACAGGGACAGGGAATGGCACAGGGACCGGGAATGGCATAGGGACAGCGAATGGCATAGGGACCGGGAATGGCACAGGGACAGGGAATGGCATAGGGACAGAGAATGGCACAGGGACCGGGAATGGCACAGGGACAGAGAATGGCACAGGGACGGGGAATGGCACAGGGACAGGGAATGGCACAGGGACGGGGAATGGCACAGGGACCGGGAATGGCACAGGGACAGAGAATGGCACAGGGACGGGGAATGGCACAGGGACTGGGAATGGCACAGAGACTGGGAATGGCACGGGGACCAGGAATGGCACAGGGAGCCGGGGCTGCCACACGAGTCACAGTGCCACACGTGGCCAGAGCTCATGGGTGACAACCTGACATCTCTAAGGTTTGCTTCAAAGTTCTCTGAAATAATTGGGAGTCTTCCCGGCGATTTCCAGTGTACTTTGGGTCAGGCCCACAAAAGCTTGAGGCTTCACAGAATGTAGGACTAGGCGTAAATACATTAAACCCTGCTTTTCCCAAGCATATTAAACATTTTGAATTGAGTCAGTTGCCATATAAAGGCAAAAAATGTATATAAAGGGTATATAAATGTCCTTAAGTATATATGGAATTATAAGTATATAAGTATGTATTATGTATAGTATATATATATAATGCATATGTAATATAAATAAAGGCTATATAAATGTATACAAAGGGTATAACAAAAACGGTCTTACTTTATGTTATAAATACTAGATTGGCAAACCTGCAGTAAATTATTCTTTGTCTGTTTGGTCAGACTTTTTGCAATTATGTGTAGTTCTATTTTTTGACCACTGATACATGTTTTCCCTCCCAGAAATATATCAATAAAACCACCTCTTCTGTTTTCATTTTTCTGTTCTTCTGTGTAGTCATGTTCCAGTCACAGTTCTGAATGTGCAGAATTTTGTAGCACACATGATGTTGTAGTCCTCATTAGTAATCAAGAACAACTTCTTTTTATGTAGTTTATTTAGAATTATATTTTTAATACTTTTTTCCTTTCTTTCAAACTTTAGGTGGAGAACAGACCAAAGTATTATGGAAGAGAGTAAGTTTTTTTCTCTTTTAAGTGTCTATTGTGTGTATCCAAAAGTTGTTACTCTAGAACTAAAAAAAAAAGGCACAATGGAGGTCTAACAAAACATTTTGTTTTACCTTTCACTTCAACTGGGAGTCAAATACAATGAAAGTGTTATAATATAGCTATGTTACAGTCTATTACTGCTGCCCACAATCCTTGGATTATGCTGTTGTGTGAGCCTGCGTGTTTATTTTACTTTTCTCAGGAGAGTTTCGGGGGAAAAATACTGTCTGGGGTATTCCTTCATTTTATTTTGGTTGTTGTTTAAACCAGTGGCCCTGCACTGGCCTGGGGAGGGGAAAAGCAGCATTTCTCTCTCACTGCTGTTTTGTGTATGTTCCTGTGCTTTCACCACCCTACTGAGTTGTGGTAGTATGTGTGGATGCTGCTACTCGTGTAACTGTGCTCTCCCTGCTAAAGTTACGAGGTCCAAAATACCCAAAGAAGAGGTGTATTTTTCTCTGAAGGAAAACAACAAACCACCAGGGTGTAATTCCTTTGCGCTCAGCAGTGTTTTTGCCGATAAATAACTAGGAAGGGGATGTGTTGTGCATTAGCATGGAGGTCTAGGCAGGTGAATTCGAAAGGCACAGCCACTGCAGCAGCCTCCCAGACTTGGCATTTGGCCTTTACTAGAGTAATATGCTGAGACCCCAGCCCTTACTTAGATCCCATGTTCTATTTTTTCTTCCATCCCAGATACACCGTCTGTGTTTGGTGATCCTTTTCTACCATCAGAAGCCTCAAGAGCCGGTAGCTTTGCCCCTAATTGCTGAAGTTTCATTTTTCAAATATTATCTTTGACAACGAGGAATTCAGATCTAGCTGCTGGAGTACAACAGAGCTGAAGACAGCAGCCGGTTGAGTAACAGGTCACACTTCCTGCAGCAGGACTTGTAAAACCATTGCTGCAGCCTCTTATCCAGGAACGTGCCTGGGTGTGTGGAGCAGCAGGGCTGGCAGGAACTGCAAGACGTCACCCTGGCAAACCTGTCCAGGCAAGATCTCCTTAGTTTATCATTCAGAAAGGAGATTTCAGAAGTACTGAGGTAAAACTCCTATAAAAGCAATTGACTCAGTACTCAGTGGTACTTGGAAAGAGAAACAAGAATTTCTAGGGAAAGAAACTGAAAACCCCATAATTACGTTACTATATAAATCTGTATTGTGGCTGCATTTTAAGCAGTGCACATAATTCTGGTCCCTCTCTAGCCTCTCCTCCTCCATCCTTTTCACAAAGGTTATAGGAGAAAAGAAAGGTGCTGTGAGGGGCAGCAGTGGTGGAGCAAAGGGATGCAGCTCCTGCCACAGGAGAACAGGTCTCCTCAGTGGTGCCCAAAAAAGGGACGAGCACAGTGTCCTTTCAAGTTCATTGCCAGAGGCAGCTGCAGAGGCCAAAAGCACCAAGATCTAAAAGGGTTTACAAGTGAGATTCTCAAATACATGAAGGGTAAGGTCACAAGTGATCAGACACTATTGTGTCTAAGGCAGTGATGGATAGACAGGGATGTGAAGTGAAAGAAATATGTCACTGCTTCCTGCACTCTTTCTGTAAGCACTTCTTGTCAGCTTCTGTCAGAAGCAGGCATTAGTTCAGGGGATCTTGTACCATGTACAAGCTCTTTTCATGCTCTTATAAAAATGTACTAAAAATATCCATTAAAAAGCCCAGATTACACAGTGCTTACCACCCATGGTTAAAGAAATTTCACATGTCCCCCAAGTCTCCCATCCAAGTGATTTCTTAAATTGATCACAGATATTGTGTCCTAATATCTAAGCTAAAGCCTGCTGTATTTTGTGGGGAATAGTTTATGCTTATTATTTTTGACTAAAATTATGAATTGCCCTGAGTTTACTGGTAAAAATGTGTGTAAATTATGTCATTTAAAGGATGCTCATCCCCCACCTGTACAGAGAGAAAAGATGAATGAATTTACATTACTTTTAATACAAAGTCACTCTGGAAAGGTCATCTAAACCTAATATTTTCAGCATGTATTAGTTGTGAAAAGACAACGTAAAGAGAACAGAACAATTGCATTTACATCCAACGTGTTTTCTTCTCTTTCACTACCAAGCCAGAGGCAGTGTTAGGAATGTGCCACTTCATATGTATTGTCAGAAAAGAGAAAATGCTGAAGGCCAGTACATTTTAGTGCCTTTTTTTAGACAGCAGCAAAAATAGAAACTTTCAAAACCTCTGAAGAGACCCTCAGAGACTTATCAGCTAGCAAGATGTGCGTAGGAGTTAAGACTCAAACTGCTGTCAAGACTGAATTTGTACTTATGGAGAGATCACTGCTAAATATTGGTTTTCATAAGGTTAATTGTGCATCCTAGGCCCTCTTTCTTTCTTAAAATAGCAATGACAAAAGAATCTGAGAAGTATTGCTTTTTTCCAGCACAGAATGAGGAGCTCCTTGACATGAAGAAAACAATGTTTTTCTCAAGACTTCTCTGTACCTTCTTCTACTTTAATATATGCAGAATAGAATTTTGAATAATTGTTTCCATTTTTGTCTCTGTTTTCCTTACAAATTTGAGGAAGCAATATAATATTAAAATAAAGCAAATTGATAATAAGAAGACTTATGATTTTAATTATACTCAAATATTTATGTATATAAATACAGATCTTTAAATAACGTATTGAAATACAATAATTCCAATTTTAGAAATGCCTTTTTACCTAGTTTTCAATTCTGTTGTAAGGCCACTAGAAAGGAAACAAGGAGGAGGGGCTGTGCTGGTTTGAGGTAAATTTGGAGGAAAATATCCTCTGATAGAAGGCAAGTTACAACCACCCCTCCCCCACCAGGTTTGGGGAAAAAAAAAAAAAAAAGACTGGTAAAAAATAGACTGGTAAAAGAGAACAGTTGTGAAAAGACAGGGCATTTATAGAAAATAATCTTTGGGTGCAGCTGAGTTTATACCGACTGAAAGTGCATTTACGGTGTAATTGTTGTGTCTATCTGAACTTGGCCAGGCGAGGTGACCATCCTGCTCCTCGGATGCTACCCTGATGGTTTAGACCACGGTGCTCCAGAGTGCTGAAGTTTTCAAATGGTTTCTGGGGTGGAGAAGGGTGTTTTTCTGGTTGGATTATTCTGTAAGTCACTGAAATATCTTCCCTTAGGTTTCACGGGATCATTTCTCGGGAGCAAGCAGATGAAATCCTTGCTGGCGTAGAAGGAGCGTATATTCTTAGAGAAAGCCAGCGGCAGCCCGGCTGCTATACCCTTGCTCTCAGGTAAGTGCTGTTCTAATAGAGCCTTATAGTTCTGATGGAAATGTGCTTAATGGAGGAGATTATATCTGTCCCTTTTGCGTGAAGTGTCTCCACTATTACTTAATACACTGTGATACCAGAGTGCTTTGACACCCTCTTGTCAGCAGTTTGACCATCACGGTACTGCAGCAATCCAGTCTTTTCCCTCAGCACTTGGCTAGGAAGTCCTTTTTCAGAAGCTGATTGTGCCCATTTTCAGATTTATTTTTTTTTTTACCTGGAGTTAAGTTTTGTAAAGATGAAGCTTCTCCTTGAAAACTCTATAAAAGACATGAGGAATACAGAACAGGAACACTTCCCAGTAGAAGACACAGCCGAGTTGTCCTCTGAGCTCAGTGTTGTGGACAAACATCCACAACTATCTGTGATAATAACCCCAAATAAAGCTGGAAAATCGTGATGTCCAGAGGTTGAAAACTGGCAGGTTTTTTCAGCAGTAGGAGCTCAAGTTTGTTGTAGAAATACGTTGTGAAGCATGGATGCTGCTGGTCAAAGAAGGAAGAGTGTGCAGTTCAGCTGAATGAAAAATGCAGTGGGAACCCAAGCTTCAAACTCATTGCCCCTCACAGGTGCCTTTCCTGGCTTAGCTGTGTCGTTCAAAACCTGCCCACTCAGCTCTTACAGACACTGTGTATTAGCAGCAAGAGGATAAGATACTCAGTTGGGTTTTGATGAAACAAGCTCCATGGCAATATTTTGCAATTTTTATAGCATTATTACTCCTGTGAGATATACACAAACTAAAAGTCTGCATTTTTACCCTTCTGCTGGTAAGACACAAAGAAAAATCCTTTGAGGAGTTACCCCAAGTAGCTGTGATACAGTGCTGAAATCATGCTTAGAATTTGTATTGATGTGCAGATGGTAAAGCTGGAAAAGCTGGTGAGTCATGCCAGCTAAAAAGTGGTGTAAATTAAAACCAATTTGTGTCAGCTGAAAAAGAACAAATACAATTTTTTAGGGTTTTGGAGGAGATTGCAAAATGAAGAATAAAAAAAATAATAAAGGATAAGAATTATGGCAAAATGCCTATTGTTTTGATGAGACAACATGTTTTCTGAATCCATCTGGATAATTATTTGTAGAATCAAAAACTGAATTTAATTATAAATTGGGAATTCATATGAAAAATATGGGCGAAAAATAAGAGGTTAAACTGTGTGATTTGACGGCCCAACAAAATGTGCACAGACATGCAGTTTTGCTGCAGTATAAGGAAGATCTAACATAATATCATATATTTGAATGCTTTAATCAAGAATGGGATTCCAACCTCAGTGTCACAAACTGAATGTGCTACTACAGCACTTGGATTATTAAAACACTTTAAAAATCCCAATAGACTACACCTGCTGTAAATAGGGCTAGAGTTTTCCCACATAACTTTGGATATTTAATTGGGCCCTGAATTAGGAGCTTGGTCTCTCTGGCTTCCTGACAGAGCATGATTCAGACCCTTAGGACTGTGATTACTTGGTAGATGTCCCTCTCTTTGTTGATTGTAAATATGCCCATATGTGGTTAAGCACCCGCTTTCTGCACCTCAAAAATGTTTCAGGATGGAAGAGCCTTCAACACAGTCTGAATTCTTTCTCTTTCTTCTCTCCCTCTGTTTTTGTCTGGTGTTTGCAGATTTGGTAATCAGACCTTAAACTACAGGTTGTTCTATGATGGGAAGCACTTCGTTGGGGAGAAAAGATTTGAATCAATCCATGATCTGGTTACAGATGGCTTGATAACATTGTATATAGAAACAAAGGCTTCTGAGTATATTTCCAAAATGACAACAAACCCCATATATGAGCACATTGGATATGCCACTTTGCTTAGAGAAAAAGTGTCCCGGAGGCTGAGCAGAACAAAAAATGAATCGAGAAAAGCAAGTGTAACGAGTGAAGAAAATACTCCAGTTGAAAAGGTGAGTGTTCAGTTTAAAATTTTTGTAATTAATACCAGTCTTTCTATCAAACCTGAGAGGAAAAGGTGTGTTAGAAGACCTGTCTCTATTTTTCTATACTTTGATAAGTATTGCTATCCCACTTCAAAGTTTACATCCTGTTAATATTACCTTGGCTCCCAGCTAATATTTGATTGGAGCTTATGATAAAAACTTTCTAGTAAGTACCAAATGGAGATGTTTTCACCATGTAAATATATGGGTATATACAATTTAACTTAGGAGTTGCATCTAAACTTGGTCACGGGTTATGTCTGTCCGTGTATACTCAAGCATTTTGCACAGTAGGGTTATACATCTGGTTCCCACTGACCCTTCACCACAGCTCAAGTTTGTTATCTTTCTGTATGTGGTCCAAAGCTCCTCTTCTCTGCCAAGCCTTTGGTGGATGGGTCTCACATTGGGATATTGTGTGTTTTCTTTCCTTCTCGTGGATCTGAATTTGGGGTGTTGCCTGTTTGTCTCCGTTTCTTCTTGCTCTTCTCATTTGAAGTGGGCTTTCCTTGATCTCCTTCTCTCATGCACCCGTATCCCATAGCATAGCGTGGACCAGGACTTACATGATGATAAACTGAGAATTTTGTGCAGTTAGCAGCCATCTGAAGATGTAAAATTAGAAATTATTTTACATATGAGAAACAGCCTTGTAAGCAGTGACATGTGGGTATTTTCATTTCCCAGGTGGTATGGCAGCAAGAGCTGTCAAACAAAACTTACTTTTTTGAGTCTGGTCCTTGTGCTGAATTGGCTTACTGACATCTGTTAAGCATACTTCTGCAGTGTGACTGTTGATTTTAGTGCTGGCCAGCTAGTTGGGAACTAGAGCCAGTTTGTATTTGGAAAGCAGGGAGTGAATCTGCTGTCATATAGTCATGGCAAATATGAAAAGAGATCAGCTTTTTTATGTGTATCCTCATCTCTAGGACATTTCTAGCAGAATTGTCTCTTGGGTTCACATATCTGCATTGGCTGATTATATACTAGTTTGGATTTCTCGGCAATAATAATTCCTTGAGTTACTGACCTGACATGTAAACCTATTCATCCTCTATAACAAATTAATTCCATTAATAATGACATTTTTTAGGGAAGGCATACTGATGCAGGGAAGGCCTTTGGAGAATGGCACAACAAGCCCTCTATTCAAGTTTATTTCAAAATGAATCCAGTGTTAATGGTGGTTTTTGGTTCAATTGAATGGTATTGCAATGTCCAAGAGGAGTAGATGCCATTGAGACATCAGAATCTCATTCAGTTGATTCCTGTGATTGGTCACTTGTTGATTTTGAATGCTGTAACAGGCATAAGAAAGGGAATTTTTACTTTATTCGAGGCACAATAAGAAGTAGACTTAGTGCAGTGAGACAAGCTTTTTTTGTGTAGGTGTTTCTGCGTAAGAGAATGGTCCAGAGGGTGTTCTGGAACTGGATCATTAGTGGGATGATTGTAAATATTATTACATTCATGTAGTGTAATAAAGCAATCATGACGACTGAAACCCATGCTACATTCTCTAGGAAACCAGAAGAATTGTTTTTGTACAAGGAAAAATGCAGTTTCAAAATTATGTTTAGTTTTACTTACAGTTTTTGCAGTTGAGGAGCAAGTCTTTTGTAATTCTCAAAGTGCTCTCAAAGGTCTCAGAGGGGTTTTCTCTAGTACCAAATATTCCGTAACAGACTGTGTTTTCTGTTGTGCTTGGGGTTGGATGTCATTCTTCAGGCTGGGCAGCTTTGAGTAGGTATTGTAAAAATCCTCTTAGACCAACAGAAGGCAAACCATTGCTGAAGAGACCCTGACCTCTCTCCTTCAGCACCACCTTTTTACTGACGTCTGCTTTTGTGCAGCTACACAATAGGTAGCAAACAGCTCCAGATGAAAACTGACTCAGCCAGAAAAAAAATAAGTGAATTTTCTGCAGGATCTGCTACCTGATCCAGCTCATATGAGTGGAAATGCAACACAGAGGAGAGTCCAAGACTCTTCGCTGACGACAGCTCAAAAAATTATTATATTGGCTTAATGTGAGAGGAATGCTGCATTCTTAGTTCCAGGTACCTGTGCTTCAAAAATGTTTGGAGTTGATGTAATACTCTGGCAATAGTGAAAACACACCTCTGGACCTCATTAGTGATTGTATTAGGTCTTCTTTTGTACTGCTGCTGAATGAAATTTAAGTGTCTAGAGGATTATTTACCTCTGAGATGGTTCATGGTGTGAAAGGCAGGTCCTTGGCCTACAAGGACTTGTGCTCATCTAGATTTCTGTATGTGCAGGCAGGAGCAGCCTGCAAGGCTGGGCTCTGTGGCTGTGCTGTCATGTAAAAATAGCTGGCTTCAGCTAAGCCACTACACTGTTGGCAACCCTCTCTGCCTTCCTCCCACTGAGGGGAAGAGCAGAAGGAGGAAGAGCAGCTGTTTCTAACATATTTTTCTTGCCAGGAGGAGTAGGAGCAATCACAGCCATAAGAGGAGTGGGACTAAATAGGCAAGGGGATCTGCACAGGCTGGAGACCTGGTGTAGCAGCTGAAGCCTCGATATTGAAGATTAGGACTCTCAATGGGCTTCTCTACCAGTACCAGTAGTTTTCCATCATCTCATGCAAATCCATGTGAAAAAAAAGATTGTATCAACTAAAATAGCAACTAAAATTAGCAACTAAAAATAAAACCTCACGAAAATCTGTATGGTGAAGCACACCATGGTTTATTTTGATTCATGTGCTCCTGGGGCAAGTCACGAGAGGTTTGGTAGAGGACAGAGACTCAGGGATTATCTTACATTTTGTTGCTCACAGTAGCCTCAGGTAAAGTATGGACTGGTCTTTGGAATAAACTGGTGAATTATCAAGTGTTTATCAGTACTAACAAATGAGGATAAAACAGGATAAAGGGAATTTCATGTTTGTTTTTATATAAGCTTTAGAAATCCTCTAAAATAGAAGAATATTATGGGGAAGTGGCAGTTCAGTGAGAGTTCTATCAGATGTTTTGCTTGAGGCTGACATGTTGTACAGCATTCTAGACAAAGGCCATGGTTTGCCCACAAATTACAACCTTCACCCATTTCAGTAACTCTGGTAAATTTCAGACCCCTAGAGATAAGTTAATGAATATTCAGTATGACGTTTTTCTGCAAAGTAAATTCATTGCTGAATGTGTGAAAAATGATTCATGTTTTTTTCTCTGGCCAGCTGAACAGGTAAAATATTAAAAAATAAGATTACTGATCTGGTTTGTTTGAAAGTGCTGCCTAGGGTGTTTTGAATGACTCAGAAATGATGGGGGAAAGCCGTACATGAAGGACAGAAACTTCCATTATTTCTTGAGAGGAGGATGAGAATTCAGCGCTCTAAGGTTAAGCACCAGTACTCTCCTAAGAAATTAGGCTCTTTACAAGCGAGATTTTGTTTCATACTGAAACTAATTCCAGAGTGTGAAAGTGCAGCTGAAGGCATTCATCTCCTCAGTGGGTTTGTTAACACCATCCAGGGAGTCTGTTCGTTCTGTCGCCTCCCACGTTGACAGCGGGGATTATTCAATGTCTCTGTCACTCCGGTGCCACCGCTCCCGCGGGTCGGCAGAGGGGGGCCACCAACACGCAGGCTGGCAGGAGGAGCCAGCATTCGGATGAGATGTCTTGGTGCTGCCTGGGGTACTTGTCTGTTCCCATAATGATAATTTCTTTGAGGTTGTAATTAGTGGAGTCATGCCCATTCCAGAAGGGGGATGTGATAATTGGGCTGGATTGAGCTGTCGTTGTTCATGCTTTTTTATCCAACATTTTTTATATCGGGCCTAAGAAAACATTTATGCTTTAAGATACTTAATGCTGGTGTTTCATCCAAAAGTTATTTCTGTCTGACTTTGAAGAGGTGCTTGATTTGTAGACACAAATTCTAAATTTTAGTCTGAATAGTTTAACAGATCTTTAATCTAAAAGAAACTGTAATGATTTTTAGGAATGAAGTGTTGTGGGAGAACAGAATGCTGCAAATTCTTTCTTAGCATTGTAGGCAGTTGTCATTTTAACAGGATCCAGGTTCAACAAGGATTTTGGATAGAGAGCTTTTTCGTGCAAAGAAAATTTGATGATCAGATGTTGTCTGTCTAGGGTTGTGATTTAAGCTTGGGCAAGTTGTGATTGCCTGCTTTATGTTTGCTCTGCTTCTGGAATGCTGTACTTGGGGTAAATGAACACAAACTGGAAGATGTAGGGCAGATAAGTACCTGGTACCGGTAAGTCCTGTAATTAATTACCAGTAGTTCAAGTTAATGGTGAATGTAAGAGAAGTGTAACCTGCTGTAAGCACTTAATCTTCACATATAGGAGTGAAAAAAATTTCAGTAATCTGTCACTAAATTATGTAGTTCTGAAACATTTATCGCTACTGCGTTTTCCTGCAAATGCTGCCCTTTCTGAGTCAGCAGTCTTTGTGTCACAGACAGGGAGAAAATAATACTCATTTCTAATTCTACATCAGCAAGTGTAATTTGGAAAAAATATATTCAAGGAATTGAAGTGTTAGAAGTAAATGCAAGCTGTAGTTTCATGAATGCTCTGATCAGGTAAAAGCTGTCACAGTTGCTGATGGAAAGCCATACTGGTTCCACTTTTAATCCCACTCCTGTGACCTGCCCTGTGCACTAGTGCAACCACCCCGTGCCTTGGGTGAGACCTGGATGCTGTGACAGAGTGCCCTGTGTCAGACAAAGGCTGTGCCCCACAACTTGTTTCTTTGCTGTGCTGCTCTGATGAGAAAAGCAGGCTGGAGTTAAAGAAAACCCTTGGCAGCATTTGAGCTTCAAGTGTTTACAAAAAGAACGATCTTAATCTATCTGAAAGAGGACAAACTGTTGGTAAGTGCAGTAAAGACTAAGGAAGGCTTTTTCCAGTGCCAGGTCTCTGCTTACTTGGATCCTGGCAAAGCTCCCATCAACTTCTCTCCTAGTTGGATCTGGCTCAGTCCGTTCAAACATACCGGTTGTACATGAAATATGAGTTTGCTTGGAGCTGGGGCTGGAGTGCTTGTTCTGCTCTCTGGCTGCAAGTACATGCCAGAAGCAGCACCAGGCATTTAGCAGTGATGGTCTGTACAGAGCAGTGACGAGTTTGAGCTAAACCAAGAGCAGGCTGTTCATGGAGTCTTCACTTAACAGCGGGACAGTGCAGAAAACTCGGTGTTGCTGTTTGACGTGGTGACCTCTCTCTATCTGTTTTGCTGGAACTCATAACTGGACACTGAAGTGCAAATGCCAGAGCCCACAGTTAACACTGCAGCTAGAACTAAAGAGCTGAAATGATTAGCATATTATGAAGTCTGGGAGGCTGTAGATTTCCTTGGCAGAAAATCCCAGACAAGTAATAGTCTGATAAGAAAACTATTCCTATTAAGGCAAAGGTGACAGAAAAGGAAGAATAACTTTGCTAGAAGTTGATATTGCTGTCCTCATTAGTGATGCTGCTCACGCACAGTTTCCCATAGAAGAAAATGCAGGACTTCCAGGAAAGACTATTTTCTAACATCCCTTAATTGGAGATGTAATCTGGTTATGGAATTAATTTTTTTGGGGCACTGCTGTTTTTCTTACATCAAAATTGTACAAGAGGCAGTCAATTTTAAGACAACCTCGGGTTTGGTTCAATTTTTGTAGGTATTTGACACTTTTACATTTTTATTCACACCACGTCCCTTTCTGAAGGCTTTTTAGCCTCATCTTACAACTCCATTTTTGTCTCTTCATTGAATTTTCTACAGGTACCGCTATTAGCCAACAATAAAGAAATCTTTTTAGTCTTTCATTTATTCATTATTCTTCCCATTCTGCAGCTCCTCTAAACCTCTAATGATCCTATTACAGGTTGCTAGATAGTGTTTAATTCTCTGCTGGGGTGTCTATCCAGATGTTGAGCATTTCCTTCCACAGGAGGGCTGCAGGGTACTGTGCTGCCCCAGCAGCAGATCCTGGGGTTAAGAAGGCAGTGAGCAGAAACATCTGTTCCTGCAGACTCTGGGCTGAAAAGGCACTGATAATCTGCCATGTTGTGTTTTACATTGCCTTCAACGCCCTACTTTTTGGTCAGAACAAATTAAAATGCTCAGTTCTACATGGTTGTTAACAGCCCACCATCATGTTTTATTAGCAGTCACACTCCTGTATGCATGGCCCCGGAATTCACAAGGGACTCCTCCCTGGCAGTACTGATTTTGCCCAGAAGATGCTCAGACACTACACTGATAAAAAGCAACATAAAGCCTGTACACAAAGGTGGCCTTTATCTGCAGGGTTAAGTAATACATGCAGTGATAAAAGGTGTGTGGCATTTTTGCCACTAGAAGCAATAAACTAATACATCAAAATGACTTTGGGAGTAATGAATTCCTTTCATCTGTCACTCAGGCTTGTCCTGCAAGAGTAGTATTCTTCACACAGGTTACCACATGTACACACTTAATTGTAGCGTGCCTTGACATGAGTACTAAACTCCATAGCTGACTCTCTTTAAATAACTGTTAGCAATTCAGTAGTGATTCCATCCAGAACAATCTTTGGTATTATAGCACAGCAAGGAGTTTATATTAATACAGTAGGTCTACCAGCATATCTATTTTAGTAAATTTGTATTTCAAATGACAAACAGTATCATACCAAAAATATATTCAGCTGATCGTTTTCTTTTGCCCTTCAGTGTTGGCATTCTTTTGTATTTTCTGGCTGTGTCTCTTTGCAGCTTTTTGTTTGTTTAATGCATCATATAGTATCTATAAAATAGATGCTATATAAGAAATAAAAATAAGAAACCTGCCAGAGTTAAATTGTGGAAAGTGTCTTTTTCAATTCCTTCTCTCTTGCTGTCTACGTTTGTGCACAGGAAAAGGGACAGTGCTTTGTAGTTGACTTTGGCACTCCTATTACCTAATATTTAGCCTGATTAAACAATTATTTTTGAAAGGAATAATTTGTATTCATTATAACAATAGTGGAAATTGAGGGAATCAAGAGAAAGAGAGGTTCCATAGCAAAGTATTTGCTCACATTGCTTCCCTGAACTGTTAACATCTCTACAGGTTCCTGGTTTATGTTGTGTTATTACTGTCAGCTTAGAATTCATGACTTTTGCCTTAAGCAGAATAAGTTATATGATTATGCCTGAAGAGAGCTTGTAAGTTGGAGACAATACTGATTTACACAAATGACATGATGCAATGGGTATAATCTGATCCAAATGCTACTGAATTAAGGGGAAGACCTCCAAGGATTTCACTGAGTCTTGGAGCAGTTCAGGGCATTGCTAGGCATGTGGAGCAAAGGTAAATATCAAGTTTGTTTCCACCACAGGGTTTCCCAAGCCAGTGTTTTTGAAAGGCAGCCAAATAGAAGCAATGCGAATATCACAACCAGGTTGAAATTTTCCCAGATGAGAATTTCAGTTTAGTACCAAAAATTATTCAATACACCAGAAGTGCTTCTAGTACTCCTAAGGCAAATGCCACTTGGCTCTTCCAGTACAGTACTGTGTATCTGCGGCTAGGCTCTACCAAATTCATAAATTAATCCTTTTCTCTTGGGTATTTTCCTCTTATGATCTTCTTAATAATTCTACTAAAGCTAAATGTTTGTTGCATAAAAACCATGCTTAGTCTGATGTACTAAAAGTTAAAGCTTATATGAGGGTGTATTATCTTGGCTTTTATACTCTTTACACAGTTTGATGGCATTAAATTTATATAAACAAACTTCCACAGGGATTGGGATGGAGCCTTCAGCATAAACATTTCATTTGTCTAGCCACTGGAAAATGAAAAAGCATTTTTAAAGTAAAAATCTATACTTGATTATCTTGCATGAATCTTGAGACACTGTGTAGGAAAAGGCACTAAAAATTTACAAGCACCTTTAAACTGCCATGTTTTGATATTGGAAGACAAGTTCTTGGAAGACAAATTGGAAGATATTGGAAGAAAAATTCTTAAATATAAGAGAGAGATTAATTTCTGGTAGTGAAGGACTTGGAATTAATGTCAAAAAGGAAGTATTTAAATCGTGAGTAGTGTTTTTTCCTTTATATTTTGATTAGAAAATAAATACTTTAAGTGACGTGCATGTCTAGGTCATACATTGGCTTGGCTAATTATAAGGAAAAAAATAACCTGTCCTCTGTGTTTGTGCTGGATATGACAAGAAATTATAGGACTGAAATACAGTGATGAACATTGCAGGTTAGCTATTAAGGGAGAAAAAAAATAACAGTGAAATGCTGGACTAGAGTGCCTGAGGGGTTGACAAAATCTCCCTCATCATAAGGCATGGAAACATATTAGAAAACATCTGGCAGAAATGGCACAGATAGCGTGGATACCTGAGGCAGGCAGGAGAAAAACATCTTACAGTACCTCCTAGTCCTATTTCTCTGTGGTTTTCTGTGCCTGAAAATATATTATCTAGGCTCTGATTCATCTTGGCTAGATGAAGACAACGTACTAAAGCAGCTAAGGGCCAGTTATTTGATTCCTCCCCCTGGGAGGAGGGGACATTCAGCCTTCAGTTCAGAATTACCATTGCACTAGAGAGGCATTGACTGCAGGCACGATCCTAGTGTCCAAGGCTTTTTCACCTGCTCTCTCACCACACAGAGACAGGTCAGCAGCCTGCATCCACGTCCTGCAGCTGGGACACTGGGACTCCAGGTGCAGGTATCTCCCTGGTGGTGTTTAGGCTGTGTCAGCAGCTGAAAGCCGGGCACAGTCTCAGCTGGTGGAGCCTGATGGCTCTGCCAGGCAGGAGAAGGCAGCAGCCTGGGCAGAAGGACAGCTGGTAGCGGCCGCAGTGAAGCAGGTGCTGTTGGCTGCTCTCAGCTGAGGTTGGACTACAAAGTTTGGGAACCAGTAGTTTTTATAACTGCTCATATTTGGAACAGAGGTGGCAGTGGGGTGACGAGTACAAATGGTGACAGCGGGCTCTTCCTTGTAATGCGTTCTCAGCCCTGGAGGACAGCGGGGCTGCGCACAGTCGTCAGCGTGGGTTATAAAGAAGGAATGCTGCCAGTTAGGCTTGATTGCGTTTTTGATGGATTTACAAAAGTACTGAATGAAAAGAATGCAGCAGATGCAGAATAATTGGATTTTTAGTAAAGTAGTACAATCTCTCACGAAACTGCACTCTTGACATTAATTCAAATTTGGTTGGCTCAAAACCATGGACCAAAAATAGGTAGAGGAATTTCAAGCAAAGAATAGAGATAGACAGCAACTTGATGAGCTGGGGGAAAGTGGCTGATGAAGTACTGCAGGGACAGGAGTTCCATTTAAGGTTTTTATTGATCTGGAAAAAGTGCAAACAAGACATTACCAAAAACTTGGGACACTATGATGTCACTCCGTATAGGAATTTAATCCCTAGGAACATAATGAGAGTCCATGACAAAAGCATCAAGAGAATCTCAGTTAGAATTTTTAAGAGGAGAATTTGGCATTTTTTAAGTGCATAGAAAGGAGCCAAGCCACATCCCTGCAGTAGCTCTTCTGTGGGGAGGGTTGTTTGCATTTAAGCCAGGTGTGTCACTGTTAAGCAGGGACTGGGGGTGATGGAGGAGGAGATTGCCACAGCTTCAAGAGAAATTGTCTTCACTGGTTGTGGAGATGTTACTTTGGAAGTGTCTTTCTCTGATTTACTGCTGGTTCATCCATCCATCAAAACAGAACCTCTTGCTGTGGTAACTCTTCCCCTTTTGGCAAGCTGTAAGCTAGAAATAGCTTACAGCTTCACCTTCCCAGAATAATTCCGCCCAGTACCTTTAGGCAGGGAGATGTGGGAAGTCTGTGCCAGGTGCCATTTGGCTGGTGGCACAAAGCAGCTTTTCTGAAGTCTGTCAGGTTTGTTTGGGACCTTGACAGTGGGGATGACCCTCTGAGGTCAGTTTTCAGTGCCTTCTGCATTGCTCATGGCAGTCTGAGCTGTGGGGTCCTCAAAAAAGAAGGATGAGCTGGGAGTGTAGCTTGGCAGAGTTTATCAGGAGCAAAACAGAAGCTGAGACAGGGCTTTTTGTGGGGGAGGGAGGGGCAAATCTGGAGAAGGCATCTCCAGATAACTCTGCTAGACTCTTACAACATAGACTTGCAGGGAACAGCTTGGGAGGAATCAATCAAGATGATTTATGAATGAAATTGTCGCAATTAAACACTAGGTGGCATGTTTACTTAAGAGTTTCTGGGGACTGAATTAGGGTGTCTTACACTGCTGACACCCATTTGTGCTTGTGCAATGAGTGGTTTCATGAGAACATGACTATCTGATGCCTTTTTTTAACATCAAGCATTCATCTTGTTTTTAAAAAACGTGACACAACGACACCATTGCTTACTTCAGCCTTAGAGTTAGTCTTTAGCTTCTCAAAGTCACTTTGTTTTAAAACACAGTTTGTGAAATGCAGTGCTGTAAGGAATAGGTGTGTACAAGGCAGTGGTCCTACAGAAGGGTCCAGTCTCAGAGGACTTATGTAAATAGTGACACGGGTTAATATGCAAAGACATCATATAATTTACTTGTTTTACTTATCTTAAAGGCTAATGTTGGAATATATAATGCATTTAAAAATTCACATGAAGAAAACCCAACATTTATTCTTATGTGAATGAAAACCACAGCTTTTGATTTCAGAGCTGGGATTTTAAAGTAATGGCATCTAATAGTTAGGGCTAAATACTCATTGGCAGAAAATATGCTTTTGTTCTGCATGTCTGTGTGACACCTGTTACATCAGCCAGGCTGCAGTTTTACATATGCTGTTGCTTCTCTATTGGTGAAAGAATACATGCAGCTATCTTCTGTTGTGTGGAAAAAGGCCTTTTCACACAGTTCATCCTTGAGAAAAGCCAGGACCACAGCCATCACCAAGACAGAGCACTTAGCCTCTACCAAAAAATACTGTTTATACAGTAAAATACTGTTTAGTATGTCTGCTCTAAAATTCTTATTTCCTCCTATGGATATTTTAAGAAGACAAATAGATCCTTTGGACTAACTGCAGATACTGCGAAGATAAAATTTGTTCATGCAGGATATATCCATATTGCTGGTTGCACATGTTTTTGTAGCTCTCCCTGGAAGGGTGTTGTAGGTTCCCCACCTGCAAGAATTCTGGGGTCTGTCAGTCTGCTCTGCCATAACTCACGTATGGACCTGAGTTGACAGACCTGGTTTTTGCTGTGGAGTGTAAGCTCATACAAACAAGGTTGGTCATATAAAAAGGGAGCTAAATATGTAGGGATGTGCTCATTATGCCAGTGCTGAGGAGGGTGGGAAACAGACTTTGCCATAGGAACAAGATTATGGGGCTAGATCCTCTCTTTGCCTAACACTAGGTGTGCCCCAGACACCATGCCTGGTGTTGGAATTAGGTGATCTTTAAGTCCCCTCCAACCCAAGCCATTCTATGATTCTGTGATTCTATGATTTTAGCTCGCCTTAGGACATCAAAACTGTGTCCAAAGCATCTGTGCTCTGGCACCAGGAGAGTCTTTGTGGTTTGTACCACAAAGATGAATTTATGCCTGTTTTCATTTTCAGTAGTTCTCATGCCCGTATTCTGTAAGGGGTTTTATGTCTGTTATTTTTGCAGGCCTCAGGAAAATATTAATAGACCAACAAGTAGTTTGGACAGTGAGCAGCTGTCCTGCATGTCCATGGCTGAATCCCTGATTGCTGCCAGGCTGCATTCATAAAACTGTGGTTTACAGCCTAAGTACAACGAGAGACACCTGGGAAATCCTTTCAAAGAAATTAANGACTGTCCTAAACTCATCTGGTCTATAACGCATTGCTGAATGTGAGGCCAAGTGAATTTGCAGATAGAGCTTAAGGCACTTCCAGAATGGCTGAAAATGAAGTATCCTGCCAGAGACTGGACTAAAAAGATATTTTCAAGGACACTGTTTGCCTTATTTGATTTCTCGTAGACCTCAAGGTATCGGGAATTAAGAGAAAAGTCTGGATTGTGGTTTCTTTGTGGGCTGGCAGAATCACAGTTAAACAGAGTCAAGTCATCATGTGATACAACTTGCTTTTTATTAGACACTGCATTCAATGCAGGACTCATATAACTTCCACATGATACTTTGTAGGGAATTGTAGGAACCCATGTGTGGATTTTTAATGAGCTCTCAATTCAGTGGCTTGTTTCCTTCTCTGCATGCGAGCAGTGTACAAGCTCTGCATCATCCACCTATACACACCAAATTTCATTAGGCAAATAGAAGCCTTCTCTAATTTAATTTGTTTTATTTCTCACTAAATTTTACATTGCAAATATATTAAAAAAAGAAAAAAAAGAAAAAGAAAAATGTAGCCAGGATACCTGTATCATTTTCTTCCTTTGCGGATCACAGTGTATGCTCTCCAACAAAGGTGTGACACTGACCCAGCTGAAATGAGAGCAAGCCTGAGCAGCCACGGGTTGAGGCACATTGCTGTCCTGTTAGAGCTGCCCAGGACTAGAAATGTGGACCAGTATGTTGTGATACACATCCCCAGGGTCCAGTGCCTTGGAGCTGTGCTGAGCCAGCCTCCTGAGCAAGCATAGCCTGACCTGTCTGTGGAGTAGCAAATATTCATATCTTCTCAAACTCAGAAGAACCCTCTTTGGTGCTAGCAAATGGAGGTGGTGAGCTTGATTCATCTGCAAGCTGTATTTGAGGTAGAAGACTGCAAATAAAGGGACAGTAACTGAAATGTTAATACTTTTCCATTACTTTCATTGCCTATTTTCCTTTTAAAACATGGGTACAGGTACTTGAGTAAGGGTAAGAATCATGACATTAATAAGAAAGAGGAGATTAAAAAATTCAGCCATCAGCAGCCTTTCTGATTGTATGTAAATTGGCTTAACAACTGTGGAGGTTTGCTCTCTAACACCACCACCTACTTTATCTTGTCAGGTGCTGCTAAGAATAATTTAGTGTTTTGAACAGTTGTATATTTAGAGATGTGTGCAAGAACGCAGAAAAAATCCTTGAATATTTAATATTCCAATAAACAAATGAAAAAAAGAAGTTAATTCAGTATTTCATGACACTTCCAATCCAATATAGCATTAGCAGAGCCAATTGAGAAAAGAATATATTCCTATAGATTTTTTTATATTTTTTACTTCTGTAAAAATTTAGCAGATAAATTTGTGCATAGAAAATAAGTCTGGATATTCTCAGCTTCATATGACTTTAAAAAACACAAGTTCTGCATCATCATCAGGGGAGAAAATAAATACAGTAGAATTTGGTAGCAGTATAACTGAGTATTTATTGCAACAGGGAAGATGTATTTTTCACTAGGCTTTAAAAAGAGCCAAGGGAGTGGGGAGGTGGAGGTGGGGGGAATTGTTTATATCTCTGAAAAAGAGAAATTGGCAAATAGGAAACAGTTCTATAATAACTCACGTGGGACCGTGGAGCATTTTGGATTAGCCATGCACCACAGGTAATACCAGTTTATCTTTTTATTATTGTTGTTCCATTCACAATTCAGTGTATTCCAAGATGCTATCCATGGCCTTTGGGGATATAATTACATTTTTCACTTGATCTGTAATTTAGTATCTGGAACAAGAAGACAAAAGGTTATTTGGAATCAGACCTGACAGCCAGGAGGCCAAAGTGCTGACATTAGTCTGCCTCTGACAGGTCTATGCCTCATGTTTTGTCTATGCGTGTGTTTGTGATATATTTAAAAAGCAAGAAACTTAGTAAAAAGGATTCTCAGCCCACACACAGGTGCAGTCAAAATGCACAGTAATGAGCACTGAACTGTCTGTTTTATTTTCAGCAGATCGTCTTTTTTTGGGGGGGTGCTGGAGGTTTTTTTTGCTTGCTTTCTCTGAACCTAGTGAAAGTAACTGGCATGCAGAGCATCAGAGGATGCTCTTCTCCTTCCATTAGCAGTGCGTATTCTGTTGAACTCGAATCCATGCTACTGAGCAGGTTGTCTGCCTTGCCATTTTTAGACAGTCCAGTTGGTCCCTCAGTGGACCTCTGTACTGAAAACCTGTTGTGTTGTAGTGATTGGCATTCGCTTGCCAAATAATGGGAAGTTCTTCACTATCTGTCCTTCACCTCTGTATGTAGCCAGATGAATAAATGTCTTTATCTCAGCAGTTGGTGAGATCCCTCCTCATGGCTTCCACTAAGACCTTATCTCTGCTGCTGTTGCATAAGTGACTTTACATTTGGACACTTTCTTCGATTCACAGAAAGGAAAGTAGGAAAGCAAAGATGCACAAACAGTGGCTTCAGGACAGAAATGCAGATCTGCCTTGGTCAAGAGTGATGTGTCAGTGGCTGTGGTAATTAGGGTTGTTGTGTAAACATGGTCTCATGGTGGTTTATTTGGAAGAGTGATACTGATGCACAGTGTATTCTGTGTACCTACCTGCTCTCACAAGTCAGTCTGTAGAGGAGGGGGAGTGGTGGGGGGATGTTAGGGAGGCACACGTGTGCTAGTGGAACTGTCACCAAAGGTCAGGGCTGTACCCAAGCATGTCTCCATGACAAGACAAGACCAAGCCTGTTTTGGCATTGTAGTCAGGGCCAGTGAGGTGTTGCCGCCAACGACTGGGATAAATCCCAACAGAAAAGTACAACCTCCAGCAGATTTTCTTTTAATTAACATCTCTTTATTGATCTCAGTGGCAAACGCAGAAAAGACAGCTATTGTGAAGAAACTACAGAGCCATGAGAGACAGAAACAATAGCAGAAATGGCATAAAAGGCTTTGAAAAAATTGCTTACTGTTCTCAGTCATCAGCCCTTTTCCTTGAACGTTCTTCTGTGGCACAATGCCAAAGTCAAAACATTTTGCCTTAATTACACTTTTATAGATGTCTCGATAGTTCAGACTTCTGGATCCAAAAACTGCAGAATTTTTAATACATCTATATAAGTAAGCGTAAAACAAATACGGAAGAGATAGTGCTACAAATTTCATCAGGTTTAGTTGCCAAAGCCTGAATTTCCAAATTCCCTTGACTTTAATGAATCTTCACTCAGATGGGTAGACAAGCATGTGACTTGCATCTAAACATAGCAACACAGGGACATGGTGAGCCTTTGGCTGTGGACAGTGAGATGAGAGCAAAGGTTTGAATGTAGCAGCTTTTGGCTCTTAGTTCATCCCTTGGTTCAACAGGTCCCACTGCCTCAGTTTTTCAACTCTCAGTAAGATTTCACAGTGTGTGCATAGGAGAGACCTTGTAAATAGAGTCCCCTCTTTCCAGTTAAACATTTTGCAGCTTCCTCATCTATGACTTTGCTAAGGCCTCATGGGTGTATCTCTGGTAATGGTGCTTTGAGCTCTCTACCTTCCTTAGCTTTGGGCCCTTCTGTTCAGTCTAATTACTTGCTTTTACAGGGTTTTACCTTTTTTCTCTCAAAATCAAGCTTGAGAACTTTTGGTGGTGTAATAAAGGAGTCCAGGGAACTTTTTCTGACAAATGAGACTGTCCAAGCCAGAAGCTGGGGAGAGTGATTTTGAAATACAGTCTCTAAAAAAGTTAAAACCATTGGATATTTGCAAATATTTCCTGCTGTTTGGATGCTAACCTGAAGGGCAGGAGGTAAGACTCGGTCTCTCTTCAGCAACATGAATCTCTTAAAAGGGGTGAAATGACAATATTGGCATGAATGGCCAATAAATTGAGGTTTATCCAGATTCTGTTGCAAAAAGAAGCATGTGATAAGAAAATGTGACTTCCTTTGCTGCTAGTGAGGAACAGAGCATTAATAATTTTTTCTGACAAGTGACATCACTTCCAGAGAAGCAATGAGAAAAAAGCAAACATCAAAAATATGAAATAAATATTTGTCTGGGCAGATCTTAGTGTTTGTTCACTTCTCTTTTCATTTAAACAACATAAACACATATCTAAACAAACTCTCGAGGATCAAATATGGGAATTATTGAGGAATATACAGAAATTGCCTTCTTATCTGTCCTTAGTCTTAAGTGACACTGAAGGCACAGCAACAAGTGGAAATAAGTCTTCCAAATTCAGAACAAAATGGCTGTATATTACAGACATATCAATAATATATTAAAAAATATGTAATATATAATCTAGGGTTGGATCCAGTTAAGCTGCAGTATTTATTTTTAGGAGCAACCCTTTAAAATACCCGGAGATTGAGATAAATGTTGTGCTTACCATCATTTAAAGGAAGAAGATTAAGAAATAAAACTAATTATTTTTGGCCCCAAATATATACCGTAACTATTATGTAGATATTGAATACCACTAACATACGAATATGAAAATTCTGTAAAACAAAAGAACTTTCAGATTAAGAAACTGTTGGATCTGGTTCTCCAACAGCTTGCATCAGCTTGAGGCTGGCGTAAGATCTGCTTGCCAAAAACAGGCATTGAAAAATTGGAAGCATTATTTTTGTGGAATACACACACCTCTTTTTTTTTCTTCCCAATAAATTTTAAGGAATTCTATGTCCATAATATTTATTTTTATTTTCTAGAAAAACAGCGCCTTTTTTTTTTTTTAAGTCTTGCCCATGTACACAAATAGGGGAGAAGTGTTGGCGCTGTTGTCATTGCCCTTTTTAAACTTCCTTCAACAAGGTCATCCAGGCTGTTTGTGGGAAACCCTCACTGGGAAGTATTTTCCCATCTGACATTAGGTGTGTGGCAATCTCAGCTTTTTCTTTATGAACTAAAGAAATTTTGGACATCACAGTGTGTTGGTCATAGCAGGATTAATCAGAGCAACATCAGGACAGTCTCTGTAAGGCTGCTCAAGCCCTTGCTGACTTGTTCAGAAGTCAAAGTGGAAATGAGTGCTCTCCTGAGAATCTAGGGAGAAGGATGCCCAGGAAAGGTAAATGAAAGGCTTTTTAACCCAGTACATGTCTTGGTCTCCTTCCCTGAAGCAGATGCTTATCAGGAGACATGCAATAGCTTTGTGTAGCTTTTTTGGAAGAGGAGCATGGAAGGGAGAGGAGAAAGACTAGGGAAGCAGGGATCCAGACTGGAAAAAAGGCAATTCCAAGCTGCTCCATGAAAAAAACCTAAATACACCTGTTCTTTGGGAGCCAAAAAGATCGGTCTGACAGAGCACACAGCCTGCTTTGTGTTTCTGCTCAGCCTTCTGCATTCCCTGCCAGCAAGCAAACATGTTGAACCTCAACATTTTAGGTCTCAGATTGGGATTCTATGTTGAGATGCTGCCTGCAAAGTTCTCAGGTGTTGCTCTGAGTAATCTTGGAGGAAATGACATTGAAGACAACTTTCACCCCAGTCAACTGTGATAAAGTGCAGCAAAGGTTGCAAATTCAATTGCTATATAAAATTATCTCTCAGAAGCATCCCCCAGCAGGAATTTTTCCTTAACACTCAAAGAATTTAAGGAGAGACATCTTGGTAAAAATGTCACATTAGAAACCAACAGACTTGTCTCCAGTCTAATCCACTGAAATATCTCCCTCCTTACCTTGTGATTTTTCCTTCGATCATTTTTATTTCTTTTATTTAAGCTATCATCCTAAAAAGCACTCTATGCCACCCTTAGTTTTCCTCATTATTTCCCCTCTTGCCTTCCCAGGACAAGAAAAAGTCTTTCTTTTGGCTTTTTCCCACTTTATGCTTCAGAAACCCCAACACAGATACCCTGGTTTCTGCCTATGGAGCACCGGCACAGCAAAGGAAAACTGTCACCTTCTGCCGCAGCACAGAAGATGCAAGAAGGACCAGCAGCAAAGGGGTTAAAGGGAGTCCCATAGCAAAGATATGCAATGCCTTGAAATTTTAGGCACTAAAATCAATGAATACATAAAAGAATAAATCTCTGCAAATCCAGATATTTCTGGTTGACACAAAACACTTGGAGCCAGTTATAATGGGTTTTTTTGTTTTATTGTGAGCATTGGAATTGGTGATGCCTGAGTTCCCTCTTCATTTGTGCTCTTTCTGCACACCTTACTCCCACTTCAGCAAGCCCAGCCATCCCTCCAGACCTTTCACACATCCATCTCTCATCTCCATTCCTCTTTCCTGTACCCTCTTCTCCCCTTATTTCATTTTCACCACCAGGAAAGGAGGCAGAAGGCATTGCTGGCCAGGCTGGTCAGGAGGGAGCACAGCAGCTCAGACCACATCTCTCACCTCAATCGAGCTATCAAGTTTCATGATACTCAGACTGTTACTGCACCAATTTCAGCTAAAATCAATCAGTTGGTTCAAAAGATAGTCAGGGCAAGTGGTAAAAGAGATTGACATACACTGCAATCACATTTCTAAGGCAGCCTGGCTAATTTGAAGCTGATATTACTTTTTATTTTTAATAATATTTTTTAAGCTCCATTGGTACAGTTTCCAGGCATATTTTTTACCTTCCTGAAAGTGTAAGTGTAGTGATAAGATATACCTCTGCCTTTTGTTCCACCCTATCTTTGTAAACATACTTCCAGCTGCAAAATACATGGCTGCAGGGGCTCCCCTGGCTTCCACCAGTGCCACACAGCCTGCTTCTGGGTGTTTGTGACTTGCCAACTTATTATATTCCACAGACTGGCTTCAGGTGGCTTAAAAAAAAAAATCCAAATTTTGCTTTTCCCCAAATACCACAGGTGTAGCTGACTGCAATTTTCACTGCTTGATAGCTGCTGGAAGAAAATGTGTTTGTGGGTGAGTTGGGAACTTCACCAAAAGTCTGAGACCTGCTCATTGGAAATTGTGAGGAAGGTGAATGCTTCCTCTCCGAAACATGGCTTGTGTTTTTACATACGGTGGAGAGGAAAAAAATAAGTTTTACTCGAGCTGTTTTTCACACTGTTGAGTAGCATCTGGCTCCCAGACTTCTCCTCTCTTTTCAAGTGGACTGAAGGGAAGGGAACAATTTCTCCTGCCTGTAGTCCTGGGAATAACAGCTTTGGAAGGGGCAAAGAGCCCTTATCTTTACCTACAGCAGATGAAATTGTGGGAATCTCTTCCTCTTTACTCACCTATCAGAGATCTCTGAGAAATTTCTTAGTTTTATCTCCTTCCCTCGAATTGAGGGCTCTGGGTGAAAGGGGCATCACCCTTCTGTGATGGAGTTATGTCCCTAGCTAAGGAGCACACACGGCCTCCTTGCAGCAGTGCTAAGAAGGGCCTCCAGAATGGGTCTTGTCTTTGTACCTGAGCAGACACTAGAATCATTCAGGACAACCTGTTCTGAACCAGTTTGCAACATCCAGTTTCCCAAATTGTGCTTGGAGTTACATGTGCTCAGTGATACAAAAAAAAAAAAAAAA
>VZRO01007579.1:643012-695938 GCA_013397915.1 Daphoenositta chrysoptera
AAAAAAAAAAAAATACAACAGAAGAATATGCATCAAATAGCATCCTCTAGTTTTGTTTGCTTCAAATCTCCAATTAGGCTACTTCTAAAACTTGTTCTCCATTTTTCTGACTGCCCTGATTCCAGGACAGATTGAGCTTCCTTCTCTTTTTCAATGGGACTGTTCTCCCAATGAGTTCCTCTCTTGGTTGTGCAGAGGGATAAATGTGTGATTTTCTCAATTTGAAAAAGGCCCAAAAGCATTCTTCTGCTCAGCCTCAGCCATTTGGCTGTGAGGTTTCCACATATGTGTCAAGCTGGATTTTCTTCTCTGACTGCAGAAAACTACTCAGATGAGGTTGAGGGAAAGTACAAGCTTTTGACAGCACATAGAAGATTCCAGCTAATTTAGTTCATTGGGGATTTTTGTACACAGCATTATTCTGTTTAAAAATGCCAACTCCTTGTGGTGGAGGCTCAGCTCCAACAAATTGCTCACTTTAACAGATAGAGCCTAAAGGAGTCTGAGGTTGGAGAGGCCAGGCTCAAGCTGGTGCCCAGCAGGGTGGTATTTGTACCCCACGACACTCTCCAGTATAGGACTTAAAAATTCTGGGTCCAAAGTCTCATAATTGCCCCACTGTCACCAAAAAATTGTGAAAATTCATTGACTCCTTATGGTCGTCCCATGACTGACCCATCCATAAAGTTATTACCTACTCCTTGCTGAGCTGTGCTGGCTCATGCTGCAGATGTCTGTCCTTGTGTTTTTTAAGCTTTGGTCCAGTCTGGGCAATTAACCATGTTGGAGTCACTGGGGTGCCCCAACTCATACTTTTAGTTGGGAAAGAGATTCACATTGTTGCGGGAATACAAAGAAATAAGATTAAAAGAGTCAGTATTAAAAGAGCTTTGAAGGCACAAAATTAAGGCAAGGAATGCCTGACAGAGGGTCACCAGTACAGCCTCAGCTGTGCATTTATATGACAGGGGAGGTTTGTCTCTTTTCTTTCGTGTGGGTTTCCTGTCTCACTCAGTGCACTGGAGAACCTTTGCTCAGCTAAAGCAGCATGGTTATACAGTTAAACACGCTGTTTTCCCTGGGTTGAGTTCAAGCCGTTTAAAAGCAAGAAGAATTTCCAAGCTTTGCTTTCCCCTGAATGCCACAGCTATAGCTGACTACTATTTCTATTGTTTCCAATTCTTGATGACTATTAAGTCATGGCCGTGAGGGAGTGGGTGGCTGTGGGCAAGCAGCTTTGCCTTGCTATTTATGGAAGTGAAAGGCATGTGATGAAAACGAAAAAAGAAGTCTACTGCAGTGATGAAACTGGTTGAGAGTTGCACAATGGGCTGGGTTACATCCCTGCCCAGAGCCTTCATTTTGTGTTGGCAAGTAGTTCAAACATGTTAAAAGGCTAATGAGGCTACTTCTGCTACTGAGTGCACAAATTAGATTCTGCAGAAGTATTGAGTAAGTGCAGGTGAAACTAATGGGATCTGTTATCTAAATATAGAAAATAATATACCCTATTAAATGTTATTTTAAAAATGCAAGCTGCAACTCCAATTAGGTGCCAAAAATGAGAAAAGATTAATATAACGAGTCAGCCTCTTGTCAATGAACCAGGAATAATATCAGCTTTCTGATGAAAACTGTTGTGCAGCATCCAGACTCCACAGCTTCCCAATTCCCTGACGAGCCAGGAGGGAAGCAGGGTCATTAACATTCTGGATTGTGAAGAGTTTGAGAGGAACGTGCATGATGTGAACTAGCTTGGAGAAAAATAGTCTGTGCTCATGTAAACACAGACAGCATCATAAGATTTCAAGGGTCAGAGCTCAGCTTGAATTAAGACAGATCTCTCTTATTTAATATTTAGCATTGAGAAGATGAAAGAAGTATTGCCCTAGAAAAATCAGTTTTAAAATTCTGCTGGATGCTGGGATTTCACTTTAGAAATAAATAGGGATGTTCTTTGCTTTGCACTTCAAAGATTTACATATGTGACAATAAATAATCAGCTGTTTGCTGAGTGCAAGTCAGTGTGATGGAAAAATAGCCACCGGTTTGTTCCGTGAAGTCATGGGAAGAAACAAATAAAACAAATGACACAGAGAATGTTTGATGGTTTTTAAAGAGCGTAATATGGCTGATTAGAGCATTTTTTACCACTAAGGGTAAGAACCATCTTTGTGGTTGTTAGAAGCAAAAATCTTTAGTCAGAATATTGTAATAAAAAGGAAAATAATCAGCTTTTTCAGAACATGCTCTGGAGGGTTTATTCCTAGACCATGCTCATTGTGACCCTTAGTTTGTCACTTGCTTCCCATCACCCAGAAGCAAGTATCTGCTCATCTCATAGATATCCTGAGGAATACTATTAACAGTTTCTCTTCTTATTAATGTCTTTTTTCTTTAATATCACTGATGTATACTAGGCACTTTATGTACAAATAAGGAAGCAAGTTACTTTTCCTAGAAACTTGTAATCAACTGGGATTTGCCTGAAGTAGGGTAAAATGAATCTTTCTGGGCTTTATTTATTCATCTATTACTTGTAACAATTTATCTTTCATGTCCAGCTGCGGCAGGTCTTGTTTTCACAAAACCCAAAAATGTAGCGGGTGATCCACAGCAGAGTCTAAGCATGGCCTACAGCTGGAATGGTATTTTCAGGGAGATAAAAAACCAACCAACCAACCAAACAAACAACAAAATCCAAAAAAAAGATGATGTTGGCAGGTCAGTCTTGCTCGGTACTCTTCCTTGCCATTCACCCTCTAAAATCCAGCCATCTCAGAAACCCATCCAAATAGATGTTTCTGTAGCCTGCCAGGTTTAAATGTTAGAAGGAAATGAGAGAAAGAAAGTTCCCAGTGCTGCTGGAGAACCCCTGGGTAGAAGTGAATCCCAGGGAGCCCCGTGAAGATGCTGGGTGCCCTGGGCATCCTGGCCTCACCAAGAAGAGAAGGATGGTGGCTACAGCCTGGCAGGCAGAGCCTCAGGTGGGTGCTCCAGGGTTGCTCCTGAGCAAATGGTGTGCAAGTTCCTTCACCCTGGAGGTGGTAAAGCAGGGAAGAGTCTTGCAGAGTCTGCATCTACAGGAGAGAAAAAAATTCACATCCTCATTGGCATTTTAAATTATGTAAGGCACTGCTCTTCCTGATGGCTGAGAAGGGATATTAGCTCTAATAAATTCTGCTAATTGCTGATACCATTTTAGGGAAAGATGATTTATCTTCCTTGGGTAGACAGTTTAGGTTCTTATTTACCAAACACACTCGCTGACACAGCTGCTGGAGATTCCTGTTTTAGTTGATACTTCCTTGCACAATCTCTTTTTAAACAATAGCATTTGAAAGGTATGCAGGAAGAATAGGTGACATGTTTTGCTTAAATAACCCTTTCTTTTGATTTTACTATGAACTTAGATCCATGTGAAAAAAATGTGGTCAATCTTTCTGAATGCTGTACTTTTTCCCTATATATCCACAACTATAAAATACAGTTGCGTGGGACAGTAATATCAATAATCTTCTAAAATCCAAAAGTCTAAATATTTGCATATTTCTGATGAAACATCCTGATTATTATATTTTACCTGTACACAATTTAGCACAATAATGTCTAGTTTAGAGACAGACTGTGTGTATATGAGGGTGGTATTTACAGTGCATGGCTCCAGTTATCATGCCCAGTCTTTCTTTTGTCTTTAATACATTTCTAAAATATGGGCAACTAATTCAATTTGGACATAGAGATTGTTCTGTACTGATATGCATATTGTATGCATATATAGTATGTGCATAGCATTTCAAAAGGTATGTACATACACAGACATACTAAAGACAAATAGTTAATGTTACATTACGTGCATATAATAGATCCATAAATATAAAATACTTTCACTGTTCTTTGGTTTCCATGCAGATTTATGGTCTATCAAATGGATTAAAGCCTGTGGCTGCTGCATAGTCAAGTAGGCAGCTGCTCAATATTTATTTTTATCTTCATTGCTGAAAAAGTAGGCCCACTGCTCATTAAATTAGTCCTGGTTCTTCCAATAAGCACTATCTCCTTCAGCAGGAGTACAGGTTAGAGATATTTGGAAGTTTTCCAGCAATACCTAGGGGATTTTTCTTTTTTATTTTTCAGAAAATATGTATTTGAGCTTGAAATGTTTCAGTCAAAAGAAAAAATACACTTTACTGAGTCCAAGTGACCATATGTATTCACACATCACACCTCCACCCTCAGCATTCACACCTCACTACTTCCTTGGATTTCTTTGGGTGTCCTGAGCCTCAGTTTAATCTGCCTGATAGATGGGCTAATTATGTTGAAAGCTAATGATCCCTGGGCCTTAGGCAGTCTGCCATTAAACTGAGAACCCAAACCACAGTCTGGCTGGCAGATCTTCCCCAGGCATAGCAGACCTGAAACTGGGCCATTTTTGCCAGAAAACTCCTTCCATCAAAAGCCCACCATTTGCCCTGGAGTTTAAAATTTTGGAAAAAAGACAAGAAATTTCAGAGAATAAACACCGTGCTTTTCAACCAAGTATAGTCCACTCACACTCAGATAAATCATCGTGTTAATCCATAACACCTTTATATTAATATTTGCCTTTTCCTATTATGTGCATGGAATGAGACTCTATGAGTACATACATATATATATACGTGTGTGTGTGTATATGTACATGTATGCGTGTATATATAGACACACACACACCAAATTAGACAAAATATGCTGTCTGTAAGTAGGTAGGTTTCTGTTGTGCCCAGAAAGGCAAGGGCAGAATTCTTCAGATAGTTCTTAGCTTTGGCATTTCTTGGCTCCTAAACGTTTTAGTTTGCAGTCTATTTATAAAGTTAGAAAGTTATTTTAAAGATGTATTTTAATGGAAAGTCTAGGAGAGGCTCATTTTGAACTAAACTCCTTGTGATTTTTCAGTAGATGTTCTAAAAATAATTTTGTTGTGTATGTGATGTGGACTCCAGAGTTTTGCAATAGCAGGGTTCTTGGGCAGATTGGGGTTTGTCAGGAATTACAAAATGGAGTATCGGGTTATAAAATAATCTACATCCCATGATAATACTCAGGAAGAACTCTAGATTCTTATAAACATTGAATACATTGATTTTCCACTGTTGTATGCATTTCTCTCTTGAACTTGTACTGTTTTATTCCCTGAAGAAATAAGGGATCTGGTTATTCTGGGCAAAACAGGGACAGCAAAGAGAACAACCTTTGAATTAAAATGGGATTTCTACTTCTGTCCTCTGCTTCATTTGCATTTTAGTCAGGAGTTCAGCACTTAAGCAGAGACAGGAACTTTTTACTTGGGGTGTTATTTATAGTGCACTTTTTAAATACTCTAGTAATTTACTATTGGGTCCTTGATCTGATGTTTGAAAATTCTTCTTTACAGCCTTAAGTCTCTTGTGGTTATGTTTCATTTCATGTTTTTTCTTGTGTGAAAAAAATGTCCTTGTTCCGAAGGTGGGGCAGCTCTCTAGAGTGTAAGCTCTCCAGGGCAGGGAACATCTCTGACTCCGTGTTTGTACCACATCGCTGTGGCCTTGACCTGGTCAAAGGCTCGAGCTCCTCTGCACTGTTGCAATGCAAATAATAAACACTACTGAAAAGTAAAGAGTCTGTCCAGTCAATTGGAGTCTTACCCAAGTATGAACAGAGGGAAATTGGGTGTCAAAGTCAATGCTCTCCGTTATAGTTTGTTTTAACATGTAGTGGCAATTTAAAATAATCATGAGTTTTGTAAATTAGCCGTGCAGCTACTTGATAATTTGCAGACTTTAGAAGATTTGCTGATGGTAAATATGATGACATTTCTTGTTAACAATAAATAGTGAGACTGTACAGATTTACCAAACAAAGAAGAATTCTTACTCTGGGATCCTGCCCTAAAGGGCTTCTGTAAGTATAAATCTCTGTAAACTGCAGAATTGCTAAAGCATAAAGCTAAGTACTTCTGTAAATGCAGAGAGTCTAATCACTCAATGCACTACATGAATTATCATAAAGGTAACTGTAGAGGGCATTTCTTTTTTTTTTTCCTAAAAAAAATAAATTTCTCTAGGCAATGACTTAATGTGTAGTAGTGATTCCAGACATCTTAGTGAATAAAAATGGAACTTTACGAGCTGAATTAGCTCAGTAAGTATTTTTCTCATTTGACGCTTCATGCAGTTATGGGACCAGAGTCATCTCAGCTGAATGTGAACAGGAAATCATGGGAATATTGATGGTGTGGATAGCATATGTAAAACTGCATTGAAAATAGTGGCCCAAATGTGTTCAGTAGGATGGATGGCGCATTTCTAATATGAGACAGGCAATTACACCAGGGCAGGAAGCAGAAAGTGAAAAATATACAGGGTAAAAGTCTGTCATAATGACAAGGCAGGGATCACTGTTCAGAGCTGGAGCCAAACTACAGAAGAGTCTCAACTGAACATTCACTGAATTCTTCTTCCTTCCAAGTGGAACATTTTATTGTACAAAAGTAAGAAATAAAAGAGCTGCTGCTGTAAGTTGTCTTTTACGTTGTACTTTTGGAGGAATGTTTTAAACATTATTCTGTCTGCTCAGGACAGCTTTCTGATTGCTTAGATGATCTTTTTTGGATATGGAAAAATCTGCCAGAATTACCACGGTTCTTCTTCACTTGTAGGTTAAACTTCCCGTGACACTGGTCCGTGTGAAATCAAGGAGATAATCTCCTTATCCTTGGCTGATCTCCAAGGTTCTTCTGATCTCATTTGGGGCTTAGCACTGCTGTGGGTTTAAGAAGTGATGCTTCCCCATCCTCGTCCCTTTCATTTACACATGATGTGCCAAAACCCAGTACCTGGTCTTTATTGGCTGGGTGTAGAGAGCTGATACCTGGATGGTTCCTATCTCTTCTCCTTATCAGTAAACATCTGTGTTTTTTACACTGCTGGGACCATCACTGATCACACTATCAGTGCAAACAGCTGTCAAGGGAAAGGCCCATAATTACTTTTTAGTGGCTTTGTTGTTATCTGAGAGCAACCACTTGTTTATTTCCAGGTGTTGTCCTTGGAGCTCCCTGGGACAGATCTTCCCCCTTATCTCCACCCTGCCAGAGGCCAGGCAGCTGTGGCACTACAGATGTGTAGGGCTTTATCTCACCCACAGCTGGTTGATCTGCACCTTGTAGATGGAGGCAGCGGTGTGGAAGTCAGCGGCACAGGCAACTTCTGAATAACTTGGAGCTGAATCTGGGTGATGTGGTGAAGCCACCTGGAAGTCTCTTGAGGGTCACAGCTCCTTCAAGTCCCAAAGCTTGTCTGTGGCAAGTTAGTAGAGCCTGCAGCTGAGGTATTGCTGCACCCTCCACTGCTTTTCAGCACCTCTAGGCAGTGGTATCTAGTAAGGGCATTCATTTGTCTACCTTGCAACTACCTGGGGATTGCAGCGGTTTCCTCTAGAAACACCAATTGTCACCCCAGTCTGCCCCATTGCTGCTACCAGCTGCATGTTCCTAAAAGCCAAGCCAGAAAGAGGTGTTGGAGCAACAGCTTCTGCAGTGGCTCGTGCATTGCAGAGTGAGTGGTACTCGAGTTGTAAAGCACGTTTGGCCTGTTGGTTTGCAAACAAATTTAGCATGGTAAGGCTTAAAAGGCTTAAACCTATAAAGCTTAAGACGACTTGTGAATTGCTGCCTGTAGAGGTAACCTTTCTCTACCCAACATTTTGCCACTGCTGGAGTTAATGAAGAAGATTAGTAAGAAAGCAAAAAAAGAGCCCAACTGGGAAGAACTCGTTCTTCACATCAGGAAAGTGTCCAGGTTTGATGCCCTGCAAGTATCATGCAGCACTGAAGGCTGTGAAACTGGGATGCAAATGAAATGTTGAGCACAGGGGAAGTGAAAGCAACTGGCTTGCTTTCCATGCCAATCTGTGACATTACTAAGAACCCATGTTGGCAAGCAGCAAAAAATTGCTATAAATTAAAATAAAACAAGGGCAGCATGCAATCATGATGATGTTGATAGAAGATGGCAGGTCATTTAATGAAATCTCCCTGTATTACAGCAATAGTAAACCAACTTGTTAAACTTCTGAAAGCAAATCAGATGGTTTTAAAATGAAGTGAAAATGCATTTAAATGATAAATTAACTTACTTTGTTTGAATTAACAATACAGTGCTCATCTTATTTTTCGAAATGTAGACCAAACAAGCTGGTATTTTTAATGTAGCGATTTTTCTTTTTTTTCTAATTTGGAAATTGATGTAATGCATATGGAGGCAATTAGTGTGCTGTGAAAACATACTACCCAAAAGGACGTGCGTGGAGCTATGGTTTTGTCTCAGTGTGGTGAAGTCTGATTTTAGTTGTCTTGTGCTCTGTCAAGTTTTTGTCTGGTTTGTGTAAACTCCAGGTTTAAAATGCTGTGTTGTCTGGTCCTGGTTGAGTAAATTCTTCATTAATGCCTTCTATATTAAGTGTGTCTGGCCCCTCCACAGGGACTGAAGTGTGATACTTTGCAAACAGCTGAGAGCCTTTCCAAAGCATTCCTTCAGGGGTACTTCTCATCCCTCAGCTTTCACAGGGGCATGGCTGTGGTGTGGCCCTTCACCTTGCTGGCTGGGTTAAGTCTGTCTTTCAGCTGGAAGTCCCCAGAGAGCAAAAATGAAAGCAGAAGATGGCCATGATTCTCATCAGCCTTTTAGGACATGAGTCTTTTGTTACTGCTTTCTTCAACTAGGAGAATGAGATTCTTTTCTGCTTGACATTATAAAGTGTTTAGAGATGTGCCTTTTGTTTTAATAGCAGAAAAGACATTCTCAGCGGTACTGAGGCTGTCACAGCAGATTAAAAGAGCCCAGAGGAACAACTGATTAACAAAAAGAAAATTAATGTAAAGCCCTTATGTCTCAGTATTGAGCTCATACAGGGGAATACAACTTGCTCGGCAGTCATCATTAGAAGATCGCCTTTGAAACCAGCATTTTATCAAAGCACATAGTGGAGGGTTGTAACAGTAATGGGTAATTTCTGCTCTTTTGTTTTCACTTCTGTCTGATTTGCAATAAAAGTAAAACTCAGCTTTTCATGACCAAGCACTGAGGAGGCAGGATAAAGGCAGAAAAAGATTGAAGTTGGATTGACTGAAATTGTTCCAACTACTTTTAATATTTTATTAACTGTTTTTAAGAAAACATTTCAAACTGGAAACGGAGAACTGGTTTTTAAAATACTTCAAACCTCAGTGTTTCCATATTAAAAAAAAAAATGTAATTTGACTCTTGATCATAACTTCCCTGTGCAAAGTCCCCAGTCTGATGAGTCACACGTTCTGCAACAAAAAGTGTTTTCCTGAAAAATTCAACCCCAGGTTCAAGCATGTTGGCTGATAAGATGTTCTACTCTTCAGATTAGCAAGTGAAACATGATAGTACTTTATGAAGCAAATGAATCATCGCTCCTTTTAATCACCACCTCTGGTCTAACTCTATGGTTTGCTGAATTCCTCCTGCTCTGAATTAGTGACAGCGGAAGGTGTGCAACATATTGTTGGTTCGAGGCCTTCCACTCTCTGCTGGTGTTGCCATCAGCATTGCTGAGACAGTAAAACTCAGAGTGTGTTTGATGGGAGCTGTTACACCTCTTGTCTCATCAGCATCATGGTTTTCTGCTCTCCTATTCCCTGGCCACTGCTGTGCAAACAAACTGAAAGCCATGGCTTTGCTCCAGGAGTCTCCCAGACAGAGCTGGTTTGTACAGCTGGCCCGAGGGAATAACCTGGACCTTACTCTGGGGGGTTACATGCAAGGAAAGGCTCCACTTGCTTCTTTGGGCAGAACCACAAACAGACAGTGACGTCCCACAGATGCTGATCAGCACTTAGGAGCAAAACCATCCTGAGGCCTAGGCCTGATTCTGGGGCTGGAGCAGGAGCTGCTCTGTAAGGGGATGAGCCCCAGCTCAGGCTGCATGGAGGAGTGCATCTCTGGTGCTCTCAGACACTCAAGGAGAGAAGTTGCTTGCTTTCTTTCCTTTCAGGGGAAAACAAAAACAAAACCCCCTATACACCGGGAAGGAGCATTTTATTCTTTGTATTCTTTATGGAATGGCTTCACCTTCACATGGCAGCATTCCTGCACATCTAGTGCCTGCCAGTAACATAAAGAGGGTGGTAGCAGCTATGTGGCCACTTTGACAAGTGTGTCAATGAGACATCTGTTGCAAAGCAAAAATCTCTGTTCTGCAGAAAAGCATTGGTGCAGATGGCACCAAGTATCAGACAGAGAGGCCAAATTCCTGTGTCCCAAACAGTAATCAAATAATGTACTTAAGATAATAAATAAATTCAGATAAATACCTTTGGTGTCTGGTAATCACAAAAAAGAAGAATTCAATTATTTCATAGTTCTGGAGCTGAATTAAAGGCAGAAAGGTGACAACAGAGTTCACTACTTCCAGAACTAAAGCTTCACACTTTTTTTTCTTCTTTTGTTCTGTTCAATTGATGTAAGTGGGGCTATGAGATATGGATGAAATCTTTTACCTACAAAATGTTATAGCAGGATTGGTCCTAATGGTGAAAATCATTTACTCTGTATTATGTTTCCCCAGCTATATCTTATGAACTCCTTCATCACAAATGAAACAAAATAAATAAGCTTTAAACCAAGTTATTGCAGTTGAACTACATGTGTAGAAGTAGGGTACAGTATCAGTCTTGCTTTCAGAGTACTTAAGAAGTGCTGCTGCTGCTAAGATAGTATATATTCGGATTAACTAAAAACTATTAAACAATATAAGTATTGAAGTGGTGGCAACTGTATATTTTCCAAAAAAATGTAATTTACTCTGCAAAATGCAAACTTTTTCCTGTCCGTGGGCAGAGTCAACTGCAGTGTTCGTCCATGCCACTGGTAGCCCCACAGGTCCCATGAATTAAATCCCAGGAGTAGTGATGTCATTCCCTCAGTTCTTTTTTAATCTCCTTTTTGTGCTGGGAGCAGCCATCTGTCCCTCTGCAGACAATGATGGAAGCAGCTGTGCACGGTGTGCCATCAGGAACAAAAGCCTCTGCCCCATACCAGAGGGCAGCGGGCTGAGGGTCAACGGGGGTTATAAGGATATCAGGGTCAAATGACACCTGTACAAAAAAATACAACTAGGATTATACGGCCTTTATGTGTTCATTCAGTAGCAGAGAAGTGGGGTCAGCCTTTGTCTGGGTGCTTCCCTAATGGCCATGGGAATGTGTATGTGCTTGCAAGGATAGCTGTGCCGCTACTTACCCGTGGAGTAATGGAGTAACAAAGCCAGCTTCAAGCAGAGGGCAAAGCAAACATGACACAAAACAATTATTTTGAAGGGAATATAAAACAACCTGGATACGTTCTGGTACTTTATGCAAGTTAAAGCGTGTGATCTCAAGTGGTTTGTGTATCCTATCACATGTCCTTATAAAAGCGCGGTGAACCACGCTTTTCGTGTGCTGTGTGCAGCACACAGGAGTTCCCTTGCTGCTTTGTGGGAAAAGGGAAGCTGAACGAGGGCCAAGGTGCTCAAAACCTCATTTACGAGAAGAAGAAGTTGGTTATGCTTTGAGCGGCTTTTTCTGCAAGGTGAGCTGGAAGGAGCTGGAGGAGGGTACATATCCCATAGAATGAAATTGCCCATTCCTGCAGATGCCTTTCTACTTTTCCATACATGGTGCCAGTCCTGTCCCAACTCTTCTCCTCTGTCCATTTCAGAATAGAAACTGTTACTTGTGTGAGCTATAGGAACCCTTCTTATATAACAAGGGGGAATGTAATACATTCGTGGGGTAAAGTGCAGGCTTATAATGAAATAGGTAAGTGAACCTGGCTGAGTTCAGAGCTTTCTGTCTTTAACCCCACATCACTTTTGCCTGCATGGATTCCTTCTCTGTTTTTAAGCAAAGACACATTTCAAAGCCAGAGATATGCCAGGGGCCATACAGCCTTACCACTTCTTTTGGGATGACAGACCAGGGTTTGACTGTCTGTCACTACCAGGGTTAATGACATTCCTTGGAGGTGATGGGACAGAAGCACATATTTCACAAACAGGTAAGCTGTAAACACTATATGCTCCTGTCTCAGGGGAATGTGTCCTGGGACATTCATGGATATACAAGTGAGCTCAGACAAGCTGTCAGACAGCCATGGCTGGGCCATTACCAAAACCAGTGATTTCCTCCATGCCACAATTTCACTTATGCATGTGGAAAATGGTTCCCTATTGTCCTCTTTGGTTTTTTGCAATGCATTCATAAGAGATACTGATGTGAAACTTCACAGTCATAAAGCACAGCATTTTTATAAAACTAGCATGTCTCCCTTTTTTTCTGGTTAAGGGCTGTTGGTTCAGGCTTGTTAAAAAGCATTCTTTCAACCTGAAAACATGTCGTGTTCTTATTTGCTAATTGCCTACTTTGTTTCCCAAATGGCATGAATAAGTCCTTTCACCTTACATTGTCTACCGAGTTTACACTTTTTTTAATGGGAAAAAGTCACAAGATGCTGCAGTAAAAAGGGGACAGAAATATTACTAATGATGGAAAACACATGACTACATTTGTGGGTCATTGTACTGTGTAGTTTATCTGAAGGTGCCATGACTGCAGAGCAGCAGTGTAATTCAGTCATGTGAATTAAGTTTGAGAATGAAGCTTTAGAGTTCCTTCACACCACCAAGAAACCGCCAAAACTAGAGAAAAATCCTGTTTGCCACTTGATGCTGATGTTGGCACTGTCCTCCCTGCAAATTGCTTATTATTCCCATCTCCCTGTGAGTGCTAAATGAACAGAGCATCACACCATTGAGAATCCACTCCTGAACTGTTACTGCCCAGGAAGAATTTTATAGATTGCCAGGTTTTTAGACAAGATGATCACCAGTTCATGAATCACTGGTTCACAAATTATTCGTTCCCTTTCTGTCTGCATAAATCTCTGTTTAGCCCACAATAAAGTCTCTTGTTTTAAGCTGTCTTAAGCTAGGGCAAAGCTTGGGGTGCTGCTGTTGGTTCCTGAGGCTGCCACAGCATACTTTACATTCTGGCAGCTCTGTCAGCACCGCTTTACAGCTCCTCCAGAGATCAGCCAGCTCTGCCAAGTGGTTAGTGGCTCTGGACATAAATGCCATTGCTGTCCGACTGCTGTTTCTGGGAAACTTTCATGAAGCCTGTTTTTTTCTACATTTTATCATAATCCCAGGAGGGGCAGATTTTTTCTTCTCTATATGAACAGGCACTCAGTAAGATTCTGTGCAGAGCATGTGCTGCAAGGCTGAGTTGGTCTCACTCCAGGAGAAGTTTACTGTCATTAACACAGAATATCAGAACTCAAAGTGAGAAACAGAAGAACTTTCTGACTTTCATTTTTTTCTATTGTGTTTATTTTTGTTGTGTTAGGTTTTACTGTGTGTGGAGAAGATGGACAGTTATTGTGCTTCTTTGAGATAAGACCTGGCTGTGGGGTGTAGAAGTGTTTGAGACAGAGAAATGAGAATTATCCCAAAAGTGAGGGTGTAGGTGTTTGTGTAGGGTGCTGTGTATACATTTGGGAGTGTAACCAGGCATAGGGTCAAATATCCAAGCCTCGTGCCCACCGTACAACATAGTAGCTGTATAGCACTGGGATACAAAAAAAAGCTGATATTACACAGACTTAGTGCGGTCTCACAAAACATGGTCCTCAGTCTAACCCTGTGTTTGAGCATGACATCCAGCCAGCTCCGTTAAGCAGCTGTGGTTAATGACAGCCCCACATGAGCAAGCCTAGAGGCCCCAAGGGCAGGACTGCTGCTGCCTATGGCACCTCCAGGCCTTTTGCCATCTTTTCCCCAATCACATCCTTTCAAGGGCACTGAGCCACACTCACAGGAGTCATCTTTCTCAGAAGGGACGTTCTGGCTTCCCTGCCTCTCCCCAGACAGGGAAGTAAGAGCGTTAACTTCTCCACTTCTTTGTGGCAGCCCAGCGGGTTTGGCTCTGGTTCAAGCTCTGCAGTCTCCTTGCAGGGCAATGACGGTTTTAATCAATGGCAAGCTGGCTTTCCTAAACAAAGTGCTGTTTCTTTGGAAAGAAAGAGCTTCATAGTGAAAATGTAAAATTATGAGCAGATCCTATAGGTGTATATCTTAAATGGTGCTGAGCCAGCATCCACTGGGGGTCTGGATAGAAAACTGTAATGTTTAGGTTATTTTTTTAAATCTCTGTCTCTTGACTAATAGTCCGATATATTGCAGACAGCGTGAGTCACTTCCTTCTTAACTCATTGAGGCCATTGTATGTCATATTAAGTTCATTATGTTGCTAGGCTATTTCCTCTGTGGGTGAGATGTCAAAATACTGGCTACCTACAGACTCAGTATTAGAAATCTGTATTAATATGGACTGATCTCTCTACAGTTATACTTCTTGAAAAAGTTCATTCAATGAGCCCAAATAAACCTATAAAGTTGCATGCAGCTGTGTTACAAATGATATAGTAAACTGGATATTCCATGTTTCCAGAACATGAGTCTTAGCCAGTCTGAAGTATGGGGAGTATTGATAACCAAAGCAAAGTATAGTTATTAATCTATAATTACTTATAATATGGTTGGGACTGATAAAATAAATTATTCCTTGATTTATTCTTAAATTGAATAGGAAACAGAATAATAGATATAGAAAATAGTACTGAGAGATACTGATTTTACCTAATTTTGAATATCTTAAAGTAAAGCTATCTGTTTCTAACAGAGCCATCAAGTTTTCCTATATGATCCATAAATGACCTGCAAGAAGGCAATTCAAGCTCATCCATTTTAGACTTAACCTCTCATAGAAGAGGATGAATCACTGTCTGGAGATTTCTGTTTTTCTCCTTTGGTTATAAAGCAAGAACATGCTACTGTTTTAGCTGAGACACCTGCTATACATCCATCCATCCATTCTATTCTTAAATGTCTGTTTGTTAGAAAAACACTCTGTTAGTTCTGTTGTCAAAAAAATACCATCATCATTGACAGAATAACAGGATCACTGCCAATATTTTGCAAATATCAGGATAAGTATCGAGTTTGAATTTTCATTTGCCCACAGGCCAGATGTTATCATGGATACACATTGATCTATACGTGTGATAACAGTCCTCATTGACATACACTGCAGGCAGACAAATTCAGTCAGTTGCATGTGCTTTATTCCCAGAGAGAACAAGAGGTAATTCAGAAATCAATCCGGTGCAGTTTCCCTGGAAAGCCCTGTTTGCAGATGAAGTGGCTCCTGGCAGCCCTGTGGGGGCTGGTGTTCCGTGGGGCCCTGGTGTTCCTCTTGCACCACAGCAGCAGCAGAGGCCGTGGTGTGCAGCTCTGCCCTCATCTGCCCTGCTTAGTCCTCATGCCTCTTCTCTTTCATCCCTCTGCTACCATTTCGGTCATGAATATTAAGCACAGAGGAGAGGATCGTGAACTTGGCCAGGAAAACATCATTAATAACCTTGACAAGTATGGAGATGGATTGGGAAGGATAAAGGAGAGAGTGGGAGGAAAGGAAGTCGAGACAATAAATAGGCTAGACCTGCTGTTACCATGTTAATCTCTGCAGGGTTATTTGAGGGAATTGCTGTGGTAGTTCATACTGTACCAAGGACCTTTTCTCATTTCTGCACTATTTCTTCTGTGATACTGACATTGTATTTGTAACACAATGCATATTTATTATAGTTTACAAAAATAAAAAATCAAAATACTATTTCAGACATATTGAATACAAAGGTGGATGGGAAATACACAAATTAATTCATTAAGTGATAGAATTGCCTAACAACATAAAAGCTTTTAGTCCACTCACTATTTTTTAATTGAAGATGACTATGTAATTGCATACCACTTAATGTGATCTCCAGTTGTTGTTCCAAAATAGAAAATAGTTTATTATATTAATACACCATAAGAGGCTTACAGCAACTATTATTTTTAATAATAGTCTCACTCATGCTTTCCTGATTATACAGTATTTCACCTTTGGCTGTTGTATTGTTTGGTTCACTACACTGTTTTGAGAAAAATAATCATGATGCATATAGAAAAATCTGTTTGAGGAGGATTTAGACAGGGGATCTGAAGTTTAAGGGAGATTAGATTTCCATTTGCTGTAGGTAAATTATATCTTTTATCTGTGGAGGAATGGACTGAATACCCTGTCAGAAAGAAGTGCGTATAAATGACAGCTGGTTACTGCAATGCTAATAAATAATGAATCACATTAATTTAGCAGAGGTGTAAATATTACCATTTTAATAACTTCAGCATCAAAACATGTACTTCGGAAGTCTTCCTAAATAAACAGTTTATTTTGCTGTGGATTATCTGCAACAGATAGGTGGGAATAGTGGTGATGGATCTGCAACCAGGCTCTCCAGAACAGGAGATAATCTGCTGCCTAAACACTTCTGCATATTGTTGACAGCAGCTCACTCATAATTTTCAGAGGTACTGGTGGTTATTAAAAAAAAAAACAAAAAAAAAAAGTTGAAATTCTGAGTAGTAAAAAGCAAAACTATAGATAAATCTTAATCCTTAAAAAAAAACCCCTGTGGTTATTTGTTTTTTTTCTTAAAAGTGTCCGGTTTACTGAGTGACAATTCACCTTGAAAGTAAGTTTTCTGCTGGAAACAAGAGACTGTTGGGTTTGGGGTGGGGAAGAGGCACCCTTGAGGAGTCCCAGTGGACCTGCATTTAGAGGAAACTCTCAGCGATTGCCCTTAGAGCTCTGTTGAACAAAGCTGGAACTTTTTGCTTCCCTAGTAGCAAGTAGATGGTGTTCCCCCCCAAAAAGCAACCCCGAGAGCAGCAGCTGCCCAGTAGCTGTGCAATCCAAAATTTCTCCCCTAGCCCCTGGCTACATGTTGGGGATCTTCCTGGCCCTGCTCACCTCTGCAAGCTCTGCTCACCTAATTGACATCAGGAGCCTTCCCTCCGGAGAGAGGGTTTCTTAGGAACGTGGGTTTTGCAAGATCAGGTTGGCAAGCACCGCTCTGCACGCATTGTGCTTGGCTTTGTGTTCAGCATGTTTTCTGCTTGGAGCTTGTTTCCTCCCACTGTCTGAGCAGCACGGAAGCCTTTGAATGGCAGCTCACAGTGCTGTGGCAGTGGGAGGCATGGACTGCTGGGATTGTGGTGTGGCAAAGGCCTTTGGCTGACTGGCCTCCACCACCATTTCCCCTGTGTGCTCTGTGTCTTGTTAAGAGATGGCTTCTTTGACGTGTTCTGAGCACCTCGTGGGAAGAGCTCCGTGGGAGAAAACTAGGACAAACCCAATAGCTGCAAGATTCCTGCTCCGTGTGTCATCTCCACCACGTGTTCGCAATTGAGCAAACATAATCTGTCTGGCAGATAACCGAGTGTGCCGTGCCTGCAAGGAAACAGGCCCCTCTTTGACCTATGACTGTATCTATGCGCAGAGTTAAGTGTATTTAGTTAGAGATCAGTCATGGTTTTGTCACAGTTCCTCATCATGGAGCAGTCTCCGTTTCACTTGTGGTGTCATCCAAAGAGACTTGCCCGTGCTCTTCCTTTCCCCCCCCAGCTGTGTCCTTCGGCAGGCAGAGCAGCAAAGCCAAGGATGTGCCCCCGATCTCCCCTCCCTGCCAGCCACAGTCAGGCGTGGTGGCAGCTCAGGGAGAGGAGCCATCACTCCCACAGTGTCTCTTCCCACCACATTGGAGCTGGCACAGACGAGCAAGAGTGCAGAACTCTGCACAGCATGCGGAGTTCCCCCACCGCTGGCTTCCAGCAAGTCCTCTGCGCTGCCCACACGACTACAACAGAAATCATACCACGTGGACAAAACCAAAAGCTTTTCAAACTGCAGTTTGTTCTTTCCTATGCCCGAGGCCTTTGTTAGCAAACAAGACGCCAGTCTTTGAGAGGAGAGACAATGGTGTGGTTCAGCTCGTGCTGCTGAGGCGCGCTGGAAATGGCGCAACGGCTGAGTTGTCGCCCTTTTCCCCCCTGCTCCGCTCCTTAGTTTTATTATTCTGCTTCAGTGACGTTTATTTTGCTCTAAATGCCCAATTTCCTATACAGCACATCTGTTTTACAGAGAGACTAATAAACTAAACTTATATTTTAGGCAGAAATGCTTTGGTCTGAAAACACAGATAACCCATATTCACCTTTCAGCGTTCACTAGCTTCGCATTCAGTGACAACCAGCAATAATATTCTTAGCCACTGGCCTGCTCCTCTTTAGCTGCAGGCCAACTCACTAAGTTGATCAAGAGATGCTCTTTGAATGAGTTGACACCTTGTGCAGCCGGTCTTGTATTATGAAAAAGGAAATGGATAAAAGAAGAGCTCTGGGGTGAGCCTGTGGTATCAGGAACTGATTGTGGCTGAGAATTTGTCATTGCTGAAGTTTGCATTGTATTTAGAGAAGGAAGTGGTTGTGTATGTGGTCCAGCTCGTCTGAGTTTTGCAGCACCATTTAGACACCAAACCTGTCGGGACTTTGTTTAAGCTCCTTAAGAGGACGCCCCCACTGCTGGCCCTCTGTGCACATCCTGTGTCTGCAGAGAATCCCCCTAAACAACTGTCTGAACAGGGCCCAAGCAATGCAGATACCCTGCGGATAAATAAAATTTCATGTATGATAAACAGTAAATACTGCTCTGCCTTAGTCATACGAACCGGTTTGGCTGAGTTTTCCTCCCCCAAGTCTATTAAGTTTAATGCTTCTGTGCGAACACTCAGAGTTTCCATTAAATACGTCTGTATGTCTGATCCCAGGATGACACTCTGATATTCCAAAAATAGTTTAATAAATTGAAATTCCAAGATGTATCATCATAAGCCTGTCACTTGAGTATCAGATCTGCCATGTTATGTAAAAAATATTGGTTATATAATGGGATTTTTATCAGTCTAGTGACATAAATGCAAATATTAGAGCATTATTAGGAAACCGACCTCTCTCTGACTTTGGATCTGTTATGCTGGAAGTTAGAGAAAAAGTAGCTTATGTATATATGGGGATTTAGATGCTGTAGCTTCAGAGGTGTCTGACAACCCAGAGCTAGTTTGGGGGTTTTCTTCCTGATAAATATAAATACATTTTAAGTGGCACTGAGGAAAGAAACTGGAATGTGATAAGAACTTTGAGCAACTCCAAAGTTTCCTTTGTGATGGCCCAAACTGAAGCCATTGCTGCTGAGGGATCAGAGATGTCCCAAAACCCAGTATTTTTTACCTCTTGAAACACGTGGAGAGAGAGCTGGGGATCTATAGTCTGTCTGTCTGCTGGAAAGCAGATAAAGGTCCTGAGCTAACAGAAACTGGGACTTACTACAGGAGGACATATGGAAGAGCAGCAGGGATTTCCTGCAGGCAGAGCAATGTTCATGCATGCATCACAGCCAGTTGTCACCAGTGGTCAGATAACAGTGCTAAGCCCTGGGGAAAGGCTGAATGGGCAGCAACTGCTCAGAGAGCAAAGGGTTTGTGTGGAAGTCCTCCCTGCTGGGGAGCGGAAGCTTTGGAGTATGGGAGCATGTAAAAAGTGGTGTTGTGACTTACCTGAAAAAGAAAGGGATTAAGTATGCTGTACATAGAAGGAAGTGCATCATTTTATGACTGGAGACGCTGATTTTGCAGGTAGCACAGCTTCTTGAAAACCCTAAGTAGGGTACTCTCTGAAATTGCACAGCCTGATGTTACTGACAGACAACCATCTGTCCCCATGGGCTTTCAAATCAGCAGAGCATCACTTTTACTAAGCACAGGCCGTCTGTGTGGTGGAGGGTTTAGTAAGTGAATTAGATGAACCTTCTGACTTTTCAGCCTGAGGTAAAAGCAGGCTGAAAAAAATAGATGCAAGGTCAACTTCACAAGTTAATATAAGTGAAATAAATACATTCATTTCACATGTTTTCTGGGTTAGTTGAAGTGGGGCAGACTGTAAAAGGCTGATGTGCTCTTTAGTGTCTCCAGTTCAAAAAGGCAGTTTTCCCAGTAGCACTGGCAACTCCCCACTCTGCTCTATCGCAGCACTTCGAGCATTAGGCACACCTTTAGACTTAAATCCCACAGTGCTCTGCCAAGCAGGTTACTCCTATCCTCCTCTTACGGATGGGGAATTGGAATACTTACTAAAGGAGTAGAGGAGGGGAGCTGGAGGGAAGGAAACCAGAGGGGAGGGGGCACTGAATGTGCTTACGTGCTTCCCAGTGAATGCTCAGTATCAGACATTTGAGTCCTGGGACGTGGAACTACCTGTCTGTAAAAAAGTGGATCACATGTCCAAAGTAACATTGAAAGCTGTAGCACAGGCTGGTCAGGGTCCCAGTACCTCCTGTCCCTGGGCTTTACCTAGAAATCAGTTCCCCTCAAAATCTTGAGAAGCAAGTAACTAGAGCAAAGGACAACTGCTCTTGCCACCTTGAAGACCCTGTTCTGCAAACAGGGCTGTGTGTATGGGCTTCCTGCATCCATGTGAAGCTCCCCTGCTGCCTTCACTCGAGTGCTGCACAGGGCTCCAGGGCTTCCAAGCCCTCCGAGTCCCAGCTGGGCTTTCAGCCTTCCCTGGCAGTGAGCTACCTCAGTGCTACCAAGTGCACACTGACAAAATGCTTAGTTTAAACCATGGCATGAAAGTGCTATTAATGCTTGGAGTGCTGCTGGATTTTTTCCCATGTACAGGATATGAAAAGAAAATAAAAATAAAATAAAATAAAAAACAAAGACAAGAAAAAAAACCGAGAGAGATTTTTTGCCCTGTAAGATTAAACAATCATCATGGTTTTAAGGGTTTAATCTGCTGGCACGCAGACTGCTGGCTGATAAGTCTCCGAGTCTGAGTGTAATTGGATGCAGCATCGGATTCAGTTGTGTGGGCTTTCCAGGGGCTTTTTGTTTGTTTGTTCATTTTTTAACACGCTGCAGAGTTGAAGAGATCTGTCCCTGGAAATGCCTTTGGGGCTGAAGCTGTAACGCTGTGTGTCCCCCAGCCCCTATTTTGGCAGCACCTATCTGGAGACCCCCACTCGGGGAGCACGGGGGGAGGCTGCTCGGTGTATGAATTCGTGCTATTGTTCGAGGCACACATCTGCCTCCAGAAACTGCTCGGCACAGGCCGTCACTTATTCAGATGCAGAAGCTCCTTCCGTCCCACAAGACGGCCCATTCAAGTCACATGCCAGAGGTCTCAGCAGAATGGGCTGCAGCTGCTTCAAATCTGCTGTCTAACATCAGAAGCACTTGGACAAACTGTACCGTGCTGACTACAGTCAGGCTCCCCGGCGCCGAGGAAGACAGGGAAAAGATTTGGGATCCCAGCGCTATGTTCTCAGAGGATCTGTGGCTGGAAAATGAGAAAAACTGTGCTGTTGTTCACAAGTCGAAGCGAGGAAGGAAGCGCCAAGAGCTCCTGGCCGTGGCCCTGGGGGTGAAGGTGGGAGTCAAGGGGGCACTTTTGTGGCAACCTCTGAAACTCTTTGCCTATTCACAGATCACCTCCTTGGTCAGAAGAGCAGCCTTAACTCAGAACGACAACCACTTCAACTATGAAAAAGCACACAATTTTAAGGTAAGCACGGCTTCCTATTATTTTCAGCTGAAAAGTTCTATTGAGATGCCTCACATCTTATTTTTTTGTTGTAATGAGGTTTGCATGCACCTATTTATACTAGCTCTAAGAAAAGGGTTGAAAAATGCATTTTTCTTTCTACTTCAAGTTCCATTAGCTGAATTCTTAGTACGCTGTTACACTTAATCCAAATAATGGTTTTGCTGCTTACTGCACTACTTGACTGGTAATTTAACTCTTTTTCACAGATTCAGTTTTCTTTTTTGTTCAGAAACAAAGTACTTCACATTTATTGTCCCTATCTTAAGTGTATCTACTTTTAAATACACAAAAAGGCCCCTTTTCAAAATCTAGCTATTATCAGAAGCCAGTAGTATTTTACCAGAGAACATTTTGGACCATTTCTGATTTCAGAAGAAGTTGAGGGAGCTTGGGTGCTCCTAACAATAAAGCAAAGCACAGTGGTGAGTATTGTCTCCCAGCTTTTGTTCCCCCACCATATGCTAAGGAAATGTTCTCAGAGTCCCACTGAGCTATAGGATCTGAGCTTGTGTTTGCTTGTCAGACTAAAACAAATCGCTGGGCAAACACAGGGATGTTTAAATGGATCATCTCTTTGCTGTCTACACGGACAAAATCAGATTCTTAGGGATTCTTTTCCCGAGTGCTGTCTCTGGCAGACTGCAGCAGGGAAGTGACTCAGCTTTGGAAACGGACCTTCCAGGCAGCTTGTATTAAAATGTTTTGCCAAAGGACTGTGCTGGTTTCGGAGCACGCCAGCCAGTTACCGTAGCTAATGCTGTCAAATTGTGTTTTGATGCTTATCGGGATGAGCATCGAGAATAAGAGGCAGTAACAAGACAAGAAAGGAAAGTATCTCAGCTTTGAAACATCAGTTTAGTTAATACTCCTTGAGGATGCTGATCTGGGTCACTGTCAGAATAGTTCAACTTATTAGCAGAACAAGAATTTTCTGATATTCATCTAGGGCCTGTCAAAAAAGGAGAAGCACTGATCAAAATCATTTCACTTAGCAAAAAATTTTCACTTCTTATTTTTCTACATACTTTGCTGTGCAGACATTGCCAACCTCTGCAGTGCTTCTGCTGTAGCTGGCAAATGGATAATTTAATATTAGTGAACAAAGCAAATAATATCAACCCTTTTCTCATTCCCCTTCCTTGACCCAGTCTACAGAAAAGTCAATATTTATCTCTCTGATCAGCACTGAAGGAAATAGGGGAAATACTCTTTGTTTTCTTGCTTGATTAAGCCAACTTTTATTCTTTCTGGGTTTTACCCTCATTATCATTTTAATATCAAAACTATTTTAGTTTAACTAGAAAATATTTTCTCATGACTGAGACTTCTTTCCACTTTGACCCATGCATTCTTTCCTCTTCAAAATTTCCCTTGTTTTGGCTTTGATTTATAATTGGACCTGTGCCCAGTTAACTTTGCATTTGCACAATCTAGCTGTTGTACAGTTTCTGTTCCTTTCTGTTTCAAAAGAGTCATAGTTTGACTGGAAAACCACATGATTAAAATAGATATGTATTCAAACACTTGACAGCTGAAAATAATTGTCCTATCCTAGCAAAGGCAATAACAGACCTTAGGGAACAAACATTTTTTAAATAGTTGTCCAGAAAGGTCAATCAAAAGTGTTACATTTGCTTAATGGACAAGTATGTTCACTATGCAAATACAGTTAGTTTTCCGAAGGAATATATTAGAACGTGTCTAGTTGTTAAACAAAAAATGTGGATAGGGTACTCAGAACAGAACGTTTAAATTTAAAACATGGCTCAAGAATAATATCTTTAATATATTTCATATTCATTACATAAAAGGGTTAAGAAATCATTTTAGAAAGAAAGAATGGGTTTATGGGTCTTGGGGCAAAATGCTTAATGGCTTTTGACAGCACTCAGGCTATGATGGTACGGGATTTATCTGAAGGACAACACTATTTTGCAGATATTCAAAAAGTTGTCTTCCCCATTTTAAGGTGAATACTGATGTGTATTATATCATTCATCTCAGTTTCTAGGGATAAAGGTTATGTGTCACAGTGTCCCTCATAATCTTGTCATAGGCAATTCTTCATGAACAAACAGGGACTCTTTAGCTTTTGTCCTTTAGCCATGAAGAATCTTAAAAATGAAGGGCACAATTCTAGCAAAGCTGATGGGGTTTTTGTACATCTCACACCAAAGATCTTACTTACTGCAAGAGAGAAGGAACAAAAGGAAGAAATAGATGCAAGGCACAAATTGAGAGCAAGGATGGCTCTCCCTCCATGCTTGCCAAGCTAATAAAAAAATTAAAAAGCAGCACTGAAGTTTGGAGCATGAGGGCACCAGGTTTATGCCCTTCTGAGCATCCAAGCTTTCTCATTCAACCTCTCTTCCAAATTTCAAGACACTCAAGGCAAGAGAACAAAAAAAGATTTAGTATCCAGGCTGATTTGTTAAGCTGGGTTCATCCTGAGCACACCACGCGGTCACATGGATTTAGGTTTGGAGCTGGCGTCTGTCTGGCGGGACAACTTTGCATAAGCCAGTGTAGAAATACCATAGCTCAGGAGAGAGAATAAATCTTTGAAGCCCTGTTTAGAAAAACACAGAGGTATTTTTCTAGCTATGTGGGTGTCAGCCTAACTGGATCCCAAAGTCCTCTTGCATCTTGTTCCAGTTCGGATCCAGCAGCCTCTTTCGGATGTGCTTTACCTGCCAACTTCAGTGGGGTCCCAGCTGGTGGTGAGGTCAACCTCGTGCCTGAGGGCAGCAGCATGGAGTTTGAGGATGCTCCATGCTTTCTGTTCTAGGCTGGGAATTCATGAGAGGGCTTCTGTGCTGCTTTAAGTGAGCAAATACAGCTGAATAATGTGCATTTACCACAATACTGTGCCTGTTTGCCACCATAGCATGGGCAAATCCCATTTGCAGGCAGGCTAGTGGAGTAAAGGCAGCTGATTTCAGACAAGTCAGGAGATCTGCTGGGAGAGAGGGGGCTCTGGGATAAATTTCCCCGTGTGTTAAGCACTGCAGATAATACTGCTTCTGGGAGACAAAGGGTTTGGGGGAGACATTTTTTAAAGACATCACAAAGATTATGTGTGTTCATTTAAACAAAAATAACAGCAGAGTCAGCTGTTCTTCCCTGAAAATGGCTCAGGTTCATCAGGAGTCCACAAAAGAGTACAAATGTGTCCGTATTCAGGCAAAAGTCTGAAATAAACTTACTTTCTTGGAAGGCAAATAGAAAAGTCTTCAGACCCAGTCACATAAACCCAAAATTGTCTCAGAAACAACACTGTATCATGTCAATTTAAAAAAAAAAGTGTTTCAATTCAATACAGTTGTTTTTGTTCATTTCTGCAATATTGCTCACGGCAATATTTTGTTTTGCCTCTGTACTGGCATTCCTTAACTTTGGTCTCAGTTTCCCCCTCTGTGAAGACGACTCAGACACAAACTAGAAGTGAACAAGGTAGCACCTGCAGGGGGAATGCTGCCATTTGAAAGCAAGGGCACTGCAGGGGCGAAGGGCAAAGAGAAGAGGAAGGCAACAAGAAGAGACATTCAGGGGAGTGTTGTGTGAGATTGTCCAGCAGAGAACAGACAGTGAATGTAAGAAGAGACTTTTCATTGGAAGAAGATGAAAGACTGAACGAGAAAAGGAGAGTGTATAGTCTGAAACATCATGGCTTTGGCTTATTTTAAGAAACAGTTCCCTGTAAATTCTTTTTAAAATTTCAAAATTTCGAATTATGTGTCAACTCTAGCCCGGGCAGCTCAAGTCTATGCTGTCTGTGCACAGAGAGCACTACTTCAGGATGGGGTAGGAACCAGCAAAAAATAGTTCCGGTCATAGTTCCAAAAAATCTATGTCCAGTCTGTTTGTAATGATGTGGTTACAAAGGACGGGGCAAAAACTAAAATGCTGTCTCAAAAATCTAAGAACTGCTGTTACCTCTCCCTGTTTGAAACAGAGATAAGGCCAGTCTTGCAGGCAAAATTCCCATTTACCATTCAAAATTGTTGTGTTCCTAAGAACAGGCATCCTCCGCTATTTCTTTAAAATTAATGACAAGCCATAAGAGACGTAGTTCAAAATTGCATCTTAAGGGATTTTTTGCACCTTCATCTAGAAACTTTTGAAGTTCTCTCTTTTTTCAGTTAATTTCCCTGTTTCAACTTGGCCAGAAACCACCAAGACTAGCTTTTCACAGGGTATTTCAGCTGGAGGCTTGCCATTTGAGCTAAAATGCAGATCCGTGAAAAATTGAAGTGAATGAATAAAGAGAACTCAACCTTTGAGGGCCACCAAGCTGAATGGAACAAGGGAAGGGTGCGCTGTCAGCACTTCTCAATTGGAGCCCTCAGTCAGCATTGATGACTTTCCAATTAATGGCAGGAAAGATCAAGGAATAATCAGCTACCATTTTCAAAATAAGCGTCAGCCAGATGAGTTGAAATAAGCTTTATGTAAAGTGAGCAAGTAGGCCTGAAATATCCTAGCAACTGCAATGGACTTTATTTGTGAAATGGTGCGTTTTTAAAAGTCCTGGCTGAGTTCTTACAACCCCTTCTCACAAGGTTAGCTTTTGTAAACTGCTGCAAAGCAGAAGAGACAGCTAGCTATCTTCCCACAGCAGATGATTTTCACCCACAATTAAGTGCAGGTGCAGACCTACTAATTGTGTGGCTTTCAGTCTAAAAAGTTTAAAGATGCAGGCATAATTAGTTTTATCTGTAGTTTTGTATCCACTGAAGGTCACATAGTGCATATGACTGAAACTCAGGTCATCGGCTGTTACATACAGCCATTTACCCCCACAAAAAGCCATGTCTGAAATTCATGCCACCCACTCTGCAAAATAAAGTAAAATGAAATGAGAAAGAGGTATGGGGCTACATCTATTAATAGGCTACATCTATTAATATATCTTTCTCAAACTTTATTTCCAAGTCTTGTTTCTAAGAAATACATGTTTTTCTGAGAGGTAAAATACCACTTCAAATAAAGTCAAACATTCCAGTTTTGACCTTTCACTGTCAAAAGGAAGGAAGAACGACTATTGCTTTAAGTTTATTGTGAGTAGTTGGTCAGGAGCCATTTGCAGCCAGGCTCACATTTTTATCCCAAAATCAGGAAGAGAGGTCTGTATAAAATCACAGTACTTCATCTTTCTGGGCTCAAGAGTAAAGTCTTGTGTAGTTGTGATCCTGCAGACAAATGGGGCAAAAACATTAGCATGCAAAATGCTTGGCCTAAAACTTGACAGTTTATCTGAAAAAGGGCAATGACTGTTTTTTCACTCCATGAAAAGCAAAGAGCAGCTTTTCCCATCCCAGGGGTGGAAGTGGCCTTTCAGCCATCCACCCGATGGGTAAACAAGAGCAGAAAGAAGGAAAGGATGCATTAGCAGCCAGAGTGTGCATGATTTATGTTTTGTTAAGCTCAATTAAGTCTCTGGCCAGAACTAGCTCATACCATGCCCATTCACATGGGCATAGACCTCACTATTTACTCTTCATTTCAATGAAAATTAAATGCTTACTTTGACAGAATACACATCTTAAATAAAAAGATTTTCTGCTGTAGCCTTTGGAAAAGCAGTGGCGGAAGCAGCAGTGATGTGCAAAACGTGGCTGGGGAACTGTGGGCTCGATCAGCACACAAATCATTTTATTCTTCCGTATTTACTCGTGTGTGGACTGTAGCAAAATGAAGTTTATTCTGCTGAAAAAGAGTCTATTGACATCTTTTCCCTATGTGAGTCCAAATTACTTACTAGAGTGGGGAAGGGAGCTTTCATCTACAGTTCCTTGGATTATTAGTTTTACTTTTTTTCTCCTGGTTTCCTCCCCTCTGCTATAGCTAGAGTGTCAGCAGGCAAAAATTACTTGTTTTCAGTGTCATCCACAGCCTGGTTCTCTGCTATGCTAAGCCTATTGAAAGATAAACTTCAAGATCAAAGCAAATTTCTGTTCCCATGGTTTATTTCATCCAGACGTTGGAAGGATGTGGGCACTATGTGCTAAAGATTTACTCCTACTGAGTCTTCTGTTGTTTATCCATTTCAGTTGCTCCATCTGTCGGACCATCTGCCTCCCAGTGACCCCGTTTCTTTCCCCCACCCCCATTTGTGTTACAGGTCCATACGTTTCGAGGTCCGCACTGGTGTGAATACTGCGCCAACTTCATGTGGGGTCTCATCGCTCAGGGAGTGAGGTGTTCAGGTAGCACTGCACCATTTTCTGTCATTCTCTTCAAATGCTCAGACATCTGTCCCACCCCAGCCTGCACTCCCTGCAGGAGTGGAGGGCTGGGATTTCTTTAAAGAACAAAGCAGGAAATCCTCCCGCAGAAGTTAAAGCCTTTTCCTTTGCCTCGTTAGCTGATTTAGAAATGGAGCCATCAGCCCTTGGTTGCTGAGTGACATCCTCTAGTAGTACCTTGGTCCTGCCTGTGCCTGTTCCTGTGCCTGCTCTATACATTCAAACTTGTTCTTTATGATTAAGTTATCCCTGATATTTTTATGTCTTAAGAAGCAAGCACTGGAAATGGCAAAGCCAGCCAGCAACCAGGCTTCGTAACTCCTCTTTTTGCTACCAATTGCTGGGAAGTGCCCTTGTCTGCAAAAAAAGACTGCCACCTGTTTCCCATAAAAATACCATGCATTTCTGCAGGCCTGAAATATCCCACCTCAAGATAAAAACAAAAAATATGACCTTCATTTTTCCAAGAGGAATTAGTTTTCTGTTGCCTCTATTGGCATTTTAATAGTGCCTTAATTATTTTAACTTTGTTTGTTCTTTTTGTGGAAAAAAAATTATCTTGGAAAAACGCAATAATCATCACTACATGCTTTTGGATTCAGCAAGTGAATTAGTATTTGGTGCATTACAAATGGATTTTCATAACTTCTTTCTTCAGATCTGCAATCTCTTCCAAAAACTGTTTGTCTTACCTCTCCCTGCCCTGACCTCCAGGCATTCCTGGTCTCAGACTGGCACCAAACACATCCAACCCTGACATCTGCCTTTCATAGATAGAGGAAGTGGTTTTTAATTAAAATTAATTTAGACCACAGTTTGAAGGATCAAAATACCTTTCACAAATGCACAGTTTTAATAAGTGCAGTCTCAGCTACTGCTACATCTTGTGTGTCTGTAGGTGAATAGTGGTAACACAAAGAATATGAGAAGGACATTAAAAAAGAGGAATAGTAGTTTGCTTTTCAAGCTATTTGATCTTAAACAAGAGTGTGCAAAACCTGACCCCAATAATACATAGCCCTCTATTTGTTCACATACATAAAATATTAAACTTATAAAAAGGCATATTTATTTAGTATGAAACATAATACTCTCCTTCATAAAATTATCAACATTTAACTCTAAGTAGCCAGATGCATTTAAATTTAACTTCACGTGCTTGGAGAACAGCACTGAACACAACGCAGGCAGGATCCTAACTGCAGCTTCTCACATTTGTTTAGATTTCACAGAGCAATAATGTATTATGCAGTAAAAACTGTGTGGAGAAACACACAAAAACCTACCCAGTTCCATTAAATGTTTAGGTGTGCTTATGATTTTGCTTGATTAATATTTTATAGAGTATAATATTGAAACATGCTGCAAGTAATAGTCCTGTTTACCTTTTTAATAGCTTAATGTTAAATTATCTCAAAGGGTGCCATCAGTGATGGGCAAGTCTGGGGAGGCATTAAAACAGGAATCAGAGTTATGTAAGATAATGCAGCTCACGGTGGTGGTGTTTGCTTTACTGAAGCTTAAAAATTCATTTGGCTGAATACTTGAATCTATTAGAAAAATTCAATTTGCGGAGGTGAAGCAGTGATGGTTTAACAGAAACCCACCTGTGCAACTGAGAGCAGTATTGGTCTCTGGAGTAAGACACCAAGAACTATTTGTAAAACAAATCACTTTTTTACATCATGCCTTTCACAGCATTTTATATGCCTAAGCTGACCTACAGACTAAACCACAGGGGACACTTTAGTCACCAGTGAAGTGATGAGCCCGGGATGGGGAGTCTGCTGATGTGGCAGAGCGAGCCAAAATGTGACACTGCAGGAATGTGGGAGGGGGAGCGAGGCAGGCTGGCTCACAGCACTGTCCCAGTGGGAGTGCTCAGGTGCATCTGAGGTTCTTCGACCATGACCAGGGCTAAGCCACCAGACAGCCAGCAGAAGACAGTCATTACTGTGCCAATTTTATTTAAGGCTAATCTAAAACACCCAGAAGTTGTCTCACATGCTTAAATGCAACACCTTGAGCTGTGTGTCCAGTAATGAACCGATCCAGACTCCACCAGCAGTCACCTACAGCTCAGAGGAGTGCAGGGGACATCCAGAGTTTTTATAGCTTTTTAACAACCCTGCTGGAGTTTCCTTTTCCCACCATTAGATTTTTACACATTTTCATGCTCATCTTTCTCATCTCCACACTGCTATCTTTCCTGACTGATGGGGAAATTGTGCCCCTTGCCTTGTGGATCAGGGAAATAAATTGTTGGACAAAACCTATGAGCATTAGTACTAATTAATTAATGAGTTAACCTGGCTAACTCTGCTTGCAGACTGTGGGCTGAACGTACACAAGCAGTGCTCCAAATACGTGCCCAACGACTGCCAGCCAGACCTCAAGAGGATAAAGCGAGTCTACTGCTGCGACCTCACCACGCTGGTGAAGGCCCACAACACCCAGAGGCCCATGGTGGTGGATTCCTGCATCCGGGAGATCGAAGCAAGAGGTTTGTGTGCTTGGGACAGCAGCAGGCACAGCGAAAGGAGGATGACTTCAATTACGTGCTGAGCTAGAGCAGGGGGCTGTGCTCATGCCCGCTGAGGACAGGATGAGAAAAGGGTTTTTTTAGTGTAGGTGATACATTGCTTTGCATTAGCTAGTAAAATTAAATCATGGCATTTCTTAATGCAATTTCCTGAAATGCTTTCTGAAAACATGTCAAAACATGTATTACGTTACACTTCTGAAAGGGGTGAACTTTAAAGTGAACTTTTAAGTTCATGTTTATGTGTCTTTTTTCATTACTTTATTTTAACATACCTAGGGACACATCCAATTTCGGAGTAATCAGTTTAAATCAAATCCATTATTAATAACCTTTACGGACATGGTGGGCAGGAGAACACGAGTGACTGGAAGTGACTCAGACAAGTGAGGTCAGAGGCTGTGGTGTTTTGTGGTAGGACACAAACTGCACAGGCTTTCTCATGATGCTCAGTTACTGACTGATGGATCCCGTGGCATAGGCAGCATGTCACCACCAAAACTCAAGCTTGTGACAGGTTTTTGGTAAACAGATGTGTGCCAGATTGAGGGAAAAACATATCCCCTTCAATAATCATGTATCCCATCCGTAATAATCATGTATTTTTCCTTTGGATAGCAAATGCGCATGTTGTGCTGCCCAATAAGCCAAATTTTCCTGTTAGTCACAGCTTCAGCACAGGAATCTAATAGTGCTGAATTCATGGCATCCCAGTAATCTGCATAGCAACACACTGATACTAGCCATAGGGATTTCAAACCCACGCATCATCTACTGAATTGAATCAAAGACTTACTAGTAAATCCCCTGCACTGCTCTGTAAAGCTCTACCAGGATTATATCATCATTGCAGGGACAAATGGAAAGAATAGTATGGACTAAGACAGAAGAGCTTTACTCTGATGATATAGCAGGAAGCTACATTGCATTTGAGATCTAATCACTTACTTGTGCATTTATTGATTGGGATAAAATCTGCTGCCTGCTCTCCATTTTTTCAACATCTTTATATTTCTTTCCTTAATTGCCATAGTACTATGAAAAATTCTGATTTTGTTTTTAAGAAAACAAAGAATTTTGGAACTTATAAGTAGGTTAGCACAGTGCATAGTTACACTAAGGGATTTTAGGATTGAAATAAATAATGTGTGTGTAACTTGGCCTGCTCTGCTGAGCTGCCCTGCATTTCATGTTGGTTGGAGCAACGGGGGGAGAGTTGTGCAAGTGACCAGATCTCTTGTGGTGGAGAAGAACTGTATCCATCACATCTATCAGCTGTGCATAAGTAAAAGGTGACAGCAAAACAGGGAAGTATTGTGCTCGTAGGGAAAGGCAGTCTTTTACTTTCATTGCTATTTATCATTAGGCAACTGGTAAAAGAAGGGAGACCTCTAAAGCTTTATTAATTATAGCCAAATCCAGGAAAATCTCCTACATAAAATGAATAAATCGTAATAACATCACATGCCTCACCATTAGAAAATTGCAGTATTTGCTTCTAACATAATCAAATCAACCATGTACCTAACAAAATCAGAAAGTATAAATTCTAAAATGCTTTAATCCTTAAAAAAAAAAATCAGTTTAACATCATCTTGATCTTTCCTTAACTGCTCCAGAGTTTCACATTACAAATAACATTTTGCTACGCTTAGTAGGTCTGTTGTTCTTGCTTTATTGTTCTTAAGCCTAAATATCTGTTGGTTACTGAAGCTAAGTTAACAAGAACTTTTTGTTTCAGGTTTAAAGTCCGAGGGCCTCTATAGAGTTTCAGGCTTCACTGAGCACATTGAAGATGTGAAAATGGCCTTTGATCGAGGTACACCACTTTTTAATCCTGTACAGTTTTAATCTAAGCTTTCAGTTCTAGGACATTTCAGATCTTTTGGGGTTTATAAATGTACCATGGTAATGAAACTGACGTATAAGCGAAAATACAGAAAGTAACCTGTCTTTTCTGAGTTTAAAGTGATCTGTAGTCCTTTTCATAAGAAGAAATCATATTTCATAGTTGGCAGGAATAATTAAACACTAATTATTGTTATGTAGAAGTCTAAGTGGGGGACTGGATGATTGCTCAACGTAGCAGCACAGCCTAGGCTCCTAGTTCAAGTGTGAGCCTAGATGGTACCAGGGGAAAGTTGTTAGTCCTGTCTTTAATAGACTCAATGCTTTACAATACAATAATCTATTTATGAATTTAAGGACCAGGAACTCCAACTGGGAAGTCCTTCTCCAAGTAGCCTTGTAGAAAGCACTGCACTGTGCACGTGTTTGCATCTGCACTACAGATGAGAGGGGCATTGAGGAGATTGGTTGTACAGCATATTGAAAAACTAACAATTAAAACACTGCCTGATTACCATCCTTGTAGCTCTTCTGAATTGATTGAGCTAACTGTGTTGGTTCTGGTTGTGCACACAGTCTTTGCACACAGGACTAACTTGAAGTGTGTATGTAAGTGAGCACAGGGTAGGGCCTCCATCACTAGAAAATATTTGCAAGTACATTTGATAAGTTACATTAATATTCTTCTCCTTTCCCATAAATAGTGTTTTCCTTCTTACTTAATTTTTTCAGGTATTGCCTCTGCCATGTTGGGGAATAGGGTCAGACACAGCCCTGTGATCACAAGTCCATGCATACGAGGCAGGTGCAGGTCAAGCCAGAAAGTCAGCCTGGGGGTCAGGGCAGTGACCAGAAGGGTGCATGGCCCCACTCCATCAGGGTGCAGCTGGAGACAGCTGGGATGTCACTCAGGCAGGGACTGAGGGCCCTGGGGACCCCTGGGCAGGAGGTGTGGGGGCTCCAGGGGAGGCTGCACAGGCCAGCCAGGTCTGTGGGTGGCACATCTTGCACTTGCTGTGCCTGAACACTTTTTGTTTGGAGGCAGTCATGCAGACATTTTTTAATCCAGACGTCTCCATAAAGAAAGTCCAGCTAGGAATTTCCAAACTGTTTTCACGCTGAAATAGTCTCTAAAAAATAATACATATTTTAAAATATGTTGGATGCTGCAGTTGTGAGATATGCATATACACACATAGGTCAGGCATTCTTTGGGCCAGAGAGATGCCCAGTGATATGACTGCTATCCTGGCAAAGTAGTGTTGCAGATGTGCCACATAAAGCCATGCTGCTGGGAGGATCACAGTCCTCACAGGTCCCATTCTGCTCCCTGCAGGTAGATCTGGCCTGGCAAACCCTTTTGTTCTGTGTCTTAATTCTCTTCCAAGTGTAACAACCTGGATGAAACCCAGAAGGAGAGGCACAGGTTGTAGAAGGAGGGGTTGGAAGAAAGCAGATTTAAATTTATGTCTGAGCATGACTTCAACACTGCTGCAGCTGTAGTTCCTTTGCAAATGCTTTGAACCTCTGGAGCCACTTCAGTTTATTGCCTATTTATTAAGTATACTCCCAACATAATTGATGGCAGTACACACTTGGATTAGACCCACAGCAAGGAAGAAAGAGTGATTTACAAAGGCTGCAGCAGCACCTAGAAACAGGAAGAGGAAGGTGACTAGCAGTATTGGTTTTCCAAAGGTAAAAACCATAGATAAACATGAAAGCAGAGAAAGCAAGAACAGAGTTTGTATACAAAGGCTGTAGGGAAGACTATTGGGCAGAAATTGACAAAAATCTGTGTCTTCATTTTTTTTAACAGTTTCATAAGGAGAAAGGTCTAAGAAAGGAAAGAGAGAGTGTTGCCATGAATAAAAAGGCACGAATAAAAGCAGGAGAATAAAGAACATAATCCTGTTATGGACTAGAGGACTAGAGTATTGCTGAGACCAGAAACTGACAACTTTCAAAACTTTCCAGTTTTGAAAATGTTTATTCTCTTAACTGTAGTGGAAAAGCAGGAAGAGTTGAGAGTTTTTGCAGGAAAGGATTTAAAGAAAAACAAAACAGGTCTTTTTGTTCTGACTTGTGGGCTGTGCAGATCGAAGGTGGTTGTCAGCTGGCAGAAGTTTGAATTGGCAAGACTCTTCCAACCTGACAGCTCAGGGCTTGCTTCCCTGTCAGATCCTTGCAGAGACAGCGATGCCACCCTCTCTTTTGCATCCCAGCCCCATAGGTAGGAACACACTGCTTTTCTGTTGCCCTACTAACTCTTCCTGGCCAGCAGCATGGAGTGATCTATGCCAAGAGTGAGGAATATCCCAGTTCTCTGTCCCAGGTGAAAGAGCTGGGAGAGAAAGGAGCTGAGTGCCACATGGCAGGTCTTGTCTTCAACACCACCTGCAAGTTTCTGTTCCAATTTTCTTTTTTTGCCCAGAAAGTGAAGTTTGTGAGGGTTTTACAGAATTCATGTTTCCACATTCACTACAGGAAATAAACTTTTTTTGGGGGAGGATAGCCAAAGGAGGTGCTGAGAGCGGGGGTATGAACCAAAGAAGAGAACTCTTCAATCTAATTGATGGTCTTGGCACACTACTGGAGGATGTGCACTCGTCAGGAGTAAATTTCATTTAACAATTTAAAGACCATTTTTTAACCATCTGAAAGCAAGGCTTTGAAACAACCTTCTCATAAGAGCAGGGATAAAAAACATTTGCTAGTTTTATGAATGGAAGTTGGAAGTTGCAGGTTTACTGTGGGGTGCCTGCGGTAGCAGAACACTGCACTTCTGCATTCCAGAGGTCCCTCCCTGCCCATCATTTCTGAGTCAGTCCTTAAGCACCTGCCTAAAATGCCAGGACACTTTTGCATCTCCAGAAATGCAGCGTTTAATAAAAGGGTTTGAAAATAGACAGGCAAGGAGTCCTCCCATTTTAATGCCCAGGATGCATCCTTCAAATAGTGCCATTGAGTGTTCTGGTTTCCAAGCTCTTCGTCAAGCCACGGGGGCCAGAAGACAGTAGGATACAGGGATGGGGCGTGGGAGCTGACTTGGCCATGGGGAACCTCTCCTGCTGATCTCATGTGCAGCTGAAGGGGTGCCATGAAGAGAAGCCAGCGTTCCCTCTGACTAATTCTGCCTTGACAAAGAGACAGTCACTTGGTGCTTCCAAAGAATTACAGCAGGAACAGAAAAAAGTTACCATGTCGGGAAGAGAATAGCATCCCACAAGATATTACTTGGGCCCAATGAAGCTGTGATAGTTGGTTTTAAAAAAGGGTGAAGTTGGTCCTCATCTGATTTAAACTGCCTTCCAAAGCCAAAGCAGTGTAAATACCCCTACTGTAAATTAGCATTAGGCTCTCTGAGGCACTGACAATGTTCCATTTTAGAGATTTTTGTAATGAGAAGGAGGGGAATAATGTGGATTTATCTAATCTGGTGAATGTTGGTGCTGTAGAATGACAGTTGCTCTCTGTCAGCATTGTTGAGCTGTGGCGTTGTGGCATCCAGAGAATTTCCATTGTGCATTTTATCCACAGAGCTGCCATTGTCACCACCGCATTCTGTCCCCCCACTTGTTTGTACGGCTGGCTGGTACAATACACTTGCTAAAAATATTATGCTGTTAAATATTACATGAGTACTTACAGGCATCCTAATTCCTACTCACTCTTTTGCCAGTGTAGCTGAAAACCTGACTAATGCCAAATCCAAGAAGAAACAAAAAGAAGCATGTTAGTATGGCAAAGGTTGTGCAATAAAAACAAAACATTTAGGAGAAAGGAACTTAAATAAAATCTAATTCAGTATTGAGAGGGCATGGGTGAGGCTTTAAGAATGTAATACTTGTTCTATTTCATTCTGTAATGAGCTATTGATAAATTTCTATGGCATCCAAAGTCAGCTGAAAACTTTAAGAAAAAGAATAAAAACTTTATTTGTCTTGAGATATTCAAATTTCAACATAATGCAACAAAATACATTGAGACCCAAACTAATAAAGAAAGAGGAATTACGGAGTTTGGTAGAATTAGGTTTGTAAAGCTGAAATTGACTACGGGTTTGTAATCCAAAATATTTTAAAAAAATACTATATCAACATATGGACGCTGCAATGATGCTGAAAATACCAACTACAACCTGACAAAAGCTCCTGTATTGAAGAGTGAAAAAAATTAGGTGGCAATTCAGAAGATGCCATGTAAACCACATGTAGTTCATACATGCATACATACACCAAATCCTACATATCTGCTGCAGAAATGTGCAGGGTATATTACAACAGAGGTATTGTTGGGCTCACTTGAAAATAAACTTCAGTGCATTTCCAGTGGATGTGTATTTGTCTGTGAAGAGAAGAGTAAAATCTTTGACTCAGGAATTCATCATTTTTCCTACAGTAAGCAAATATGTAAATAAGAGGTACATTTGAAGTACCTCAAGCTGAAGGGCCAATTTAAGGAAGCTTGCTGGGCTGCTTTGTAAAAGTGCTAAATAAATTACACCTCCATTTAGTGTACTGGTGACCTGGATAATAGATGTAAGCTTGTGATTTGCTGTATCTGTTCTGAGGCAGCTGCTGGCTCCTTGGAGGTATCTGATTTCAGTGGAGCATTTTGAGCGCTCAGTGTCCATCAATTAAATAGAGCTCTCCACACAAAGCTTTACAAGAGTAATGCTACCGTGCCTGGAATGTGTGGATTAAACAAAAGATTGGGGCAGTGTAAACATCCTCCTAGGGCTTATTGATGCTGTATTAAATTAAACGCTGATGGATGTATTCAGACTGCTCAGCTGCATCAAGAAAGGCTGTTTGTTTTAAACACTTAAGCATATAATCTCCTCTTGATGAGAACATGTAGTGCCATTAGTCTTAATGAGAATTATGTGCATACATCGGACAGGACGTATCCCTGCAAGATTAATGCCATAGGTTTGTATAAAATGTCTGCAATCAATATAAACTCTTTTACTGTGCTGTGAAAGCCTTTATCTCCATCTTGGACGCCGTGGATCAAGCACCCCCAGTCATCTGTCTGTACCAGGGCATGTCCACAAGCACTGTTGGAGTGAGACAGGCAAGGCAACGCTCTACAGCATGTCAGCACCTTGCTGGTAACAGCCCAGGCGTGTGCCTGCCCCTCCTGGCAGACACAGCAAACCCCTCTCTGCTCTTCAGGCAGGCAGAACCTTGCATTGCCCCACTCATCATACGCTCCCCACCTGCCCCACCTGCGCGGAGGGAAGAGTAGTGTCCTCAGCTGAATGGTGGGAAATAGGGACCACGGGTTATAACTGGTCTCCAAGAAGCCCGAGGTAAAGCTGGGGGTTAAATCCAGACAGCCACAGCCCCTACTTGGCCAGTGTCCTACCCATCTTTCCACTGGGAGACCACCAAGACAGGTCCCAGGAAGGGAGGACAGCAGAATTTCTTGATCTGGAGAAAAATGTGGGTGTGAAGGTACTAGGTAGTACAGAACAGATGTAGTCATTTGAACTTGAAAAATAATAGTGATCCTGCCTCACTGCTAGTTCTTGTAATTTCACTCATTGCAAGCCAGGACTTCCCAGAACACCTGTAAACTTTAGGCTCGTGTGTTTGAAAGTGCTCTGTAATAGAGTTCTGACTAACTCTATTGTAATCTGGCAAACAAAATGCATGTCTCTTTAGATGCATAATTCATCTGTTTAGCATTTCATCCATTACAAGTATCCATATTAATTTAAAAAATTGTGATGCACGTTTCAGATTAAATTATAGAGTTAAATGCCTTAGCATGCCTATTTAAATTCAGATCTTTACTATAAATAAGTAAGCCAAATATTAAGACATTAGAAGACACCAGAAAATAAGGCAGCTTTCTTTCCAGCTAATCACTATAGATACGTTGGTACAACGTATGTGCAAGATTTGGATGTTTCTTGATTTTTCCTACTGGTCTCCTGCAGGTCATTGAAAATTTATGTTATTTCTCTTTGCCTCTGTTTCCCCAAGTGGAGCTGAAAAACACGGTTCATACTCCTATGCACCGATCTGCAGATAGAAAATATGACATCAGAACAAGTTATTAATCACTTAGTTTCAGTGAGTAAATGGGCTAAATGCAATAAATATATTATTAACATGGTTTTTCATCCAACATTAAAGCAGTATGTTTGAGATGGCACGCTGCAGATATGGATACTGTAATCACCAACCCCTCTGAAAGATGTAAGCAAATAAGTTGTTTACAAAAACATAAAGAAACCACCATTCCTCATTGATATACTATAAAGTTGGTAGCAATATATTCTCATTTAAGCCTTCCAAACGCTTTCAGGTTGTTTTTTCTTGTCAGGTTGCACACAATAAATCTGACTTAGAAGTCTAGCCTTGCTTGAGTCAAAATTAGGGTGGTTTTAAACAGATTTCTTCCTCCTTTTCTAGATGGTGACAAGGCTGATATTTCTGCCAGTATTTATCCAGACATAAACATCATTGCTGGAGCACTGAAGCTATACTTCAGAGACTTACCAATTCCTGTGATCACCTATGACACCTATTCCAAGTTCATAGAGGCAGCAAGTAAGTATTCCACAGTCATTTGTACCAATCTTTATTTACATTTCCCATCCGTAAAGCTGTCCACGTTAAAGGAAAGGACAGAAAAAAACCTGGAAAAAACATGGGTGCTGTCTTCATTCCTTCTCTGCCATGTCCTTCATTCACATGAAACTTTTGCCTGATTGTTCATCAGAAGGAGTACCATGGAGGTCAAAAAAATAAAAGTAAATATATGCTATCAAAATAACTGACTAGCATCAGAAAGTGTGGTCTCAGTGTCTTTTTGTGTGTCAAGATAAAAAAATGGTGTAAGTCCTGCTCAGATTTTTAGAGAAATTGCCAAACAATTTTAAATGAGCACTGGTGCTCAATATATGTAGGTATCACTGATACCTACATATTTAAATACATTGAGAAATCTTGAATAATTCCATGCCATTTCAATCTCTAGCTAAACTTACATATTCAAGCATAGTCCTGTAAAGTCATATATCCACACTCCCATCCAGTTCTGAAGGCTAATGGAAGTAATCTTTTGTACTATTTTAAAGGGACAGTTCTGGGAAGAGTAACATTATGAAGCACTTAACAAAGCTTGGATACTGTACCTACACTGTACTGTACCTATCTACCTGTAGATAGAGCTACAGACCATGGAGATAACTCCTGAGTGGTCTTTGTTGCTGATTTCTTTTTAAAGCTCTTTTTTTTTTTTTTTTTGAGGATGCAGAAGTTGCTGATAAACGTCACATTTATGAGTGCAATATTTATACCTCCCAGCACGGTCAATGGCTTGTAAATGATTCCATAATAATAAGTTACCTTCCTGATTTATTGCTGTGTACACATGGAAAGCCCTATTAACATTAATCCTGTTTGGTGTTTTTACAGAAATCTCCAATCCTGATGAACGACTAGAAGCAATACATGAAGTGTTGATGTTACTCCCTGCTGCTCACTACGAGACACTTAGATACCTAATGATTCATCTCAAAAAGTGAGTTAATTGACATGCAGGGTAATTCTTGAAGAGCTTAACAATTTTCTGCTTTGAAAGAGAAATATTACAGAAAATACTAATAAAGCTTCCATTAGGGCACTGCCACTAAACCAATAATGTTACAGATAAGCAGACAAGCTGTTTGTGTAAGTGCATATAAGCTGTGGACTCATATAGCATAGATCCTTTTGCTGGCACATTATTACAAACCTTTCAAGAGTTAATTGACATTTGTCACGCTTCTCTGAGGCAGATAATATCTGAAAAGTCCCGAATGGTGGGTACTTCAGAGATATGCGAAATGCACTGCTGTGAGGCATGTGACCATGCTTTGCTTCTGCCTCCCCTTCCCTCCTGTTTTGTCTTCTTGAACAAAAATAACCCTAAAAGGAAAGAGCTGTCTCGTATGAGTTGTTTGCTCACATCACAGTAAACCGAGAATCAAGCAGGGCCTATTTTTATATGACTAGTAAAAGCAATATAGGTCCCAGTTATATCTCTCTTGGTTTTAAACATGCTCTGCCTCATTTGCTTTCCAAAGCTTCTTTAGGCATGCATAAGACATACATGAGGGGCTTCATAAAGCTTCATAAGGACTACAAAATTTTCAAAACTGCCTAAATTTCATTTTTTTAAGTTACTTAGGAGTGTACTGCCAAGTTCTCCAAGTTTTCCGCTAGGTACCTAGGAAAATTAAAGACTGCTCCAGAGAGGATGCCTAACTTCCACTCATTTCAAACAAAATTGTTTTTCAGAACCGTGCTAACTCTACTTTGCTGCTTTGGGTATTTACATGCCTCAAGAGGTCTTCTTTGTCAGTATTTAAAAACTGAAGCTGAGTACAGACTGGTGCTGTCATCTCAAAGCAGGCCTTCATTTTTGGATATATTGCCCAAGATTTTCCTTGTCTCTGGTTAAACTTTGCTACTTGGACACAACAGATAAAGAGATAAGGGAGGAATAAAGCTACTGATCTTTTATTCAGAAAATCCTTTATCTTTTCTTAGTTGTCCCACTACTTGCAACACAGTTGTAAATGTGGAGGACTTTCTGGGTTTCATCTGCATTATTCTGCACTATTAAAGACAACCTAAAAAGAAAATTACCTCAGTTCATATAAAGCTCCTCAGAGAACTTGTGTGAAGTGCATTTCATGCTCTATCAGGTTCTCATTATGCAAAGACTTTTCCTCATTTTGAATCAGCTCAGGTCATTACAACTGAGTAATTTTTCCCCTTGATGAGACATTACCTGGGCATGCAGGACCTTTTTTGGACTCTACAGAAATGAGATGTACAAACATCCACTCTCTTCAGTACATATACATGGACAACTGATGATGACTCACATTAGCTTTTAAGAAGGCCTGTGGAGGCTGTAGACAAGTGACCTGCACACAGAATCAGTACTTTCATGTCCTGGCAGCAAATTTTTGATGAACATGTATGGACTTCCCTTCCTTCTTCTCATGAGCTGCAGTCCAGGCTTTGGTTCAGCTGTTGTGCTGAACTACTGATGAGGCAAAAATAGTCCAAGGTGCTGATAAAGCTTTCTCTTCAAAATATTTGCAAATCATGCAATGAGTTTTCTCTCCATTCCCAGGTCGTAGCTTTTGGTGCCTGCATGGAAATCAAATGCATGTCAGTTCCTGTGCAGAATCTGTTGGAGGGATCTGAATGTGAAAGAATAAGAATCATTAAGGTTCAGACTGTGCTGTTCTGTAGATTAAACACAGAGTTCCAACTTCAACCCCCTAGGGCTCTTCCTGCATGGATAAAACATGCACCAGTATAAGGGAGTTTATGCAGGGTCACAGCCTCTACCCCACTGCTGTTTCTCAATCAAAAAGAAACTGCAGAGTTGTTGTTAAAAGTACAGGAAAATCCAGCAGAGGACAACGTCAGCAATGAAAAATGAGTTTGTCAGTCAATTAATTGCCTTTCTGATAAAGGAAATGCAATAGCATGAGCAGTCCCCCCTCTGGTGAAATACATACACCTCCATCCACACTGACATTGCAGTCAAGATCTGAATATTCTCTTTGTTCAGCCCAGCTGTGCAGCAAGCCCCACACTCCTGAACAGAGGTGCTAATAAGATCTGTGTAGCTCTGCACAGCTGTTGAACATCTGTGCTGCATACATCCACAGAGGGAATGCAGTGTCACACATACCCTTGTCCAGAGGTGGCTTCAGCTTCGCAGCCTTGGTTTGTTTTTGGTCCTTGCAAAGCACAGCTGATACATCTGTGCTAGAAGATGAGGATGTATCTGTAAGTAGGGGCACAAATGGACTTCTGTACAGAAAGCAAAGAGGAACAGCATTTTTCTGTAACAGATCCATTCCTTGCAGAGAGATGACAGTAGAAGCAAAACCGAGTCGTATGAGTACCTTGCAAATGAGGGGAGACCAAACTACTTCTGGTTTCAGCCACTTTGTGCTCCCCTGATGGCATGAGTGAATCCACTCACAATGCCCAGCTGGGAATTGCCATGGCTAGGGAAGGTCTCAGCTGCTGCCAGGAGAGCTGTCTCCAAAACCAGGTGTGCTTCACCCTGGCAGAGGAGTTGTGTGAAGGAGATGTGAATCGTCATCCAGGCTGTACTTATCGCAGCAAATGTCTGGTCCGTGACTGATCAAGGACCTTGATGGATCAAGGGACTGTGGCTGTCCTGCACTGCAGTGCAAGAGCACGCTCAGGACTGAACTCAATATGCCACTCAAATGGGACAACACTGATGTGATCCAGCACTGTTACCTGGAGGGAAACCTTGAGCACACCTTGCATTTTCCAGCAGGCCTGACTGATTTTCCAGTCAGCCCTGACTTCTCTGCAGCTTGGCCAGTCCTTGGTGGTCTTTGCTCCAGCCACAAGCAGTCCATCTATTCTTGCATGTACATTATATGATGTAGGTCAGCAAATAAAACAGCCTGGGCTCTTCCCTGAATGCCTCTGTTCTCTGTCAAGGACAGATGGCATTTATAGCAGCCCGATTGAAGCAAGCCACCTCTCCAGGCAGGATTCAGCCTGCTCCTGAAGTGTAACAAGTGCTCGGAATCACTCAGCTGCTGGCTGGCCTGAGGCAGGCAGCAAGGCAGAACATCCGTGCGAGGGGGTGGGTTCCTGCAGGCTGGAAGCAGGTCTGGGAGCACGGGCAGTCCAAGGGAAATCCGTGCCTGTATTTGTGGAGCACACCCACACCCCCAGCGTGATACACACCAAGCACAGCCTGCCCGAGAACTGCAGTCACTGTAGCGTAGAGGACTGTTCCACACATCATCAATTAAATCATGATTACGCTTTTAAAAATGCAATTGCCACTAAGTCTTACACCCTAACAGACAGTCACAAGGAATAATCACTGAAGAGGCAATGAGAGGTGTTTAAAGGCACTAAAAATCACAGGCCCACCGTAGTTGCATTGTACTTGTTGTGGAAACAGTTATTATATTGAGATAAAGTAAAAATTGTTACTGAAAAATGTTGTTACATACCAGTGCTTGATGTGAAGCAAGACTACAGACAAAGACACAGATACTCTTTTTTTCTGTGAAGTAAGCAACTAATTGCTTTTTTTTTTTTTTTTTTTCTATTTTAGGGTTACCTTGCATGAAAAGGAGAATTTTATGAATGCTGAAAACCTGGGAATAGTGTTTGGACCTACTTTAATGAGACCTCCAGAGGACAGTACCCTTGCTACACTGAATGACATGCGGTACCAGAAGTTAATTGTGCAGATTTTAATAGAAAATGAAGATGTTCTCTTCTAGTCAGAGAGGCATATCTTCAAAGCCATTTGTTTTAAGATAATTAGTCTGAAGCAAAACCAACATTTCTTTAAATTTTTTTAAACAGAAAGGAAGAGTTCCTTGACTGCACTTCAATTTCTGCAAAGTTGCAGATGGATGCCAAAATGTTTAGGGAAAGCCTATGTCTCATAGACATATGCCTCTTTGTAGAAGGGAAAAAGAAGGTCAGAAAAAATCCTCTTACCTTGTATCTTTTGCCTTGCCTCAGATGTATATTTGTTTTGAGAAGTTTCAAACAATTTTATTGTTAACTTATTAAGAAACACAAAACGTATTTTAATATGGCTAGAGAAGCAAAAAGGTACTTAATCAGTGTTACTTGTATACGCCTATACATTTCCTTCTTCATGAGACATAATTATATATGTCAATTGTGAAACAGAACCTATATTGTAAAGATATTTTTACTTTACCTAGCTGAAAGAATGGCATTTTATTTTAGCAAACTATAAATCAATGCGGTGCATTGATTATTTTCACGTAATTCTTTCCTGCATTTTTGCTATGATATATTGAAAACAATTGCCACTAATGCAGTATTATCCTGACATACCTCTTCCATTGCAAGTGTTTTAAAGGAGAATACCTTTCTTGTGCATATTTCAGCTTTCCTTAGGTTTCTTTGCATTTAGGCACTAGCATCCTAGGATTGTACACTTTTAGCCATTTACTATTTCCCAAAAAAATATAGTATTTTCTCTTTTTTTTTTTCTCCCCTGTAAAATACAGTCTTGAGAATTTTTCAAAACTCCTGGTGGTAGTATCAGTTTCACATGCCAGATTTTTCTTGGATTACAGTAATATATGAGTTATGTGATGCTGGGACACTGGATATTTTCTGGCCTTGTTGGAAGTCAGCACTTTTTTGGGTGAATGATGAAGGATTTGGTTTTTCTGTAAAAATTGAGTTATGTTTTGTCATGTTTCTCTATTTATAAATGTACAGTAAATCTGCTAAAATGGTAGGTATTTATCTTGAATGTGTTTCCTGATGGTTTGTTAAAAAAAAAAAAAAAAGAAAGAAAGAAAGAATGTGTAGGACATGTGGGAGCTGGTAAATTTAATTATTACCAAATTTTAATATTTTGCTCCCCTCACAAACATTGACCTACAGAGTTCATAGTCTAACTACAACTTATTCCTAATGTTAAAACTGTTTCTCAGCATGATGTGTTTCTGCAAGCATAGAAAATCAACATACTTTACTACCAAACTCAATTTTCAGTACAAAAAAAAATTCTAATACTCCATCATCTTGATCATTTGTATCATACGCATGGTAACTCAGTGATGCAGTTTCCTGAATTATTTCAGGGAGCACATGTTTCTATTCAAATTGAAAAATATGTGTAACTATGATAATGAAGAGAGGTAGAGGGTATGACTGTAAATTTGTTGTCTTCTAGAGAAATAACTAAGGGCTAGATAGATTAACCCAGATTGCAGAGCAAGTGCTAAATAGTCTGAGTTCCCAATACTTCCATAGATCCTCCTGCCTTGTACAGGACTATTTGTTGTAGGTTATGTACTACTTAATACTGTCATAAAAATGATCTGGAAATGGTTTTATTTTGTGAAGTGAAATATGCTTTGTAATTTATGATAGTGTAAATGGAAGGAAAAATCCCATTAAATGTGTTAAAAGAGTTTTGGTGTCTGTCACTGACTACACGGCAAGCTGCCAAACAAAAATCAATCACTAATTACCATGCTGACATTGCTGGAAACTTTCCTGCTCAAAAATTTGGAACAGTTTTACTGCATGTCACAGTTTCAGATTGACACTAGGTTGCCCATACTACCACAGCTAAGCCCATGCACACATTTGTTTTCTGAGACCACCTCTATGCAAAACTTCAAGCAAGCAATGAATCCCAGCATCAAGCTAATCAATATCCGAGAATCAAAGCCATCAGAGTATTTTTCCACACCCTTGAACACAGACATTGACTGAGAATGATCTTCTTTGTTTTTTTCTGGTCAGTTCAGTTATGAGGGTTTTTTTAAGGCAGCACATGAGTAGCTTTAGCTTGTCTCACCGTCTGGAGTCTCCAACACATGTCCCATCTTAAGGATTTGATGACAGTACAAGGCAGCGTGCCTAGAAGCACCCATGCTTAGTGTCTGGAGAGCAGAAGTTTCTAATCTGTTGGACAGAGGTATGAGTATGATTCTGCATCTTAAAACACAAGTATCTACTAGATGGTTCTAGTTTCACTTGGCTAACTGATCAGCCGACGTCCAGCGTCCTCGGGGCGTATTGAGCACGGAGGTAAAAGGACCCTGTCCCCTCCGCACCTCAGTAGTGCCACCTTGTGCTGCGCCTGCTTCATCTCTTGTGCCACACTTGCCGTGGCCGTCACTGCTGCACCTGGGGTGGAGCTGCACGGCTGAGGTCAGACCGTTCCACATTCACCATCTGAGGAAGTAAAAAGGCAGCAGACTTCCCTCTGCAAAACTGACTGCTGAGACAGTAGAAAAATCATATTTACCTTTAATGGAAGCCTATACTCCAGTACAAGGAAAAAAATGGGTCTGACTGGATTAAACCAAATCTTTCCCTTTGCTTCAAAGCATTCAGCAAGAGCATGATGACTTAATCTCACATGAGGCACTAGTAGCGAGTATGAGAGTCCTTTGAAGGATGCTCCAGGAGGCTGTGTGTGAGCCCATGTAACTTCCCTGCTAGGTGATTTCCTCTCGAGTAGAACACAGTTCTGCACCTCTGGGAGCAGCTGAGATATCAGTGTCTGACTGCAGCAGATCCTGGCTGCAGCCGGGTGTTCTGCAGAAACCTTCTATTCCTCCAGCTACTGGAGGAGACCTTTGGTGAAGCAGCAAGCCCCCTCCTGCAGCCACCCACTCCCGATTCCTGCCTGCCATTCAACTATCCCCGTGTTCTGGGTGCCACTCTGTACCCCCTCACAGTGACTGGGGTGAGACAACTTGCCCTCCATAAAGCACAAGTGTCTTAGCCACGATCAGTGAACCATTACATCAAGTTATGTTCATGGTCTGTACTGTGGTAGCTTTCCAAAGCGCCATGGAACAGTTGAAATCTCTTCTTTATACTCATCTTTGTGAGACTCATTGCTGTCAGGTTTAAATATTTGGAACCCGCCAGGGAACTGAGCACAGGAATTGTTTTCTGACAGCACCACGCTGGAGACAAGGCAGCATGCTCTGTGTCGGACTCCAGAGCACACAGGTCCTGAAAGGCCACCGGACAGGAACTGTCAAAGGGTTTCCTCAAATGAGACACCAATTCGGGGCTCCCTCACCCAGAGACCAGTTGCTGTGAAGCTTAAATATCTCTCTCCTCCTGTCAAATACTGCTGGAAATGGACAAAGGACGTAGAAGTTACTGGGGAAGGAGAAGAGTTTGGGGGGGAGGGGGAGAGAAAGAGAAACAAAGTGCATAGTAAGGAAAACTTTTTTTAACATGAAGTTACAAAGTACAAAGAAGACAGCTTTGTTCTAAACGCTCTGCTTTGCGAGCTGAGGTCAGTTTAAGCTACAAAACAGGTCTAACAGAGCACAAAGCTGGGTGAATTGGAACCACATTCATTTTATTTCTAAAGAAGATGTAAGACTACACTTTCCCCCACACTTAACGTTCTCAAAGCTCACACAACATTTGAGTGTTATTGACAGAGCCAGTGCTGCAGGGGCACTTGGCCTAAGACTCTGGGAAGGAACGTGTCGGGTTTGGGGTCTCTTCTGAAACAAGGTTTTTGACAGACCTGAGCTGTGTATTACTGGCAAATGCAGTACATGGGAGGAAGAAGGGATTGCAGGTTTGGTATTGGGCTAAACTCTGGTCTTAGAGAGACCTTGGAGAGGTGCTGGGAATACCTGGACTAATAAATAGCTGGGCCGAATCATAAACTCATAGAATCATAGAATAGTTTGGGTTGGAAGGGACCTTTAAAGGCTATCTAGTCCAACTCCTCTGCAACCTCCCTGCCGAAGCCTGTCTAACCATCTTCTTACCTCTTTATTGGCACGTACAGAGCGAAGATCTGCAGAAAAGAGAGGAAGAAAATTCCACTGCAAATAGACCCCCTATCCATAACCAGGGACTGAAAGCACAAAAACTCTTGAGTAGGGAGCTAATTCACAAACACTTAGGCAAGAAGAATGCCATCTAACTGGATCTTCAAAGCAGAATTACATTGCTATCCCTACAGCTATTTAAAGGGAATGAAGAGACTGTAGGGCTAACAGAGATAAGGGTGAGAGCATCAATACACTTTATGTTCTTTAGCTGTAGAGATTAATTCCTTGATTAAAGATAATGGTTAAGATTCAGAAATCTGAACCTTAGGGAACTAAGATTATTGCTGAATGCTCTAGGGCTTCCAAGATGCAGGACATCAGTGGATTTTATATGGGGGGCCATACTTTACGTTATCTTTTTCCAAAGGTGTGGTGTTCTGAGTATAATTATGCTGATGCTACAGGTAGTGCCAGGACTGGGTGTTCAAAGCCTGAAGGACATGGATTATTGCAGGATGCTTTAAGGACTGCAGTTAGGAAGAAAGCTTGTGTCAGATGGAGCAAGTGATTTGTAAGCTACAGTAGAAATGAACAGCTGCTTATAAGTAGAGAAACTGTCAGGGTTCAGTTTACAGCAGATTTGGGGATGGCACAAACCAAGGTTGCCACTGGAAGTTGCGTTCATTGCAGGGCCTGACAAGGTGCTGGTCAAAATACTCTCTCTTTTCTTGAAAGTATGAGCCATTTGTTACCACTAAAAGGAATGTTAGAATGAGGAGTAGAGTTACATGTAGGGTTTGGATCTGTAGATCTTGAAAAGCATAAATTGCTGCCAGCCATATTTGAAGATACCTTAATTTCTGTTCTACTGGAGGGCACATATGATGGTAAATGTGCATTAAAATCCATATTAATTACCATATACTGCTGCTCAAGAACTTCCGGAGACTGAGCGCCACAGGCATCCATTATATCCACTGGTAACAGGGTTAGGTTAGGAATCCAAATATTGAGGAACCAGTAATGTCGCTGTGTGCTGCACAGTCCGCAGTATTAGGAATAGGGATGATGTCAGTAAGGGGCTGTTGTTCATGGTGGGGTTTTTGTTGTTACAGACATGAGTGTCACAGTTACAATTAAAGTAGGAATTAGGGACAGATCTTGGAAATCTAAAGCCTGAAGGACTGAGTGGTTCCCAAAATTGTGAAAACTGCAGCATGCTACTATCACTAATGATCAACTCTGCCTTTCCATTCAATCTGTGGATTCTCTGGTTAAGAATAGGGATATTGGATGAACAAACTTTTTTGCAAGGCCTGCGGAGCTAGGAAGGGTACTCTTGTCAATAGTCACCATATATATCCATATTCTTCTGATCTGATGAAGGAATAGGACCTTAATTTTATCTTCCAATACTACAGGGGTGAAAGAAAAGACAAATTTTAAGAGTTTGGGATTCAAAGAATCAGACTGAGTTTGCTGCTGGACATACAAATGCAAGAATAGGGCTGATGTCAGAGGCCAGCTGGGAACTGGAAATTTGAGGAGCTGTGTTTATGGTCTGTTTTGATGAAGTTTTGGGCCTTCATTATAGTGATGGGTGTTTTAGGTAAAGTTTCAGAGTCTGTTGAGTTCTGAAACAGATTTATTCATGCAGCTGAACTTCCCAGTGAATGAGGATGAGCACCAGCACTAAGCTAACACCTTGCATTCCACTACAAGACTGGTTCCCTTCATAGAGCTACCTTAGAGCCCATGTAAATAAGGATATTATCTGCCTAAGTGTTGGAGGTAAAATGAGAAAACTTAAGACTACATCTGTGTCAGTCAACGAAACGGAGTCAAGGCAGTCACGCCCTATCCATATTACATTGTACTTAACTGAGGTCCTCTCAGGGGCCCGCGGTGTCACCTGTGGCTTTTGAGAGTCATTTTTTTTCTAGAGGCACTGATTCAAGAATTGTGCAAGGGCTGTGTTTCAGCCCACCAAACTGCTGCTTTCACACCAAGAGGCTGTGGTGCAATGCATGTCCTAGACTGTCATATGAGGAGGGGTTGTGAACCAGAAGTGTTGGAGGGTGCAAAGCCTGTTGCACTAAAGCTACGGAGGGGGACAAACTTGTGTAGTTTCACCCATTCTGCCTAAAGGAAATAATCTTTTGCTCTCACTGCCTTGAAACCATGCCTGACCAGTGCACAAACACTGACAGAGGCCCAAATTCGAAATTATGCCAGGGAGTCACCACTAATAGGCTACATACACCAGGTGCAGGGTTCAAACCCATGCCCTGGTTCTAATTTTTTTTTTTTTTTNAGACATAGACTGGTAATGAATGCTGTAGTTCCACAGTCAAGCAGCAGCCTAGTGTCACAGGGAAAATGTTCTTGCCCAGCATAAAACGGCTGGAGTCCTTCCTGTGGTTATTATGGTAAAAACTAAGATTTGGGATGCTGCTAGCACTTGGAAATCTAAATCTACGAGAAATTAAGTTACTTCTGGTTTCTTCTGAATTGGCAGCTTGACAGAGATGGGAGACAGTTGTTTGTGTGGTCTTTTCCTGTACACAGACGTCCACTGGTTTAAATTAATGTGACATTTAGGCTCTGAGACTTAGGAGTTCCAAGAACTGGTTTCATTGCTGAATGCTAAAGGGCCAACTTGTGCCAGCAGGTACCAGTGTTGCATATTTTTTTCTATGAGCCAATTACTCAGCTGTATATCAGAGCAGGGTTAAGAGTTTAATTGAAACCTGAAGAACCAAACATGTTGAATATTGCTGGGAATGTGGACCTTAGCAGAGCTCTGCTCTCTCTAGGTGCCAGTGCCATATGCTCTTTTCAGTTGGCCTGAACATGTCCTTGGCCTTAAGGTTAGCATTTGAGAAACCTACATTTCAAACATCCAGTGTATTTGCTGGATGATCTGGGGTTTCAGGCTCTGAGAGCAATATGAGAGCTCTGATAGCAATATTCACTAGTGCATTTTATGCTTCTGGGGGTCCCCTTGGTATAATTGTAACTGCATTTAATATCAGAGCTTTGGAAACCAAAGGGCTCCATGGTGTTGAGAAGGCTGATGTCTGCAGTGGATGGTGTCTCTTGTCCTGCCAGTAGAGACAGGTCCCCTCAACACAATTAGGTGAGAGTGTGGTTTGGCAATCCAAGCTTTCCAGAGCCCAGTTTCAACCTAAGCACAGTAGGGTCTGCAAAGTTTGCAAAAAGGCGAGTGGGAAATCCAAGAAGCACTATGGTTTTTTGTTCACTGCAGTAAGCTAAGGGTTGTAAATAAGATTAGTTTGAGGACTGACATTAAAATCAGTCTTTGAGAATCTAGATGTTGAAAATACCAGGATATTTCTGAATTTTGGAGAGCATGCAGAAAAAGCTTATGCCAATATGGTCTAACTGTACACAAAAGGAGCATGTTATAATGTGAAAAAAGGGCCCGAGTGTTTTATTTTGCAGTGTACTGGGGCATCTGCTAGAATCCTGCACAGACACCCCAGCTGGGACTACAAAACCCTGCTGCTTTTTATCTCAGCCTCCTGCAAAGATAGGACAGAATTTAACTGCAGCAGTCTTATTAAATGAATGTGCTGTCCAACTTCCATACATTGAAATAGGCAATATGTTATTTACTTTTCTGTTTAAACAAACACTGTAAATATACGTATACTGAAAGAATGCAACAAGTACTGCTGCAGCAAGAAAGGGAGAGAGCAAACATTTTCACTGTCAGAGTTGTTTTTGTATAAACACTAACCTTAGTGACAATCTTGTGGAACAGCATGTTGTGACTTTCAAAAGCAAAGCAGGTTTTGCTGTCCTCCTGAACCACCACATACTCATGCAGGCAGCATCCTCCCACTCCCACGTCTCTTACAAAGCTTTCCAACCTGCCTCTCTTTTCAGTAGACTCTGCTTTCAGTACACTGTCAAAAAGGAAAAATCTCTCATTCTAGGACTCTTTGAAATGGGTTTAACTGAAAAAAACCCACACTGATTTGATGTAAGTTTGGTATTTTGTGAGCTAAGAGGTCAGGTGTATGGTAATCAAAATAAAATAAATGTTTTGTATAACCCTATTTGCAGAGTGAAAACTGTAAAAGACAACCAGTAATGTTCTTGTGAAAAGAGCATTTAAAAATAAAAACTACCTTTATTTCTACATAAATTCCCTTTTTCCCAGGCACTTCCCTGGGACACAAGATAGGGAGAGATGCTGGTGTTCTCTTTCTCTACACATACAAGTGAGTAGCAGAGCAGGAGAAACTTGACGCTGTGGTCTGCTGCTGCCCTTGGCCCAAGAGAGCCTGATGCCCTGGAGCTCTGTGTCTTAGAAAATGTTAGTTGCTTACTTGTTAGGAGGGAATGGAAAGGCCATCTTTTATTACTGGAAGTTAGTGTTTCATTCCATAGGAGAATTTTTTTGCTGTTGATTTTAATTACTATGATAGTGTAGAGTACTTTCGTATGTGTATGCTTCCCTATCCAAGAGCCTTTGCCTTTGAAGAGGGCACTCTAGAGAGTAACATTAGTGCATGCCCCGGGCTCCTCTGCCTCAGCAACCTGCATTCACCAGTTTCCACACCTCTTATCTTTATGGGCTGTTCAGGCAAGCTGTAAGTAGCAGAAGTTGATCTGCAAAAGAAGATGAGGCTGAAATACGATGCCTTCACACACTCTTCTGCACCATCATAGGCATCTTTGAGTGGCTGACTGTTAGGAATCAAATGCATATTACACTGCATAGCTCTCCAAAGAACAAATCATCACTTTTAACACATGTGGCACAAAGCAAATCTTTTTTTCTCCTTTTTGGGTGAATAAAAAAAGGCGAAGTCGATTGTATGGCCATCATCATGTATCCATCAGCACACAGAAAGCCAAAGTCCCAATACTAAGACAGTTTGAATACTACAGTCAGCGTGACCTACAGCTCCAATCGTTTTTTAAAGAAGGGCAGTTAACCACAATTCTATTTTCTTCAAGGCTATAAAACACCCACCCACGCACCTCCATCACGTGCACAAACAAAAAGCAGTGATATTTTGTTTCAGCCGTGCACGCTGGCAGCACCGCATCCATCCACCCTCGGCAGCCCCGGATTTCATGGCGCTGCTTCACCTGCGCTGAGGCTCCCTGCTCCCCCTCCTCTTCCTCTTGCCCCTGTCTCTCCACCCCCGGGTCTCCCTGCAGGGGACACCGGCCCTCCTCCTCGCAGCCGCGCGGACTCGGGGCCGGCCCCTCCTCCCCGCCCCGCGGGAGCCGGGCAGGTGAGCGGGACCTGCCCGGCCCCGGGG